>OX494459.1:6600000-7140392 GCA_950381575.1 Plusia festucae
TGTGCATCGAGCATTATGTATCTACTTTCGTCGTATATTTTTACTGCATTGTGACACTCATTCACTACTTAAACCGCCATTAAACTTAAAATTGTGTAAAGTGTTCGTGGTGGTCTAGCGGTTCAATGAGCGGATTCGTATGCACATGATTGCAGGTTCAAAGTTATGTACTTTCTTAATCATTTTAAGACATCATTGACACGGTGAAGGAAAACATCGTGAGGAAACTTGGATTCCAAATATTGGAATCTGAAATCGTCAACACGCAATGAGCAAGCGTGGTGATCAATACTCATTCCTTCTCTATATGGGAAGAGGCCTGTGCCCAGCACTGGGACGTTTAACAGCCGGTATTATTAACTTTAAATTAAGGAGATATTTGCACTAGCGCTTGATCTTGACGACTGACGGTACGTTCAGACGTACCAAGTGTGTTGATATGACACAGTTTGAACGGCTTCACTATTCGTGCGCGTACTCGCTTTCTAGGCGTTATAGTTCTATGTTCACTTCATACAAAAGTATAAAATTTCGAGTTTTACCTCAAACTGGAGTTTCCAAACTAGTCTCCAACGATAGAGGGGTGGTTTCATCTGGTTCACTTGTAGGGGGTAAGGGGTAACTTGGGGATATGGGGTTCGAAGTGGGTGTGGGGTTAGTCCCGGGGGCCGCATATCAAATCTGTGAAGCCGGCATGGTGGACACTGTGCTGTGGGGGGTCGTAGGCCGGGAGCCAGCGAGCGACGCGTTCAATGACGCCATTGTACCCATCTGTGAAAGAAAAATGTGTATTAAGACTTATTTTAAGTGAAATAAGGTGGTTTTTTGTGTATATTATCTTATAACTAAGTATAGTGTGTATCGGGCATGTTCGCCAATGAACACACTGATGACTTCTTTGCGATAATGCCTAAAAAAAGTGGTGTCAATAATTCGCTGTGCGTCTTTTTTGTTCATAAAAATTAAGATAATTTCAATTGCAAACTGTTAAGATTTATGGCAACACTAATAGATTCGCTTTTCTTGTATAACGCAAATTAAATATGCAAATCTTTAATGTCATAGTTTTTTTTACTACTTACATACAGATAGTTCAATGAATAAACATTATGATTTTTTCATCTAATTTCTCTTACAATGGAATTAAATCCATAAAATTACGGTACAATTTGTAATTTTCTTTGAAGGAACAACTGAACCGATTTTGAAAATTCTTTCATCTGCTAAGCTACATTATTCCTAGCCCAGAGCGCACGGCTCTGCGACTATAAAATACAAATCTTATTAAACTCACCCTCAAATGCGCTAAATCCTCCAACTTCGTCAGATCAGCCAGCTCCAAATACAGGCTGTAGACGAGTACCCATCCGTAAATGCCGACAACACAGAACACTACCCAGAACAGGCACATGAACACATTGTAAGCGAAGATCATGTCGTTGACTATAGATGCGAAGACGAATGCTATGAGCCGGAACACTATGAATACGCCGAATGAGTATAGCCACGGGACGATGCGTTTCTCGTATTCCTGAAAAAAAAATACAGTTAAATTTTTTTTTTTTTTTGTGTTTTTTTAACGACGCTCGCACTAAGGAATTTAGTCCTTGTGTCGCGGGGGTTTTACAAACATTCAAATCACATGCACAAAGAACACCCAGACTTGAAACAAGCATTTGTGGATCACACAAATGCTTGTCCCATGCGGGGATCGAGCCCGCAGCACGTCGCGCACAGTGGTAATTAGCGTGGTGACCTATACTACTCGGCTATCCGTGCAGTCTGAATTGAGGCTTTATTATGAGAATACATGAGATTATGGAGTTGCTTGCCGGTTTTTCTTCATAGGAATGACACTTTGGAACCGCGCAACTAGTCATTAATTTATAAAGTTAACGTTTCTAAAGCGCTTATTTTAGGTTTACTAGAAATAAAACATTTTGATTTTGATGGTTTTGTGTCCAGGTTGTACAAAACGCTCTCGAAAACCAAGACTTTAAAGTTATTCTCTAAGTTTCCTTATGAAATAAGCAGTGCCTTAAAATAAAAATTAAATAAATGTGGACAACATCACATACATTGCTCCGAATCCAAAGTAAGTAGCTAAAGCACTTTTGTTATGGAATCAGAGTCAACGAAGGTACCACAAACACCCAGACACGAGACAATGTAGAAAAGTGATTTTTCACACCCTAAGTGATAAAGGAGGCCCTCTCCAGATTTTATTAATATGGTAGAACAACGTTTGCCGGGTCAGCTAATAATAAATAATAATAATAGCGTTACTATAAATACCTTGTTTTTTGCCTGCATTACTAACTACAGGATGCCAGCATGAATGAACGAATGAGTGAGTTAAAATGAGTGAATGAACAGTGAATGTAAAAATGTATTTAACAATAATATCAAGAAGTAATTACCTTTCTTAGCGCGTTAATTAATATAATGCTGGTAACTAGCACTGCTAGCGAACCCAGCCACGAAAATAGCGCGAATATAATCAGGACATTGCGAACTGTAACAAAACATAACAAATTATTGAAGTAAAACTTGTTTTCCCGCGCTTGACTTGGAGAGTAAGCTGGTGAATGTGTGACGAGACCGTTACGAAAAGTGTGATCGGGCGAGGCGAACGTTTGACTTATGGAGTAAGCTGGTGAATGCGTGACGAGAGCGTTACGAAAAGTGTGATCGGGCGAGGCGAAAGTTTGACTTGCGGAGTAAGCTAGTGGATGCGTGACGAGAGCGTTACGAAAAGTGTGATCGGGCGCGGCGAACGGAAGTTGAGACGGTGATATAAGATAGTGAAGATAGAAAGAGAGACGTTACGTTTCTTATATTACTGTAGGAGCAAGAGAGAGGTACGAGCACACATTTTCTTTCTCTCTTTCTCTCATAGCCAGTTATATTTCTGATTGGGAAGGTAGGGAAATATTAAGGGGTAAGTAGAACTTAGATTTTTCTTACCTGGTGGGCTGCCAACATATACGAACTGGTAGCTGATGACGTAATATCCGGTGTGAGTGAAACCTGGTGTTGCCATGTACAAGCAGTATAGATCGAAGATACTCTGGCCGAATGTAAAGAGAGCTAGGAACTGGAAAATAATTTATATTACTGCATTAGTATTTTCGTTATGATTTCCAACATCAATAATGTTGATGGGCCTGTTGGTCTAGTGGTTAGTGAACCTGCCTGCTAAGCCGGAGGTCGTGGTTTGATTCCCACTCAGGACAAATCTTTGTTTGATGAGCACGATCATTTGTTCTGTTCTGTCTGGATGTAATTTATCTAGGTATATTACGCATTTAGAAATATATAAGATGTTTATCAGTTATCTGGTTACCATAGTACAGGTTCTGCCTAGTTTGGGATCAGTTGGCCGTGTGTGAGCTGTTCCAGGATATTAAGATATTGTCCCAAGATATCTACCATGGTTAATTGATTTTTGATAATATGGTAGGTAATAAATATTATAACTTTTACACAAAAAGGTAAAATAGTGTGTTACATCTTAATTAATCTTCATTATAATATTGGCCTATTAATGTCCCACTGCTGGGCACAGGCCTCTTCCCATATAGAGAAGGAATGAGCATTGATCACCATGCTGGCTCATTGCAGGTTGGCGATACATTATTGGAATCCAGGTCACTGTTTGTCAATGATGTCTTAGAATAATTAAGAAAGAACATATAACTTTGAAAAAGTCACATTGATGTCCTGGGTTCTAACCTACAACCATGTGCATACAATTCTGGTCATTGAACCGCTAGACCACACCAAAATATAAATTAATCTTCATTATTAATATAAAACTCACAAGAGTAAAGAATCCAGTGAGCAGAGATCCTCGCTGCAAGTCCAGGAAATATGCATCATGGAGTATTGGCTTCTGGTACCATGGCAGCTTTAGTGATCTCACCGATTTTGATGACCGGAGGTTTGTTGACGATCTGAAAGTGGAATAACTTAATGAAAATTAGCAAAAAAAAAGCTTTATAGAATGTATACTAAACAATTAAAGAATAATAAGCGCTAGAATATTTTATATACAAGACTTATAGTTGTTAAGAATTGTTGACTTAATTATCTTACTTTAAAAGAACTGTATTGTTTTTATAAGAAAATAAAATTCTTCAAACTGAAAGTATAATATGATAGCTGCTTTTGTGGAAGGTAACACAATGCCAGCATAAAAAACAAGTGTTTATACAAATAAGTCAAGTTTATTTCAATACTTTTTTAGTATAGACCAGCTATTGTTCATGGCTTTGCTTGTGTTTATCTTTAAATAGACATTTTACATATAGCATTATGTTACTTGGGAAGAATTTAACATTCTTATAGTGAATGAATTTTTGATATCAGTTCTGTTGTTTTTGAGTTTTCCGACTGCTCGCGGCTCCACACGCGAGGGCGACTTTAGGTAGCTAAAGCCTTCCTCAATAAATGGGCTATTGAACTCAGAAATATTTTTTCACATTGGTTCCTGGGATTAGTGTGTTTATCAAAACAAAAATTCTTCAGCTTAGTACCAATACAAATCTTTACAGATTGTAGCATAATATTGCTATAGTTACTATTTAAGTTCAAAAGTAAATTACATTGTTAGTTATAGTTATATTGATTAAGTAATGACTAAGTAACAAGCCATTAGAACTGTTACATCTAAAATGTTTTGAATGATTTTGTTGTACTTGTATTTTAGTTATGCACATGAACAATAAAGAATGAAGTCTGAGATAGTTAAGTAAGTAGATATAGAAGCTAATTTTAATCAGAAGAATAGAGTAGTTTTACATTATTAAGTCAAAATTCTCTGATCAATGCTCATTCCTTCTCTATTTAGGAACAGGCCTGTGCCCAGCAGTGGGACGTTTATAGGCCGGTATTATTTATTTCATATTAAAAGTCAAAATTCTAAGCAATTGTTACAGGAAGAGGTATGGGTATCAATTTCATACACTTGCAAGAGTTGGAATGACAAACTTATTTATGGCTAAAGGCAGACTATTTCTAATAAGAAATTATTAAAACATAATAAATAACTTACTTTCCAGTGTAATGTGAATACACGGAAGGCGTAGATCGATAAGTCGAAGGAGTTTTTCTTCCGTACATATTTAATTCGTAATAAATCTATGGCAGTTGACGCCCTACGTGTGTATAAATTCAGGCTCTTATTTCACACTAAAAACACAATACATAACACAACCGGCTTATTATAATGCCGTACAGATCACATTTAACATGTTTCACTGATCATTTAATTCATAAATCCTTGTTTTCTTCATCAAGCCACGCCTGTAAACTACTTTATTTGACTTAATTTGACTTGACTGTTTGTTGCTGCTTTCCGTTGTCAATTTCTAATGTTAGCCGTCTAAATTCTATTGTCAAGTTAGGAATTCATTTCAAACTATTTGGCTGGCGCTATTGTCTGTGACACAGTTATGTGCTAGAAAGAGAAAGCTTAATGGATATTTAAATAATACAGTGATTTTAATTTCGATTGGACTATACAAATAAAGCGTGTGTGAAGATAGCAACACAACTGAGTTACTGAAATTTTGACGTTTGTAAAGTATGCTTTGATTATACGTTATTTTTCACAGGCAGGAAAAATCTCAGAAAAATGGAAAAACATTTACAAAATTGACGTTGTCAATAAATTAGTTTCATTACTCGATCAACAAATACGATTTCAAAATTTTCCGTATTAAATTTTAATAATCTAAGAAAATTCGTTAAAATGGAAGAATTCGCCCATCCTGAAATACTACCTAGCTCAAAAGTTGAAAAAGATGAGAAGATTTCATATAACGGCTGTCGAACAAATTGTGGGATATGCTGTAAGTACCAATTTGACGAATTTATATAAATACAACCAAAACAAGCCATATTTTAACTAACAATATGTACAGAAAGAAGAAGTTGCTTTTCCTGTGAGACATGTGGGCGTATTTTTATTTTCTTGTACCATATTTTACATTAATATGAAACTTCAATAAAATACGTTTTGATTTTTTTTATATTATCTTATATATATCTATTATCTGAATATTAATATATTTTTTAGGTAAAAACAATATGTTTTAAAATAAAACGATTTTTAATGTGCTAGAACTGATAAACTGCTCCATTGAGTTACGAAATATCAATACATTTTTCATAAATTAAATGGGCCACTTAGATATAAAAAAATATTTATTTCATATATATTCAGTTAGTACTACACTTATCTATTAAAATTTTAACCTTTAAACACCGCTTAATCTATAATAATCTATAAATACTCTCCTTTGAGTTACAGTTTGGTCATAGACCTACATTTTTGTTTGCTTAAAAACGTATTTTAGGACAAATTAGCCAGTAAAATCAAAGAAAATTTAAAAGAATAAACATACATATTTATTTATTTGGTATTAATTAAACGTTAAATAAGGAACATATGGAAATATCTTTACTTTCTTATCACAAAATAACTAAATGGACCGAGTAAAGCTTTGTTTACAACAAACACAATGAGTGAAATGTTTCTCAGTGGACGTAACGCTTCTATGTGAGATAATAATACAAACATGAATTTATCGGTTATTCATTATCCCTTTTCGTAAATTTTGATTTAAATTAAAGGTATTTACTTTAATCTTCCTTACAAACTGAACAAATTCTCTATAGAAATCGTATTACTTTGAATTTTCCTTGAATATAAACCGTTAATCAGTGGAAGATTTCGACTGTACCAAACTTACTTTCGCACTTTTCGGCTTCTCGTCACGGTATGAAAAATTACTGATAGTTTTGACGTTTGAAGTTAGTATTGCTGCATTGAAAAATATACCTAAATCCGGTAGAAATACATTAAATATAGTAAAAAATTGCGTAACTCAGTAGGAATTTTCCACCTAATCGAATTTGGGTTACAAGAAATAAAGTCGTAGGTATTTCGCATTATTTACGGTTGATATTTCCGTGTTAAGCGTTATGAACGTTAGCAAATATACAACTGTCATTGGATTCAGTAAAAATTTAAAGTTTTTGGCGGAAAAAATGCCGTAAAATTAAGGATTAAACCACTGTATACAATGAGTTACATAACATTTTCCTACTTTCGTCTACTTACAGAATATCATAAAAAATATAATATAAGGAAAAGCTCACAATAAAAATCATATTTCGATACAAATATAAACACTTAATCTTTATTTTCTATACGTATAATAAATATTAATAATTTTCATCAACTAATTAATAGCACAAGTGACGTGACAGGTGAAAAAATGCAAGGTACAAAGAAAAAAAAATACGCCCATGTATACAACAGGAAGCTCTTACCTACCAACTCCTACTTCCTTTTTTCTTCTACTTATGGCATTTTCTCAAGCTACTTCGGTATGTTACTTACTTAATTGTGTCTGAACATCATTAGTCTTAAAGCTCTGTGCTAAACAAAACATTGGTTACGGTTAGGGATGTTATGGATATATAATTTCGGATCCGGATATGGATATGGATATTGGTAAAAAATAATATCGGTTTCGGTTAAAGTTATGGATATTAAATTATTTCGGATTATCCGATGGTTTCGGTTACGGATATAATTTTTTTAAGGAACTGTAAAATGAAATACAAATTAGGGATATAATTTCGGATCCGGATATGGATATGGATATTGGTAAAAAATAATATCGGTTACGGTTATGGATATTAAATTATTTCGGATATCCGATAGTTTCGGTTACGGATATGGATATCCATAACAACACTGGTTACGGTTACGCTTATTTCCTCAGGTTCCCCAAAGCAAATTGCAGTCACCTGCTACAATTGATAGATATCGACTTATTATTTTATTCTTATTGACTTTCATATCGGTAAAGGGAAACAATTTAAGGAACTTGGATTCCTAAATTGAAATGTGAAATCGCCAACCCACAATAAGCAAGTGATGGTTAAAGTCCGATTTCATATTCAGAGGACATTGAACACCACTTGAGAAGAGGCCTGTTGCCAAGAAGTTATTACAAGAATTAATCTATACTTATAATAAATCTGTAGAAGTGAAAATTCTGTACATTTAAAGTATTAAAAAAAGAAATGGCGGGGGGTGTTACTAGACCGAGACCGAACACAAAAATGTGATTAAAAAAATTTTTGTCTGTCTGTCTGTCTGTCTGTTTGTTCAGGCATCACGCAAAAACTACCGGTTCGATTACGATGAAACTTGGTATAATTGTTCCTTAATATCCTGGGCACCACACTGGGTAGTTTTTATCCCGGAAAAGTATATACCTGATGCAGAACCGCAACAGACCAGCTAAACTATAAGAGATACAAAAATGGTACCATAGCAAAAATTGTTCCACGTGATGAGCATTTTCTGCTGAGAGAATAAATTTGAAGATCTGGAACACCTTATGTGGAACTCCAAGAGCCCAGCTACAGTATAACACATATAGGAATGACGTCTTAGCAAGAGTTGTTCAGCCTGATGAGCACTCTCTATTGACGTATAAAAATTGAAGATCTGGAACACCTGTTGTGGAACTCCAAGAGCCCGGCTACACCATAACACATATAGGAATGACGTCTTAGCAAGAGTTGTTCAGCCTGATGAGCACTCTCTGTTGACGTATAAAAATTGAAGATCTGGAACACCTGTTGTCGAACTCCAAGAGCCCAGCTACACCATAACACATAGGAATGACGTCTTAGCAAAAGTTGTTCGGTCTGATGGGCATTTCCTGTTCACTTATAAAAATCGAAGATTTTAAACATCTGACCTGGAAATCAAAGCTATCACTAATTATACTGTATAATTATAAAATAGCATAACCTTCACGCGGTGAAGGCGGTAACAGTTTAGGACTGGTTTTCGATGACAATGGTATATCTGTATACAACATGTAACAAAACCCCTGTCAGATCCAATAATGGCGTATTCGTGGTACAGTTCATGAACCGTCTCGCATAGGCGGCTTCTTTGACACAAAGCTACAGGTAGTAAGTACATGAACTTTGAGGAGCGGTCAGTGTTGCTGTTGCCTTGGATCAGTTTTTATTTTGATTTAATTATTTTCAATTAGGAAAAAAAATAATCTCCAATCCATTTAATACCTACGTATATGTGTTCGCAGTACGATACCGAATAATACCGAGTCTAAGGGATCGGACAGGGTTTTTGTTACATGTTGTGTATAAATAAAAAGACAAGGCCTGACTGACTGACTGACTGACTCATCAACGCCCAGCCCAAACCCTTGAACCTGGATAGCTGAAATTTTTGCACAGACGTTTCCTATTTAATGTAGACAAGGAATAAGGAAGGATTTTTCGAAATTTAACCCCTAAGGGTGTTAAATAGGGGATGAAAGTTTATATGGAAATTTCGTATACGGGCTTCTCGATAGAAATAAATAAAGACGTATTTCAGCAATTTTGAAAATCTACCCCCTAAGAGGGTAAAATAGGGGTTGGAAGTTTGTAGGTATATGAATTGTGTAGTTTTCATTAAAGTTCATAGGATTATGAGTTAGAAATAAATAAGACGTATTTCCGAGATTTTAGAAATCTACCCTCTAAGGGGGTGCAATAGGAGTTTGAAGTTTTTTTACAATATTCATCATTTTCAAACAGAGATACATAAGATTTGGTATTTGGGTTTTTGGTAAGAAATAAATGAAAACATATTTTTGCGATTGTAGATATCTACGCCTTAAGATGGTGAAATAGGGGTTGCAAGGTATTATTTTTATGGTATGTACCTTCGTTGCTTCTGATTCCATAACACAATCCTGCTACTTACTTTGAATTCGGAGCAATGTGTGTGACTCTTCTTCGTCTTTTCGTGTAAATGATTCTCAAGTTTTGTCTGACCAAAAATTTGCCACAATTTTAAAAGTTTATCCAAACTCAATGTATGTGATGTTTTCCACATTATCTTATTATTATCTTGACGCCATAATATTTTATGAAAAATATAATTTATGCGCCTTACTTTGAAAATCACAGAATACATCCATCTATCCTTTACTACCTACTTACTACTCTTAACTTTACGCGCGAGCGAAGCCGCGGGCAACAGCTAGTAAGTACTAATTTTAATCATTATAATATTATAATTTCCAGGCATTTGCCGCATGCCTCCAGCTCATTCAAAATTCTATTATGGCCACGTATTCTGCACGGATTGCTTCTACAAGTACATCTTTTCACCAACCAAGTCGGATTGCTCTGGCGACGTCACGAAGAAGGAGCCTCGGGAAGAGAACTTGGTGCAAGATGCCACCAAATGAGATATTCATGGTTGTGCCGTTGTACAGTAGATAAAGTACTTGTGGAACATGTTCGTTTGTATTTGATTAGATTTGTAAAAGTGTAATAAAAATGTGTATATTTGGAACCAGTTTTAACTTAACTGCGTCTTTTTTGTTTATATTTAGAAGTAACCAAACTTCCTTCCACGGTCTGTCGCAGAATCCATAGTCATTTTGAGACCACTTTTCAAAATAACTACAGGTAGCAAAATATTATTTTCCCAGAATGTCGTTTCGCAGAATGTCCCATTCCCAGATTAAAAGAAAGTCGACTGAATATTTGTTCGAATGGAATTTATAGCGAAACCACCTTTTATCGCCAAACGCTACTTCGTCTGAAAGATTCATCGATAATTTCATAATCGATTAATTGACTGCTCTTTCGAATGTGTTATAGTAACAGACCAAAGTTATGATATAATTTATAAGTTTAATAACTATCTACAGGTTAACCCAAAAGGAGTGCGTATATTCAAAGAGGTAATCAGGTGCTTATAACTGAATTACTTTCCCCAAGAAACCTTTAAATTGGAAAATGAACTTTTCATACAAAGTGACAGGTCACGTGGCTTAGGTTTGTGTGAAAAGATGATATTCAATTTTAAGATTTCGACTTGTTTCGTGGCGAAAGTTGTTCAGTTTCATCACCTGATTACCCTTGTTGAATAAACGCACTCTTTTTAAATTAATAATTCTCGTGTACGATGTTTGTTCCCAAACTCCTGCGAAACGGCTGGACCGATTCATATGAAATTGTGTGTGTATATCGGTTAGGTCTGAGAATCGGGCAATATCTATTTTTTTTTCATACATCTATAGGGTTACCATCTCCAGAATATGGCATAGCAAGGTTTGCTGGGTCAGCTGATAAAATTATAAAAATAAGTTGTTCGTCACATATTCTTTAATCCTAATTAATTGAAGAAACCAAACTTCTTTTTTGAAGATAACGTGGACTAGGAATTAGTGCTTGTTTGAGGAAGGGTTATATTCTGCGAAAGGGACCTTTTTTGCTTGCTATCTAGACATATCATCAGGGACTCTGCCCAGAAGGCTATGCCCTTTACTCTTCTCCCTCTTCTCTCTCAAATTATTGGGAATCATTGACGGGAGCTCCTGGATTTTCCGTCATTAAAATACCGCGTACCTATCGGGAGTGCTGGTATGGTGTACTAATCGCGTTATGAAGTTGGAGGGGGATACATAACAGAATTCTCGGAAATTATGTATGTTTACATGTCCTGGAATGCTGAAACCTGTCTGCCAAGTATTTAAGAAATAAAACAGTGACATTAAGATTGACACCACATTTTTATTCATAAATCTCTCCGCTACAAACTTCTTTTTGCAAATAATCACTGTTTACATATATAGGACCGCACTGCCACAAACACTTAGGACAATCTAACTGGGATCTACTTAATTTAGGGTCTTGTAGATCAACCCATCCACAAAACGACGGTTCATAACCAGAAACCATCGAAAATTTATCAAAGTCATTGAAGTTTTTCCATTTTTTCATGCGTTTTTCAGGTTCGCTTAAACCTCTACCGTGTAGATATTTTGTCAGCTTTTCGATTTTTTCTGCTGCAGACACGTTACAATTTTCCACGTTTGCTGATTCGTCGATGGCGATACACGACTCAGGAATCTCGGAGACCTCAGTCCGGTTCTCGAACGAAAGATCCCAGGTCCCGAAAGATTCGTCTCCGATTGATAAGGCTGGTGTTGCAGCTGTGAAAATTTTTCATATTCAACTCTTACGCACCTACAAAAGGGAGTAACAGGTTATCAGTTAAACATGCAACCTTGATACAGCACTGCATTCCAGATTCCATTAAAAGAAAAGATTTAGAAAATCGTTCCTTCAATTAAAAGTACCTACTTTGTAGTCTATTTTCACGCTCGTCTTCGCTTAAAGGGTGAACTGCACTGCGGTGCATTAGGCCTACAACAGAAAAGTCGTAATATATGAACGAAACTGAATCAATTCAGTTCAGAAGTTACAAGCAGAAACCGTTTGGGGTCAAGAACACAGTGCCGATCAAAAGAACTTTTCTCTGGTAAAGGAGGCAGTTGTCGCTGATTCTGTTGTCCACTAACTAAACCAAAATTAAAGCATTGCAGTCTTTTTTGACGGCGATACTAAGTTAGAAATGTCAATGTAGTTATTAAGGTGGGCACATGGCCCTTCTCATATAGAGAAGGATGATGCTGCGGGTTGGCGACTTCAGTTTCCAATTTTCGGAATCCCAGGTTTCCTCACGATGTTTTCCTTCACCGATTGTCAATGAAGTCTTAAAAAGTTGGTAATTGCTCATAGTGGCTTCGAACCTGCAATCTTGTGCTTGAAAGTCCGTACATTGAACCGCTAGGCTACCACGACTACTAATCTTTTATGTCCTTGACGATGTATAGAGATGAATGGAATGGAATGAAGGAAAATGTGCATTGCACCGATATATAAATGGGAACAGGTCAGGAAGATGATTAAGTTTGTAATTTCCTAAGTGAAAAAGATACCTATAGCCTAAGAGGTTTAGTTTGTGTTTAACAGAATCAGAGACACTAAAGCTGAACTTACATTTTTTAGGTTCGTTATTCTGAAACCAGTCTTGTGGGCCGGTACCACATCGACAGAAAGGCGGTTGCTGTCCTTGCATCATGAAAATAAATGGAGCACTCTCTTTATTGCCAGCGAGAAATTCTCTCATGTTTTCGGCGAACTGAGTGTTGTTCTGCCACTGCTCGAAGCAGTTCTTGAAGAAGTCTGAAGGGTTATCCTTACTGCGGTTTAACACGTGCTTGTGGAAACAGTCTTCGCAGAACACCTGGCCGTAGTAGATCTTCAGGTTGTCGGTCGGCGTGGCGTGGCAGAAGTCTGCAAATTTTATCAGAAGAGATGGTTCTTAATAACTCTAGACTGACTTCAAAGTCAAAGGTCTTGAAATGGTTTGAGCAAATGACACTATTTCTTGTGGAAGTCCAGGCAAAAGTGGATCAAAGTGCTTCAGTAGTGAGGGAGAAACTAGAGAAGTATGTCAAATACACAGGGTCTAACTAACTGGTCTTACTTATCAGAATATAACTATTTGTCAAATATTCAAGACGAGGTATAGCCCAGCACAATAGCTATATCCCTAAAGATTGGAGAGGCTCTAAGGTAAATAAGAAATACGATAAAGTCCCGACTTCCTTTTGTTTAAACAAACGTCTCGTGATACCACACTAAATTAACTAAATCACTTTGTGACCACACTATCCCCAAAGAGCGGATCTGCACCATACCCTCAAAGATTTGTCTAACAGCGTCACTGGACAGCTTAATCTTTCACCCTGATTATCTAAACTCTTATATTTTTGACTGGCCCTGTTGGTTGGTACCGTGACTGCAGCTGCAAGCCGGAGGTCGTGAGTTTGATTCAGGGCAAATCTTTGGGTGATGAGCACGATCATTTGTAATTATATGTAAATACAATTTACTCACAGCACTTTGCACATTGTGGATGGAAGTTTTGGCCTCCAATATCCACTTTAGTGCCTTCGTCCACGCACTGCAGGCAGCGCGCGCATATACACCGCTTCTGTGGTTCTTCCGGTGGCTGGCTCTCCGATTTTTCATCTATAAATAGAGAGTGTGTTAATCACAAAACCGAAGTCACAATTTGATGATTAAGAACACTAAGTAAGTGAATTGATAAAAAAAGTACTAAATCTAGATTAAATTATCCCGAGACTGGCTCAGAAGACAATCGTCTTCATTCACTTTCTTTTCGATAACTTCTGAGGTCTTTGTCAGAATGGACTTCCTTCTACTTCTATAAAGGAATTACCTTCCAGAGCTAATGCGACGATCATAAAACTTAACCATGAAAGAAAACATTTAGATTTTGAACACCTGAGATGACATGTTCACAAAGGCATTGCAAAGGCCACAAAAAGGCTGACCAGCTCAATAGTCGTGTCAAGACTAATTCAAAATTTAAGATTCGTTTCAATTTTCCTGCTAGCTACACATTCCTAACAGCTCATCGAGTATTTTAGATTTCTGTATCCAACTAACCTTTATTATCATTATTATTAGCCTCCTGAGGCTTGCCCCCCGGCGCCCACTGCATCCACCAGCTGTTGGAGTGGATGCGCGGACTCTCGCCTCTGAATCGCGACAGGACGTGAGACTTGAAACATTCGTTGCAGAACACATGGCCATAAAACATCTTCAGTGACGGAGGGATCGTTCTGCATACACCTGAGAATCAAGATAAGCAACTAAGCCTGTGAAACAAACTATTGTCGTACTCTTCTTATTTGAAATCTCGTGAGCAATGTGAGGCTCCTTTCTGTTTTATCTGATACAAATTTGAGTTTGGCCCAGGTTTGAGGGCTTCCTACATTGGTATACCTGGTATAACTGGCGTTCACAGAAGCTGAAAGCAACATGAACGATTTAGTTTCGGAATACCAGAGGTGGCCCAATGGAACAGTCGGTTTTGGGATGGCCAGTTTCTTTGCTTTATTGTATTAAAAGATGATACACACACAATACAGAAACACAATGGAAGTTCGTTTTCAAAATAAAAAGATTGCATGTCGTTCATAAAATAAAAATATTATATACAGGTAAAAATACTTACAGCACATGCTGCATATCCTATGAAAACTCTGGCCTTCGATATCTACTCTATCCTCTGCATCGATAGGAAGGAAACATCTCGCACAGAAGCATTTCTTCGGCGGCTCCTGTGTTTTATCCATATTGCTTGATATATTAGGCTTACGTTCAAATTTTGTTAAATTAAAAAAAATATTTTAAATATTTAAATTGTTAAAAATACGATAAAGAATCAGCAATTTTATTCCATGGCAGTTGGATGGAAGGTGGAAAATGATTTTATAATAAAAGAAAATCGAATGCTGCCAGAAAAGAAGAATCGATTTTGAAATTTATGTTTTTCTTACGTGACGGTACTAATTTTATTGCTTTCAATAAAAACCGTTTTGGAGTTCAAAACTTAGTTGGTTAGAATTACTTCGAAAACGATGCAATCGTGAACTTCTAAAAAGTTTTAATCCGACAAGAATAACACCTAGTTTGGCGAAATGAAATAATTTTGTAAAACTTGTAAGTGTTTTTTCCTCCAACTTTACATAGATGTCGCTACCATGATCGAAAAATAACAGGCGGATTCCATCACTATAGTAATGACGAATCGTATCTCGATTAAAAAGAACGTAGCGCGTCACTACTGTGTTGCATATGTGTGGTGTACAAAGTTGTTTGTGTTATCTATCATGTTTTTATCAAAAAAGTGATGTTTGTGAACTTGTATGGGAATAAATCTACGCATATTTAGTGGTAAAGTAGATCTATTATCTTATCTTTATCATAAAGTTTGATTAGATGTTAGTGTAAAAGAGTTAGCTTAGGTTATGACGAACATTGACCGTTGAGTGTTACAGCTCATGTTTTTACATTTTTTTGATTGAAAAACGAACGTTAGAATGCGGATGAGGTTGTTAAACGATATATCACCCACACACTCACTTCAATAATTACTTTTATTGGACTTATACCAGTTATTTTAGTAAATATCGTAGTTTGAAAAGCGTTATTGAAATGTCAATTGTGTGAGTTAAACTTTTTCTGCAACGAGATGACCCCGATGTTTACTGTTGGGGCCTTTGGTTTTTGCGGTGCTAACTGTAATGCCAATAACATTGTAAAGAAAAAAAAATTGTCAGCAAAACTTTTTCGTTTGTCTCAACTTTTTTTTTTATGTACAGATGATAAATACATTATAAAATAAACAACACGAAGGATTTTAACCATATTTTAACGATTAAAACCTTCTGACATAATATTTTAACACCAGATAAATTAAATAAACATCTTAGAATCTCTAAATTATCAGAGCTGATTTTGGTGTCTGATTATTTCATATTATCTCTTATAGTTGACACAGTTTTTTACAATATATCAAGCAAGTGAGTAAACAAAAGTAACAAAAATACATTTGCAGTGTGGTTAAGTGAAAATATAGGATGTTCTGTGATGATAGGTGACTTTTAGAACTCTAATTTATGGAAGTGAATGTGTAGTGTGCTGTATATTTACAAAAATATGCATCAAAGCAGTAGAAGCAAAAGAAACATGTAAGAATTTGATGCGGTGTTATTTAATTTAACTTCTATTGTTATAATAACAAATACATGCAATCGAGAGCTAGTAAAATTAAATAATACCTTGCTATCAATGTGGGTTGCATTACTCTTATTCTTATATCCCCTAATGATAAGCAAAATTAAAAAGAAAAAAACAACTTCCCCCTAAAACAATCCAGTGACCAATGGGTAGGACTAGAACTAGCAATCACATGATCACAAGTAGCATTGTCAGGCGTCCGGATAAAGCCAGACATAGGTAGGCTTTTTGATTGAGTGTCCGGCCAAAAAAACTGTGTCCGGCTTTTGTTAGACTTTTTACATTTCACTAACAATGCTACATATTATAATGTATTTTTGTCGTATTACGACCAATATATTGATAACTTCAAGCAACTTTTTAAAGTGAATAATACATTTCCCTGAGTTCTAGCTAGTAACATCGTTATTTTATGTTTTTATTGAGTGCAGTCGAAAATAATCCAAAAAAATGCAATTTTTTTAAAATAAACATGACTAATATAACATATCAAAAAAGCTTTACATATAACTTTTTGTCATACTTATTATTACTGAGACCCAAAATCCTCAATAAAGTAGGGTCCGGCCTTTCTACCCAAATATCCAGCCAAACTCACTGGTCTGTCCAGCTTTTAGGTTTGGTGACCGGGCAAAGTCTGACACCCTAGCCATTTGTCTACCGCCACCACATATGAAGATTTTTTTTGTTTGTTTATATGTACCTACATGTATTGTAATTTTTTATTCACAGAAAATAAATTAATTCATATCAGTCACAATGTACAGTTGGCAAAACAATACATTATTGCAACAAATGTAGAAAAAATAATATTTTTTTTCCTATTTGTCTAATAGCATAACCAAAGCCCATCAGAGGAATTCAACAGCAAGAATTTAAATTGGAATAAACCGTACATTTTTAAGTGACATAAAAAAAGGAAAAATAAATGATTTAAGTTTTTTTTTAATTTTGCGTTTAAACTGTCTCATTTCAGTTTAAAAACGACAACCTTTCCTCTTTGAACACGTTTCTGTAGAAAGATATTTATTTTTACATATTCTGGTATTCCTTCTCGCATTTCCCCTGGATCTTCCTCAAGGCCTCTTTGTATTGCGAACTCGGTTTTTAGGGCCTTTCGCCAACACTTGGTCTCTGACACTGGGCGCCGTGTTCAGCCCAGAGCCACTACAGTTTGGCAGCCTTCACAACACCCAGTCATAACATAGAAAGGAAAAATTTCAAACCACTGGCAGGACTCGATACCGCCTGCCAGAGCTGCGCAGGAAATGCAATAGTGATCCCGCGGCTCTGGCTAAGACATGGTCAGGTCGGGGGTATTTTTGGTTGACCCGACATATCCCCAAGCCGAGTTCGGCGTGTGGGTCGAAGTCATGAGTTTACACCCTGTAAAATAAAAGGACTCGATACCGCGACAACTGGTTCATTGTTCCAGTCGCTTTGCTACACGATAATCGCTCTATAGTCCATTAAGTTTAAGATTGTGTTAATTTATCCATCAATCAACTCAGCCTGTCCACTGCTAGACATACCTCGAATACTGAATTGAAACTTAATTTTAAGACATTCTTCAATGGGCAAATAAAAATATCTTTATCTTAAAAAAAAAAAATGTTTTGTTGTCGCTACTTCACACCTTAGACCGCCTTGATAGAGCCAGCATGTTATTTAACGGAGACTTAAAACTGAATGCCGTTTCAGTATTCCAGTTGTGCCTAACACTCTGCTTCCTTCAATCCTATGTAAGTAATTTAGCCTAATTATGTTTATAATATAATTTTTATATTGTTACAGAATGGTCCATCGTCTGGATGTTAAAAAAAGAAAAATGTCCCGCCATGAGAAAGCGAAAAGTGGCTTTGTAAGTTTATGTATTTTATTAATTCTGCCGCTCAAACTAATAATTGTTTATTTTAGGTTGTTAGATGAATATAAATTTTCTGTATTGGCTTTCAATTAGGGAAAAGTAGGGTGGCGGGAAAAATATCTTTGTTATTTTTTTAGATAATTGAATGAGCCTGAAGTACCTAAAATAACATATATTGCATAAAAAAATCGCATGCACAAGGTACATTGTAAATCACAAATTGAATGATAAGAAAATTATAGTTGTGTAGATAAAAGTTGATTTATTTATTTTTATTATAACTCCCGTGACACGAATTCATAATTATTTAAAAATTCAACGGTTTACTCAAGGCCATTCTTGGGACAGCCCAACTAGTTTCAGACTAAATAAGAGTCCTAAGGGTAAGTCCTGTGTGCTTTGTTCGAATTTGTTTTAAGTTAACGTGAACGACACGTTTATGACATTCGACCGTCCGATTGGCTCGCTTCAACTTTTAACCAATCACTGCCAAAGGCGGTATAGTTCAAACTTAAGGTACAAGTTGGTAGCGGGCGACATGAGGCAGCAGCAGACGACGTGTCGCAGTGACACTACTGGTTTCTATGTATTTCTATGAAATTACCTCCGTAGTTAGCGACATGAAGCTAGCGAAGCAAACGACACGTCGTCTGCTGCTGCCGACGCCCGCTACCAACTTGTACCTTTAAAGACGGCTGTGAACAAAGAAAGAAAGAGAGTCATGGAGTTTCTTGCCGGTTCTTCTCCATAGGAATGACACCTTGGAACCGCGCAACTAGCGTCATTAACGTTTTGAAAGTGCCTGTAAAGGTCTACTCGAAAAAAATAAAATATTTCATTTCATTTCATTAAGAAAAAACGTTTATTGGAACGAAGTTCCTTATCGCGCGTTGCAAAAGGGGTTAGATGGAAAAAATCGCACAGTAAACGTGTCGATCGCGTACACGTAAAAACGTAACGTAACGTAAAACAAAATTCGCATAGACACAACATAATAAATAAATAAATAAATGTGGACAACATCACATACATTGCTCCGAATCCAAAGTAAGTAGCTTAAGCACTTGTGTTATGGAATCAGAGACAACGAAGGTACCACAAACACCCAGACCCGAGACAATGTAGAAAAGTGTTTTTCTACATTGACCCGTCCGGGGATCGAACCCGGGACCTCAGAGCTGGCGACACCTTGAAAACCGGTGTGTACGCCACTCGACCACGGAGGTCGTCAAAATATAATAATAAGGTTTATGACATACAGACAGTTAATTACATTGGAGCGTGCTAATGTGTCGTTCACGCGCTTAAACACCGTGACATTAATAGATAAAGGATACTTGTACCGTCAGCAAACTAGCCGTACTTTAGAAAAAAAATATTAATTTTTTTTTTGTTTTTATTTAGTCTTGATACGGACTCGGCATAGTATAGATGTTTGTTCACTGATAAATTTAATTAATAAATTTTTAAGGTTTTATATTATGTGTATTTCTAGTAAGTTTTCTTTTTAATTTTTTTATTATTTGGTTATAATAAAATTTGTCGTGGTGGCTTTTCTTGGACTTTTGAAATGGCAAATTAGATGGGCGTACAAAATTAAATTGACAACATGTCATTGGCAATATAAAAAAAAATCGTTATCTATTGCAAAAGTATGCATTTGTTGCACCGACTTTCTGACAGTCCTTGTTTTTCCAACGTATTTTATATCTTAACCCTTTCACTGTCCCGTGAATCACATATGAACATTTCCATTTTTTTTTATATTATCTTGGGTATAACCCACACACGGCCATCTGATCCCAAACTAGGCAGAGCCTGTACTATGGTAACCAGACAACTGATAAACATACTTATGTATTTCTAAATACATACATATTATAGATAAATAACACCCAGACACAGAACAAATGATCGTGCTCATCACACAAAGATTTGTCCTGGATGTGAATCGAAACCGCAGTCAGGATCACTAACCACTAGACCAACAGGCCATTCATTTGTATAACTATTGTGTCTTCTAACGGGACAGGGAAGATGTTAAGATTAAAAAGAGAGTGATAAATGATTGCTCGTCTACTAAATCAATTGAGTACTTTAACTCATTTAAACTCACCCACAGTAGTTATTTTAACAAACTAGCGTCGTTATAGTTGATGGTGTTAATAGCACTAGATGTAGGCGTGCTTCACAGCATTGCGTGTAAATATCTCGTTAAGGCGCGCCTTATACAATTACGTGAGATAAAGGATAATGGTACGGTCTGCAAAACAATCCCTGAAAATTTTTTTTTCAGTATGATTTTCAGTGTTATATTTAATTTTTTTTTTTTTTAAAAACGCTTTTAGACTTGTAGTAAAAAAGAGTAAAGAGGGGAAATCTGATATATTAAGATGCACTATTTTGGAGATAAGGAAAATCAAATCACAGTATCTAATATTATAAAGGCGAAAGTTTATGAGGGCGTATGTGTGTATATTTGTTTCCTCTACACGCTCAAATAGCTGGACCAATTGGTATGGAGGCAGCTGACAATTCAGATTAACATACAGTTTACTTTTTGTCCCGAAAAAAATTGTTAAATTAAAAGTTGAAATTTGGTCCATCTGGTCGGGCGTGTTTCTCATTATGATTTTTAATTTGGGAGGCAACCGGAGGCTATTTTCAATAAATTATAAAGTTGCTTATCCATTACACAACTCCTAATCTCGCACATTTCTAAAATTGTTAGTTCACATTACGTCATTAATATTAAAATTAAACAAACATTTACTTTGTCTGCTATCGGTACTTGTAGCGATAACCATGTTTCACGATGGTTTTTCTTTTCAGTTCAGTTATAGACTTCTTTCAGTGCACTTGTATATTATTTTGTAGAGTATAGTAAATAATTGTGTCTAAGGTTTTGTGTGCTGTATTTGGATTATATGTTGCCTTGAGCGATCTGTTACGGTGGAACAACGTACAGTGAAGTAGATATTTGTTAATTGAGACAGATAGAAGCGTTAACCTTTAGATATAAGTCATAATATTTTATATAGTACGGGCTTGTTGGTCTAGTGGTTAGTGACTGACAGCCAAGCCAGAGGTTACGGTTTCGACTCCCACCCAGGACGAATCTTGTGTGTGGTGAACTCGATCATTTGTTCTGTGTCTGGGTGTTATTTATCTATACTTCTGTATCTATACTAATATTATAAAGCTAAAGAGTTTGTTTGTTTGTTTGAACGCGCTAATCTCAGGAACTAAAGGTCCGATTGAAAAATTATTTCTCAGTTAGATAGGCCACTTATTGAGGACGGCTATAGACTATAATTTGTTACGATAACCGATGCCCACGCGGGCGAAGCCGCGAGCGAAAGCTAGTCTATAATATTATGTATGTATTTAGAAATATATAAGTTTATCAGTTGTCTGGTTGTCATAGTACAGGTTCTACCAAGTTTGGGATCAGATGGCCCTGTGTGAGCTGTCCCAAGATATTATTATTACTATAGTACTGCTGGTCTATAGATTTTCCAGACTTCTGAGAATCGTTCTTCTGCGTAGCCTTTTCCCAAGCTATGTTGGGGTTGGCTTCCAGTCTAACCGAATTCAGCTGAATATAAAATTTTACAAGAAGCGACTGCCTATCTGACCACAACCCATTTTACTGGGCAACACATTATCCCATAGTAAGACTGGTTGTCAGAATTGACTTAAATAATGTCTAACGGTACGAATACACTAAAACCGATTTTGTCGGCCGATGGCGGACAGAACTACTCGGACGAGTAACTCGGACGTTCAACTGAATACACTGCAGACGATAACGGCCGTTTTCGGTGGAACTTATGAAGTCTGAACTGTGCAACTTCAGAGTAAAACTGACAAAAAATCCAAACACGTTCGGACTCGTCAGTTGATCGTCCGTTTTCGGGCGTCATCGGACGACGCCGGTAGTGGCAGTGTATGCGCTCTCTTCCATTTACTTACGTTTGATTTGATCGGCCGAGTTCGGCCGTTGACGCCCGAGCATACTTCGGCCGATGACGGATTTGGTGTATTCGTACCGTTAGATCGACGTATGGCAGTCGGGATCAATGGCAAGTGGAACTACTTTCCGATTCCGAAGCCCTAGAACTCGAAGTCGAATCTCGTTCCCCATCCGGGGCAACATTGTTTCGACCGGCGTTCTCAGCAACTCAACTGTAGGTTCCATTTAACAAGAAAAATACGCTTACCAATACGACGCGTGCTTTCCGAGGTACGGAGGTGTCATATAGACAATTAAGAACAACTTAGTCAATTTGCGTTTATTTGGGGGTATGTAGGTATATAAATTTCCTTGCAGACGGTGAGTCACGGACCGTCCCCTTAAATATTGGAAAGGGTAGAGGGATAACTTACAATGTGATTGACTATGGTAGGGCGCTAAGGGTTTCCCTTTTAAACGTGTAAACCTTTTTTACTGATCAAAATCAAAATATTTTTATTTCGAGTAGACCCTTTCAGGTACTTTCAAAACGTTGAATGAATCTAGTTTTGATCTGTAGGCTTATTGGCTATAGCGTTAGTCAACGAAAGCAATAATTAAAAAAAAATAAGAAAAAAAAAAACCCTATCAATATTTAATTAGCTTACTAGCTTCTGCCCGCGACTTCGTCTGCGTGGATTTCAGAATTGGGTCTAAAAAGAAATGAAAAATGTGAAAGTAATAAAAAATTTAATAAAATTTTCACCCGTGTTATTGCTTGCGCTGTAATAGAGAAAAATACCATATTTCATAGTTGTCTGCCCGCGGCTTAGTTCGTAAACAATTTTCAATTTTCCCTCGGGAATTACTTAGGGATTGGGATAAAAGATAGTAGGTAAGTAGGTAAGCCTATGTTCTTTTCCATGTCAAAGGCTACATGCATGCAAAATTTCATCCAAATCCGTTCAGCCATTTTTGCGTGATTGAGTAACAAACATCCAAACATCCACAATTTCATATTTATAATATTAGTAGGATAAACGAGCATTTATTACTATGTATTATACTTTTACCTGTTCAAGGTTCTAACACTGATAAGCATGGAATTCCATTAAACACGTGGTTACGTAAAACCAGCTGTGAAACATGGAAACTATGATGGCGGACAAGGTCACGTGTGACCAATAAGTATGAACTGAATATAAAGAATATAACTATGAAGTGAAAAGCTTATGACTTCCCCACGCCGAGGGCATAGCGTGGGGATATGTCGGACTTTAACCGACTAAAAACATCCCGGTCCCACCATTGCCTTAACCAGAGCCGCGGGATCACTGGCGTATTCCCAACGCAGCTCTGGAATTGTATACATAACTAGCTGGGCCCCCCCGTTTCACCCGCGTTAGTTGTCCCCGTTACTGTAAACATAACTTTATTGGTAAATTTTTCGTTGTTTTTATTCTGTTGTTCGGGACGGAAAGAATACGACAAATCAAGAAAATCGGTTCACTCGTTCTCGAGTTATAAGTGTTGTAACAAACATGACTTTGTTTTTTATAATACTAGCATTTGCTCGCGGCTCTGTCCGCTTGGGTATCGGTTATCGCGGAAAAAAGTAGCCTATCTCTTTCCTCAATGAATGGGCTATCTAAACAAATAATTATTCAAACCGAAACCCCAGTTCCTTAGATTAAAAAAAAACTCATACGTCAAAAAAAAATTGTGCTTTGTTCAAAGTGATTGTAGGTGCCTATGTATGTTAAGCCAAGCCTCTATCGCGTGCTAATTTAAGTAGGATAGGCTTAGAGTACTTTGAACTAATTAAAATCCGAAACCTATCGCGTGACACTGGGTATGGACACCGTTTTAAGATTTATTTGACTGAAATTGCTATTTGAATATTATATGGAACGTAGATAAGTATATTATTATAAAAAATACTACGTGACGTGGCAAACTTTGTTCAGCTTTATTAAAAAAATCTGGAGAGGGCCACCTCTATCAGTCAAGGGTTTGAGAAATAGATGTCCGATTCGCAGACCTAACTGCACACAACATTTCATACCAATCGGTCTAGACGTTTCGGAGTAGTTTGGGAACATAGACCGCGACACGAGAATTTTTATATTAAACTAGCCGTTCCCTTTTTTTTTTGGCGGGGTGAAACGCTATTGCCTTCAACCCACGCTGAGGGCACAGCGTGGGGATATGTCGGACTTGCACCGACTAAAAGCACCCCGGTCCCGTCCTTGCCTTTGCTGGAGCCGCGGGATCACTTACGCAAGCTCTTCGCAACTCCAGCAGGAGACTAGCTGTTCCCTGCGACTCGGCCCGCTAAACCTAATTTAATTAGTAAAAAATTAGCTTATGTTACTCAGGGTTAATGCAGCTTTCGAATGGAGAAAGAAGTTTTGAAATCGGCACAGTAGTTTTTGAGTTTATTCAATACACACATAAATACAAAAAAATACACAAATAGCTTGACCGATTTTGGTTTTTATTGGATTTTAGATTTTGATATGATAGTTGCCTGAGGATGCCTGCGAAAAGCATTGAGTCACTGAATTCAACAGCTGAGGCGCTTATGCATTGACTGTACAATAAACATCAAAGTACTCACTTTATTTTGAAGCCGGATCTGAATATCAGCTTAGAAAGTCATATGGAAAACCAAAACAAAATGAAAAAATAACAAATTTAATGCCAAAATCAAAATGTTTTTATTTCTAGTATACCTAAAAAGGCGATTTAGAAACGTTAACTTTAAAACTAAATGATTCTATATGCGCGTAGTAGAAAACATAAAGTCAACTATAGTTTTCCTAGCTAAACATGAGTTAGACATAACAAAAATCTAATTCATATTATATGAAATCTAATTTCTATTATACAATTAATTTTGGAAATAATTATTAAGGTTAATCTGCTTACGTGCCACGAAGCTCTTGGTATTGAACGGATCAAATAAAAATTCTTAACAGTTTTATAAAATCACAACTTCTTCTTCTTCGTCTTTACACTCTTGGCATACAGTCGTGATCGTCAAATCTGGTGTAGTGGCTAGCTTCACAATCCGTCGCCATTCCTCCCGTACTGTAGCTTGTCTCGTACATTCACAGAGTGGAGCATTAAGTGCAGCTTTAATTTGATCGGTCCAACGCATGGGCGATCGGCCGCGTGCTCTTTTTCCTTCAACTAGGCCCTGCACGACAAGTCGTTCCACGGATGTGTCTTCCCGACGTACAATATGGCCAAAGAAAGTGAGAATACGACTTTTAACGATGGAAGAAAGACGCTGTTTGATATGAAGTTCTTGGAGAAATCACAACTAGCTTATTTTGTATTTTTTTTAATAAATATGTTAGACCACGCAGCCAGACGCTCGAGAAGTCGTTTAGTTTTAAAGATAACGTTTTTAAAGCGCCTATTTTAGGTCTATTTGAAATAAAATGTTATGATTTTGAGACTACACCATCCGTATTAGCGTACATGCTAATTAGTGCCTCTATGAGAGTAAGTTGATGACGCGACAATTATGTCATGAGATGCGCACGGTTTGATCGTAAGGCGTATAAGATTTTGAAAAGGCTTCTTCACATTGGAAACTTAAAAATAAACTGGTGAAAATCCTAACAGATATCCTTCGATCAGAAGAAAAGGAACTGCTTCTAAGACGCTTCTTATTACGGAACTATGTATTTTCTTTTGTGTACTTTTTCCAAGCCATGTTGGGGTCGACTCCTTACCGGATTCAGTGGAAAGGAAACGGTTACTGATAGATGTCCTCGACCATCCTGATACGTTGGACACATCTTCTTTCTTTGTAAAGCTTTTCGGAAGCTTCTTCAGTGTCAGTCACTAACCGTAAAGTCGAAAATAAAGGAAGGAAAGAAAGAAAGAAAAAATGTTTACTTGGTGCAAGACCACAGTTAAACTTAGCCTACTTAAAATTAAACCACTAATCTAAAGACTAAAAATAAAAGTAAAGACCAAACACCCTGCGGCTACGCCAAAATGGCCCCAGTTCAGCATGAAAGCTAGACAACTAGTACCTGGCGCTAGTTTTCAACTGGGCCTTGGGATAGTGACGAGGCTGTCAACCGGCAATAAGTTTTTTTTTTTAAATATTACTTTATCTTGGGACAATCTTGGGACAGCTCACACACGGTCATCTGATCCCAAACTAGGCAGAGCCTGTACTATGGTAACCAGACAACTGATAAACATACTTATATATTTCTAAATACATACATATACATAGATAAATTACGCCCAGACACAGAACAAATGATCGTGCTCATCCAGCTCATCACACAAAGATTTGTCCTGGGTGGGAATCGAACCCACGACCTCCGGCTTAGCAGTCAGGATCACTAACCACTAGACCAACAGGCCCGTCGCTCCACCATTTCTCGCCGTGAAGCAATCTTTACAAACGGCGCTATTTACAAAACAAAAGGCCGAAATAATGGTCTTGATCTAAACGTTACGCAATGTCGAGTCATACCGAACATTTTGTTAGTAAATAATTTAGACAATTCCAAAATCTAGTGTGGAATAGTTTGTGCGAAGGACGGTAGTGTGTAGTGTTTTTGACTGGAGTTTTTTGAGTGTACTATTAACTTTGTGACGTAAATTGACCTGGTGATATGTTATTAAAAAGCTTATACGGTTGTTGTATATCTTCTTCTATCTTCTTGTAAGCTTGTCAAAATGTTTTTGTGAACTTCTTTGGAAGATTAAGTGTTTAGTATTATGTCATACTGCCATTTCTACTCAATCTACGTTCAGCAGGTTGCGATTGAATTTTCATGTAATGATTATACCGGTCTTGAAATTACCTTCTGCTGGCACAGGCATTTTCAAGTATCCATGTTTGAATCAATATTAATTCCAAATTCGGTCTGAAAATGTCATCTTATCTACGTTTTAATGTATTGTTAACCGTCAATTACAATAATTCCTGAAGATATTTTGTATTTCCATGTGATCAAACAGTCTGATTCCAACAGTTTGGTAAAATTACTTGAAAGTCTATGGCCGGCGTAAGTGTAGTATTCATTGTAAATCCATTGTATTCATTGGTTATCATTATAAATGATGGTATACAGGAGTTGCAATTATAATGATGGTCACTAAAGAATAGGTACTACAGAAATACCCCAGTCTTATTAACACTGCTTGAGCCTATCGAAATAAATTCAAATAAACGACTTTCTCTAAGAAAGTAAATATCTAATCCGGAATAAAATTTGAACCTTCTGAACAAATTTGATCAGCTGATGATGATTTTGTATAGTAAGGCCAATATTTTTTTGCAATAGACTTGGTTTCGCTGCTTGATCATTTT
This sequence comes from Plusia festucae, assembly GCA_950381575.1. Lineage (NCBI taxonomy): Eukaryota > Metazoa > Arthropoda > Insecta > Lepidoptera > Noctuidae > Plusia > Plusia festucae. The sequence continues at coordinate 6,627,697 of OX494459.1, forward strand.
AGTAGCGTCCTGTATATTTATTTCGCGAATAGGTGCATATTTTGTATTTTCGAAGTGACCGAAACGGAATATTTCCAAAAAAATGAAAAGGAAAGAAATTTCGTTAGCAACAACCTCAAAATGAGTCCTCAAAATTATTACTGACTTATCCAATAAGAATTAATCAAGTTATTAACACTTGAATATCTACGTTCTCTCCTATCTTATCTCTAGATATAACAATATCATTGAGTGCTCCATTTTGTTTAATTTTTTGCCAACAACGCCTGTGTTTGTTGTGATTTTTCGTGGTTTCAATGAAGCTAGTGAATTTCATGGATTTGCAGATGAGATTATCTTAAAAGTGGTTCCTGATTTGTGGACAAGTGTTGTAGATATTTTAGTGTTTGTTAAGGTAATTAGAGATACAGCTAATTAACGGCCAGCCTATCCATGTTAATATAATCAGTGTGACGGCAAAAAGTGTCAAGCCCAACATAATTTGGTAGAAGATGCAAGATTCAAGAAGTAGTTATTCATTATTTTTAAGTGGTTCTGCTCCGGAGCAATTTTGACATGGGATTTAATGTGTCTGATGTTAAAGATTCATCTTTGACGATTTCAGTTGAGACATTTAGGGGTATGCAGTTGTTCGTTCAGATTTTCTAAATTTTAAATAGGTATATGTTTTTTATTTATTCGCTTCTGACAACGTCCTGAAGTTGTCAATGTCAGCTGCTTGATTGTTATTTATTTAAGGGACGATTTTGGGATGGGTAACGTCGTAAATTATAGAGAGTTTTGACTTAACGATTTTGTACCTATTATAAGCATTCCTAAAGTACATATCTTGTGTTCCTTGGGAAATTTATGTGTTGTAGCCATACCATACTTATTACATGAGTAATTGTTTAAGTCTGTTCCATATATTACTTTATCTCAAGATAATAATGTTGGCAACACTAACAAGATTATTATTGTTTTGTTTCACGTGTAGGAAATACTTCCTATTTTCAAGTATATTATAAATATTGTTTCATGGAAAGGTTTCCTTCTGTTAAGTTTAAAAAAAAAACACTGTTATGACGTTGACTGTTCCTTAAAGTTCTTGTACCTAAACTTTGTCTATATTATGTTGGCATTGGCTTTCCAACCCATGTATTTATCAGGAGCGACTCCCTATCTGTCCAACACCATTTTTCTGAGTACATCTTCAAGTATAATTTGGTATTTTATCATTTTATGTAGCTAGCGTCTCTTTGGCTCGTTCCTTCTCTACAGGATCAATTAAAAAGGAGTGCGTATATTCTACTAGGAAATCAGGTGCATAAAACTGAACCACTTTTCCCAAGGAGCATAGGTCGAAATATATCGCTTTTCATACAACGTGAAAGGTCACGTGACTGATAGTTGTATGAAAAGTTGATTTTCAATTTTAAAATGTCGACCTATGTTCCTTGGGAAAAGTTGTTTAGTTTTATGCACCTGTTTACCTAATTGAATATACGCACTCCTTTTATAATAATCCTGTTTTTGTTTATGAAGATAGGATTTGATCTTACGTATTGGTTACGGTTTTGTTTCCCATTACAACTCTTCAAATATATTTTTCTCGGTTCGATAATAATGTTATGTTATATATAAGAAGTCTATGTACTGAATAAATATGTGCTCTCATGGCCTCGGTCGCTTTTTAAGTTTTATCTTGACGCTTGTAATGTGTTAATTCATTTTCTAACAGTTCCTAAGAACTTTATCAAATCAAGTGTGGTTTTGTTAATTACTTTTGCTATATTAAACAAGTTTATGATTGAGATTGGAAGTTTTATCAACAGGGTTTTCGTTCAATTGGTTTATAATTATGACTTTCGAGATCGTATTGTTTTAATAAACATTCACAGCTGTAGCTGAAAGAGATTTTAGACATGAGTAGTGTTACATTGAATTTAAAGAGGTGCGTATCGAAAGTGTTGGACTTGCCCGAGAATTATACCAGACCATTTATTTGTTACTTGAGTTTATATAAACAGAACCAGCTTATGTGAGATAACATATAAAATATTACATCTAAGTCTGTGATGCTATTTCTCAACATAATATTTCTTTATCTACCCTGTTCTTGATTTTTTTTAATTCTGCTAATAATGGCTCTCTCATATGCATTTTTCCGGAATGCTCGAAGATTTTGGACTAAGAGTCCTTAACTATAAGCTAAAATGAAAGGATATGAGTTGAACCCTTGTGTGGTGTTTATCGTAGCAACTGTGATCTCTAGTAAACTAATTTTCGATATAGGAGACATTGCTAGCTCGTTACCTTAACACTTAACAATCTGTTTCTTAATTAACGTATTCTTAAAGTAATGTATTTTTAATTCTCTACTTATAGTAACACCATGTACAATATCAAAGACAATATAGAACTGAATAACACCACAGCTAGTGTTGGGAAGTGATGTGATTATAAGTGATGACATAGTGATGTAATAGTGAAAAAAAAAATGAGTGAAAGAAACTACAATAGCTTGCCGCGGCTTAAACGGAAGGAGACATGGAGGAAAAAGGGGGTAAGCAGTTCAGAAGCTGTATTGTGACTTGTTAAAACCATTAATTTCCATGGAGAAGAGAGTGGCGCCATCTGTCCATATAGTACCATTCCTCTCTCTGTTAGACGATTGACAGTTTGTCCGACGGACAGAAATGAGCACACATAATGGTAGATATCCGAATAGATGCATACGCCAATTACCATTGAGCGCGACGAGCTACGGGTTTGATCCCCGCATGGGACAGGCATATTTTTTCTTATAAAAAACGACGCCTGCACTAAGGAATTTAATCCTTGTGTCGCGGGGGTTTCACAAACATTCAAATCACACAAAGAACACCCAGACTTGGAACAAGCATTTGTGGATCACACAAATACTTGTCCCATGCGGGGATCGAACCCGCAGCACGTCGCGCACAGTGGTAATTAGCATGGTGACCTATACCACTCGGCTATCCGTGCAGTCATCCATATGTGTGATCAAAAAATTCTCGTTCAAATTTGTAAAACCGACCGCGATACAAGGATTGAAATTCTTAGTGCGGGAGTCATTTTTCTAAGAAAGGAAAAAAAGTTCAAGTTCAAGGTCTCTGTGGTCGAAGTCTAACCAATGTTCGTGTGCATGTCATTTCTGTCCGCGGATACATTGTCCATCGTGTACCTGGAAATTATATGGTTCTGAAATATCATGATATGGTTTGTGTGTGTCTGTGTCGTGATGTGAAGCTTATGGTAATGTTCGATGTTTTTTCTTCTGGAGACGACTTATTTAAGTCTAAATTATTACCACTTTTATTTATTTGAATAGAACGGTAACAGTTTTAAATTTAACTTACACTACTCAGAATAGACATAAAAAGAGACAAGGAATTAATGATTTAAGCCATAGCAAAAACTTAAATATAAAGTTATAAAAAACATAAAATATTAGTCATTTTCTTCTCTTTTATTCGTCTCGCTCACAGAACTAAATACATTCCGACAAAAATAATCCTCTGCCACTCGAAAATGTTTAGTATTTATATATATAAAATTTAAATTAAAAAAAAAAAGTATTTTCAGTGCATTTCGTAAAAGATGAAAAGGCCAATGAAATTTGTGTCTTATGGCCAACGCCTTGTACCGTAACGTAAAGTCGTTAGATTTATACTTAAGATTTTTTTTACTGGCGCTAGTTAAGTTTTCTCATTTCTTCTCAGAGGTTCAGAATTTTCGAATCCAATGTGCTGATTAAAAACCGGTATGGCTCAAATTGTTCGCGTAAAATGTAGATACTCAAGTTTAGATTTAATGGCATTGAAATTGCCATTAAACAAATGTTAAGATAGCATTACATTTACCATATCCACTTTCCTAAGATGGCCGTTACAAAAAAATATATTGCACTTAGGTCCTATTTCACCATCGTCAGATAACATTATTCGAGGAATAATTTTGAAACGTCAGTTTTATTCGTCGAATAAAAGTTATTTGACTATGGTGATATAGGCCCTTAGAAAAACATTATACAATTTCAAATTATCCCTATCTATCATAAAACCTTAAATACAAGTATCAAAACAAATAAATTTCAATGTTAATACTTGGCACTGACCTACAGTGATTTCATTTATGATCTCATCGCTAAGTCAACAAAAACTTCAAGAAATCGTTTAAGATCTAATTAATGCGTTGGCGAAACTACTGCGCCTTATAATCGGAAAATGGTATTATTATGCTTAGCTCAAAATGTCTGTGAAGATTTTCCATAGCTTGGATTTTTTTTTACTTTTTGAAGAGGGGCCCATCACTCATGCTTACTACTGTCACACTCTTGAAAGTCAGGGTATACTAAGACGAAGTACAAGTTATGTAAGCTCTTTTATATTCTTCTTATATCTTAGGCTGGTCTTAAATTGTAAACAGCGTTAATGTGGATGATTTTATCCCCGGTACACGGAAAGAAAGTCCCGGTGAAGGTCTGGCATGTGGTATCGGCTTTCCCAAGGCAGAGGTAGTTTTCGGATTATACAAAATTTAACAAAAACCCTGTCCGATCCCTGAGAGTATTATTCGGTATCGTACTGCGAACACATATACGTAGCTATTAAATGGATTGGAGATGATTATTTTTCCCCAGTGAATATAATTAAATCAAAATAAAAACATCCAAGGCAACAGCAACACTGACCGCTCCTCAAAGTTCACGTACTCACTACCTGAGCTTTGTGTCAAAGGCCACATATGCGAGACGGTTCATGAACTGTACCACGAATACGCTTTTATTGGATCTGACAGGGGTTTTGTTACATGTTGTACATGACTGGTGGATCTTTCTGCTGACCTTGGACGTTCTGTGTCTTGGACACGGTAGCCGATTGAAAGCAACCTGCATTACACATACTTTATAGTAATGAAAACAAATCTTGACCTATAAATCTAGACATTAATTTCAGCCTAGACACAGGATGATCAGTATTCTAGACATATGTTGCAGAAGGTCGTTGTCGGGCGGACGGCATTCCGTGTAACTGTGTCAATTATAATTGTTACCTTTTATGATATGATCTATGGGTTGGAAGTCCATATCCATTACAAAATGTTGTGAAATAACTTTTCCTTCCAGTAATTTCTCAGTGGCCCGCCTAAAATCCCTGATCCCTTATTTTTATCGGATTCGCCTAATGTAAAGAGGGTCTTATAATTTGCACTGACACTTGCATATCCGTCTCTTTATACGGACCGATAAGCAGATGGTCCAAGTGGAACGGGCCCCTAGATGCATACCGTGAGGGCTGGTTTGAGGTGGCGATAAGGTTAATTAGAATTACTAAGGGTAGCAGAAGACAGGAATAATTCTTGAGTTGCGAAGTTTCACATACATTTCGTGTTGGCCTAGCGGTTCAATGACCGGATTCGCATGCTCCCAGGCTAGTACTAATGTTACTTTTTCAAAGTTATATGTACCTACTTTCTTAATTATTCTAAGACATCATTGACAAACGGTGAAGGAAACCATCTTGAGGAAACCTGGATTAAAAAAAAATGATTCTGAAATCGCCAACCCAGAATGAGCAAACGTGGTGATCAATATGCTCATTCCATCTCTATATGGGAAGAGGCCTGTGCCCAGCAGTGGGACGTTTATAGGCCGTTCATTTAATAGATCGGTTGACTAGTAGAGATTGCCTAAGGCATGAAGTCCGCCTTTTGACCAATTTTGTGTCAGAAGTAATAAATTGATGTATTGGTATAAAAACTCTTTAATGTCTATAGATTCAATTTTGTATTATCTTCAAGTCTGTAGTGCCTTAGTTTCACAACGTATCGTACGAAATTGGCTCCTGAAATACATACATTTGATTTATAAATAAGTTTGTTTCAAAATTCTTTAATAAATTATGTCACATTGAAAATAGCCTACTTTTTGATGTTTTCAATGATGTTCTATTTTAATAAAATCTTAAATGAAATACATTTTGCGAATAGAGATCCTGCCTAGCCTTTCTCTAAGCTATTGTGGGTAGGCTTGTAATCTTTTCGGATTCAGCTGAATTTTTCGTATACAATTGGTATATCTGAAAATAGGAGGAGATAGGAGTCTCCAAAATATGGTAAAACGACGTTTGCTGGGTCAGCTAGTAATGATGCAATTATATATTCTAAAACTTTCACTCGACCTTACTTAGATGCTGATGAAAAACGTATGAAACCGCGGGGCAAAACTAGTAATACAATAACATATCGGAAGTGCCTAGGAATGCAGTTGACCAACAGAACTAGATATTTTGACATACACAATCGCGTTAAAAAATATTATGAAAAGCAACCTTATTTCTTGGACATAAGGTCGCTGCCAATGTCAGTACAACTTGCGGTTGATTGTATATAATGAACCCAGTAAAACATCGTTAGCTAGTTGACCTTCGTACGGTCACGACTGGGTATGGTCACAGTTTCAGCGATATTAAATGAATATTTTAACTAGATGAGTCACGTGGATGTCAATTCTTAATCGTACATGGAGCGACTGCCTATGCTATCTGACCTCGACGACCCATTTTACTTGTTAACACAATATCCCATAGTGAGACTGGTTGTCAGATAATGACTTCACGACTGCTGAAGATCAACGTATGCCAGCCGGGACTAAAAGCTTACCGTGCTTTCCAAATCACGTAGAGATATTAATTAAAAAACTCAAGATGTAGTCAATGTTTCAAATCCGTCCTCAAAAATTAGAAAAAGATTAAAGTATTTTTCATTGCCATTTGGAAAAAAATATGTTCGTTTCAGAACTATCAACACCTGTATACAGTAATTGAAGGCAGGTTCGGCTTTGACTTTTGGTCGAGACTGTGTATCTAGTATATCTACAGAGTACTAATATAGAAGAAACCTTTCTTTATCAATGTCCACGAATCCCTCCAAATAACCTTTAAAATGCAGTTTTGACTGCACCACTGGTCACCACGCTAATTACCACTGTGCGCGACGTGCAACGGGTCCGATCCCCGCACCCAAGTCTGGGTGTTCTTTGTGCATGTGATTTGTATGTGAAATCCCCACGACATAAGGATTAAATTCCTTGGTGTGGGCGTTGTTTTTGAAGAAAAAGAAATGAAGTTACAAACATTTTTCTGCTCAATATTTTATCGTTTCCACTAAGACCCAACCTCAAGTCGTGATAAATGATAACAATGTCCGTAATTTTTTGACTTGATAATACAAGAATGTCGACTGGAATTCCTTTAAGGATTAAGGCGGGCAATATTCTTGAAATAAACATTAAGTCACACTACTGCATTGATATCATACTTAATTTTATTGTCCTACCAGATTACTGTTAAATACTTAATTGTATTTATTCCTAAAATTTATATTTTTCCTTCTAAAACCGTCCATTACACCACAGCTAGCGATTCATCAAAAAACAGTTTTTATAAGCATATTTGCAAAAGTTATGTCATCCTTATGCGCAGTAGTTGGTGACGTAACTTTTTGCTGTAGTCCTGCATCGGTCACGATTTTTACATCAGTATTAGTAGAAGGTTATACTATAAATTATATTTTATTTTTGTGTTAATAAATAAGCTTTTCCAAAGCATTTCTATCGCGCAACTAGCCATTAGATTAGTATAACGTTTCTTGAGCGCCTTCTTGAGGTATATAAGAAATAAAAACTTTTTGATTTTGATTGTGTGTTTTTCATGTTGACGATTTTTTTAGTATATTGTGCTATTTTGTTGGTGATTCATGTCTTTGATTGGATCTGGTTTTGCACGAGTCCGAAGCACCGACACGTCAAAAAAAATCTTTTCAATTGACGTGCGCCTGATTTATATGTCCGATTAGTGACTTTGGTTGGCAGTATCTCCATTCATATTTGAAGTCCCTGACTGCTCACTAGACGAGTTTCACTAGTCAAGTTTTAAATTCTTCCAATATTTGACCATGTGATTTAGGCCAAGTGACTTGCTTTGATGTTTTGTTCATGATACAAGGCACAAATGATACCTACGGCTCTCAAACCTGGTCGCTCACCGAACAACAGAAGACCAAACTTAAGGTTTGCCAAAGAGCGATGGAGCGTAGCATTTTAGGAGTCAAAAGAACCGATCGCTTGCGAAACACCACCCTCCGCTCCAAAACGCAAATTAAAGATATAGGTATCCAAACAGCCAAGTTAAAGTGGAGCTGGGCTGGACACATTAGCCGAATGGGTCCGGATTGATGGGCGAAAATTTCAACCGAGTGGGTACCTGGAACTGGAGCTCGTAAACGGGGTAGGCCAAAAAAACGCTGGCGAGATGACATCATTCGCTTTTTGCCGGATTGGTGGGAAACGGCTCAAGACCGAGGGGTCAGGAGCAGGTTGGGGGAAACCTTTGCCCAGCAGTGGGACACCTAAAAGGTTATAATAAAAAATAAACATGGCACAAATGCTAACCTAATCATCGAAGGTAACTAGGCCACACCCTAATGACGCTTAAACCTGCTATTTAAACTCCAAATAGATGGAAGGTCAATTATGAGGCAACAATGGATACATTACAAGGTTTTATATTTAGATATTATGCTTAATTCGATCTCTGAGTCATGGAGTTTTGGTGACTTCAATCTTCTTACGTCTAATATTAAAGCTTAGGGGGCGTTCATAAAATACGTGAGATGTTTAAGGGGGGGAGGGGGTCGAGTCAAATCTCAGCTATTCTTACGTTGGAGATAGGGGGAGTTTCGGCAAATATCACAAAAAAAATTTCTGATTGAAACAAAAAAAAAAAAACTATTTAGGTCCATTTAATCCAGATTGTACATGCTTAAGTTAAATTTTTATTACACTTATGATTAAACTCTCAGCAATATGGATTATTAGTCTTAACTAGTCGTAAATAAAAGCACGGAGTAATTTTTTTTTGTTACAATAACAATCAATTGCGTTTACGTAAGAAACCCACATTTTGAAAAATCTCACGTGAGATTGGGGGATGGGGGAGGGGGTTAAATAAAATCTCACGACATCCATAGGGGGGGGGGATGGACGCCCCCTTATGGATCATATTCGAGAAAGAGCTTTGTAATAATTAGTATGGCGCTCAAGTCAAAATTCTTTAATCAGGATATGTTTAAATTTGTACTTATATCTTTGAAAATGGATTCCGCGGCTACCCTTCATCATATCGTCCTAAGTGGTCTGGCTGTGGAGAAGAAGCGCAATTAACTTCCCGGATAAGCTTTAAATTGTAAATAAGGTTTCTCGCCTGGTCCCCGTAAGAAAAAGAGTTCTTGCATCCCCAGGGATGAGGAAGTTTATCTGGATTTCCACTGGCCTTCAAAAAGATTTTAAATGGACTATTCAAGGTATCGAAGTTTCTTGAGAATTTCGACATCATAAAAAGGACTTATATATTAATATTACTTAAGTATGTGAACACCACCCCAACAACAAAAGTTATAGATATACGATGGCGGTTTTTTCTAAAGCCTTTGAGCCTCCGAATCACCTACAGACTCAAATGAAACGCAGCCAGCCACTAAAAGTTTTATTCCGGAAACCTATTTATACGATACTAGCTTCTGCCCGCGACTTCGTCTGCGTGGACTTCCGAATTCGGTCCAAAAAGAAATGAAAAATGTTAATGTAATGAACAATATTTGAATGAAATTTTTCACTCGTGTCATATGTTTTTCATTCATGTAATAGAGAAAAATAACAAATTTCAAAGGTGTCTACCCACGGCTTAGCTCGGAAACAATTTTCAATTTTCCCTCGGGAACTGCGTAAGGAATCGGGATAAAAGATAGCCTATGTTCTTTTCCATGTCAAAGGCTATATGCATGCCAAATTTCATTCAAATCCGTTCAGCCGTTTTTGCGTGATTGAGCAACAAACATCCAAACATCTAAACATCCAAACATCTAAACATCCAAACATCCACACTTTCACATTTATAATATTAGTAGGAATAGTAGGAATAGTAGGATTAGTAGGAAGTAGGATTAAATGGTATTTCCTTAGTTTACTCTAAAAATAATTCGCGAGATTGTGTCATACTCAATTAAAATCTTTAATTAAAGTGTCCCTCAAGGTTGATTAGTGGGACCGTATTTATAGTTCGAATATTTTTATATAGTTTGTTTATCTACCTTATACTTAATCGCCTTTTCTCTCACGGATATTTGTATTAATTCATTTTATAAAAGACAATAATAGTGAAATGGGTTACAATGTTAAAGCTTAAAAATGAGTTTGCTAGCAAAAAAAATGGAATAATTTTTTTTGTACCTAACTATTCTTTATTTATCAAGTTAGCAAGCAGTATCTCTTTTAAAAATAACTGCAGTTGCTAGAAAGAACAGCTGTGGTTATCATGCTTCAAAGTTACATTTAACCTAAAATCCGTATTTTTTCAGTATTTGTTTATATTAAATTCCCAACTATTTATAGTTTTACAATGTATATAAACACTTGAACGTGTGTAATCAGTAATACATGTACGCCCTTGACCCAGTCTATTTAAAGATAACATACTATTTTGTTGTACGTTTTCAAAACATCACAGTTATTCGTAATCATGGAAGGTACGAGTTGGAAATATAAAATATTGAAGTGACTATGAATATGACATCATTATGCGTTAGCACATGTAATTAATTAATTTACTACTGTCATAATAAGTATCAGCTTCAATCGAACAATTATATCCCTAAATTTAGTTTTTTTGCGTCAAGTCAGCTATTCAGCATGTCATTTAAACATCTTCTATATTCATACTTGCATCTATACAATTAAGTAAAATTATTGGAGTCCCTGTTGGTAATATTAGAATATCCGCTTTTTACAAAATATATATAAATGTATGTATACACGGCACCAAATTATTTTTTTTTTACCATTTATGTCTGTCCGTCAGTTTGTTCCGGCTGAAACTGCTGGACCGATTTTGACGGGACATTCACTGGCAATTAGCTGATGTAATAAGGACAACTTAAGAGGGTGAAACCGCGGAGCACAGCTAGTACCTAAGTAATAAGTATAATTTGTATAATATTCAAACGTAGTAATTGATGACAGAGAAGTTTGCGAAATTAAATCACAATAGGTCCTAGATATCACATAACTAGATAAATTAGAAAAAAAATGTCGACTTTCTCTATTATGAAGTCTGAAACATCTCAAATTTGTTTTCTTGGAAGACATGATTCATTGACTGTGACGTCAAAATCATATAGGAAGATTGATGTAATTATGTTTGTTTGAGTGCGAAACGAAGAACATTATAGCTCTTTCGAATAATCGTTTGTTGGCGTTAGTTCAAAATAAACTATTGACTGTTTGTTTTGGCGTTACAATGAGGTGAAGATACTTTAATATGGTTTTATTGTGTGAGAGGTGCATTAAGATGTAGATTTACGAAGATATCTTGATTTTTTTATTATACAAATGGTCCCCCATCCACGGACCAGCCGCGGCGAGCGCGGCTTAACCTTAACTATGAAAAGTGTTTCTAAATGATTTCGCATTGTTTTTCACCCAATACTTTTATAACTGCTTGTTAAAAGAGTAATAATAAGTTCTGTTATAGTATCGTTTATGAGCCATGCTTATTGTAATGTATTCGTTCATATTAAGAAACCATTAAGAACCATTAACCTTCCGTTTGGTGCAATGGCAACAACCTTACAACATTATACTCACCTTAAGGTTATGTTTATACATCTATGTATTATGTGGATATGTAACAAAGAAATTGTTATTGAATAATTGAATACTTATGTAACACTAGCTTCTAACCGCGACTCCGTCTGCGTGGACTTCAGAATTGGGTCCAAAATGAAATGAAAAATGTGAAAGTAATGAAAAAAATGTTCACCTGTGTTATAGCTTGCGCTGTAATAGAGAAGAATACCAAATTTATAAGCTGTCTGCTCACGGCTTAGCTCGTAAAAAAAAATCATTTTCTCTTGGGAACTACTTAAGGAATCGGGATGAAATGCCTATGTTCTTTTTCATGTCAAAGGCTACATCGATGCCAAATTTTATCTAAATCCGTTCAGCCGTTTTTTAGTGATTGAGTAACAAACATCCAAACATCCACACTTTCACATTTATAATATTAGTAGGATTATTTTAACTACAGTCACACACTTGTATTATCCATTGTTTCCTGTAACCTTGTTATGGACTAGTGTATGCTCTTTAAGCGAGCAATGGATTTTATACAATTGTGAAACAAACTACAGGAATAGCGAGCGCAACTACTGTCACACAATTTTATAGTATCCATTGCTTCCTGTAACCTTGGTTACGACTAGTGAATGCTCTTTCAGCGACCAATGGATGTTATACAATTGTCAAACAACCTAAAATGTGTTTACACTAAGATCAGAAGTGTTGTCATCGCGAAATAAAGATATTGTCGTCTTGGAAAAGTGTCAAATTATTTTCCATTGAGATTTAAATAAGTATTATGCCATGAACATAGCGTTTGAGTGTTCTAAGAACTATGGTATTAGGTAAGACTGTGGATTTGCTTGCGATAACTGGTAAATATTCTTAGAGATTGGATCGAAATTCCTATTCCTTATATGAAGGCATGATGATAGTATGAAAAGGAAAAATCCATTGATGGCGCATATTTTTTTATCAAATCAATAAAAATGGACAATGTTAAGTAGGGGCTTGTGACGTCACGTCTAATTAAAAATTGAATTATTCGTAATGTCACGAGACATGTCCATTCCCTGTATCTTCGTAATTTATTGTTTACGAGATAAAATAAAAAATACGCGTCTTATATTTTTTATAAGGAGTGCTTATATCCAACGAGGTAATCAGGTGCATAAAACTGAACAACTTTTCCCAGGGAACATAGGTCGAAATCATAAAATTCATTCACAGTTCAAATCGGTAGTTCAATGGGTGGAATTCGAACCGGCATCCACTTGATCGCAAGTCCAACGACCTAGCCGGCTACCGCCGTTTAGCTTACTTTGGAATTAAATTATTATTGACACCTCATGTGACCCAAAGGCTGGTTTTTACCTTGGTCAGCGGTTAAGCATTGCCATTCAACGTGGCAATGCTGCCAGCCTTATGGGCACACTTCCAGTCGACAGCGACGTGGAAGAGTATTTTGATGCTATTTTAGTTATAGTTTTGTTTAATTAATATAGTTTAGTATTAAGAGTGTTTATTAATTAAATATTTCTGTGTAAGTTGGAAAAAATAAATATAAAATTAACAGAAAAAAAATTGTTTAAAGACAAACAAACAGATTATTCAATTATTAATACATTGATGTTATGTGACATCATTCTACGTTTTTACCCATTAACGTTTGTCCAGGTTGTCTGCCAAATGTGAAGAATAGATAAATAGAATGCTCGTGAGAAAATAATTATATATTTTTGTTGATTACGGTAACTATCTTTATTGAGTTTTTTAATCATACTAACGGACCCGCCCCGGTTTCGATTTTCGCATCTTTCGTAAATAATACAATTAAGTATTGGTATTCATTTTTAAAACTATTGAATCGATTTCGATGAAATTCATATGGAACTACCTCTGAGATGTCTCTTGTTGGATTGTTGTTCGATTCATAATTGCTTGAGAAAAATCACGATAAAAAAAGACAGTCGTATTGAGAATTTCCTCAACCTTGCGCTTTTCTCAATAAAATAAAAAAAAAAAACAACCAAGTGCCAGTCGGATCCTGAGGAAAAGGGTCTTGACAGACGGACGGACAGACAACAAAGTGGTCCTAAAAGGGTTTAATGTTTTTTTCTTGTGAGTTACGGAACCCTAAAAAAGCTTAAAGAACTAGTTAAAAGAACTAGTGGGACAAGTAAAATCCCCAGAAAACTAAAAACAAAACTTATTGTTTACAATACAAAGATAATTTATTACATTATTATCGCATGACTTAATATACTACGTCCAAGACATACAGTGTACCACAGGTCAATAAGCAAAAACTGCATACGATAACCGCCCTTAACACTTTTACACAGAAGCGATATCAATGTTTAAATTGTTACTAATATTTTGCGGTCCATTATACGGTGACTTATATCTAAATAAGTATATTAATACTTCATTTCTTACTGAAGCCAATTATTTAAAGCAAATTTCTTCAGTTCGCGTCTAGACTTAGCGTGTTACGGTACTGTTTCAGACTAAAAATATCGAAATATCTGTTTACTTAAATTTCTATTCTATCTCGTTGTAATTAAGGTTCTTTTTAAAAGTGTTTTGTTTTGATACAACTTTGGAGTATCGAAAATTTTTGGGATTGTGGTTTTGTGTGATTTTGAGTCGTATTGGAATGAGTGTAAGGTTTAGTTTTTATTGATTTGGGAATTTCGTTATTGATTTGATTTGCCGTGAGTGTAAATAGTGTGGTATTGTTCTTATGTTTTAACATTTGGTTATTATAAAAATACTAGCTGTTTCCCGCAGCTCCGCCCGCGGATTAATTTTTTTTTTTAAATGTATTTGAGATGTAAGCTATCCTATCTTTCAAGTTGGATCAAACTGCAAACGGTGTGCAAATTTGATTAAAATTGGTCAAGTAGTTTCGGAGTTCATCCCGGACAAACATCGTGACCCTGGAATTATATATAATAGAAGATGTTCGAAAGGGTGTGAAATAAATTTTACTTTTAGTCCCTATCATATGAAATTTTTTTTTAAAGCTGGGACTCGCTGTCGGTTTTTTAATATTTTTTTCGTATGTCTTGATTTAAACTCTTGTTACCGTGTCACTAATATAATAAATACGAAAGATTGTGAGTGTGTATGTTTGTTGGTAGAGGACACGCTCAAACAGCGGGACTATTCTTGATAAATTTTGGTATGACACCCTGGATTGACCGCGGGGCGTAAGTTACACAACTTACGCCCCGCGGTCAATCCAGGGTGTTATATATAATCCATATTTAGCTTTATTAATACACATTAATAAAGCTAAATAATAAAAGTTTGTATATATTGAGTTGAATGTATGAAATTAAAAGCAAAACACAAAAACATTTGAAAAAAAAAAAATTGAGTAAAGGTGTTTTCTCAAAAATATTTATTTTTTCAGTCAACCAGTTGTCTGGTTGCCATAGTACAGGCTTCGCCTAGTTTGTGATCAGATAACCGTGTGTAAATTATTGTCCCAAGGTATTATATTATATCTTTACACATTTTCTTGTGTGCGAGTGTATGTCACTGAACTCCTCCTAAACGGCTGGACCGATTTTGATGAAATTTTTTGTGTGAGCTCAAGGGGATTCGAGGATGGTTTAGATTCACAATTTGGTCCACTGGAAAATGTGTATTTAACTGATTTGGCCGTCCGCAGATTTTTTTAATATGGAAGTCAACGTTTGCTGGGTCAGCTAGTTATTATATGAAAATCCATTCGGTAGTTTCTAACGCGGACGCGGCGGGGGACTTTGTATATAGATAGAACATCACGGCTATTGCAAAATAAATATTTACATTTAGATCTAACACAAGTTTTGATGGAAAACTTAGATACTGGTAATTAATTCGAAACGCGTAGTACTTACGATGACAACTTTGAATAATTATAGTTACACCATACATCACCATGTTTAGAAAACATATTACTTTATATGTTATAAAAACATTTTTATAGAGGCAATGAATCCTACTAATATTATAAATGTGAAAGTGTGGATGTTTGGATGTTTGTTACTCAATAACGCAAAAACGGCTGAACGGATTTGGATGAAATTTGGCATGCATGTAGCCTTTGACATGGAAAAGAACATAGGGTACTTTTTATTACGATTTCTTAAGTAGTTCCTAGACTATCAAAGATCACTCGTTGTATGACAGTCGGGACCAAGGGTTTAACGTGCTTTACGAGGCACGGAGGGGTCTCGGTATGTTTACAAATGGTCACCCATCCACGGGCCAACCGCGGCGAGCGCAGCTTAACCTTTACTATCGGTCAAACCGTTCGGCTTAGCCACGAGCCTTTCTATACCCCAAAGTTTCAAATATTTTTCTTTTATCTACTTAAACAAAACGCCTTGAAACATAGAACTAAAAAGTGTCCTTTTCTTTCATGAAAAAGCTAACGCAACAAAGACTTTCAATTGAATGTTAAAAGTGATTGCAATATAAACTCTGCCATGTGCCATATGTGTATGTTGTTGTAATAATACGATGTACACAATAAAAAGTATGGGCGAATACGTGAGGGACTTGTCGCCGTTTTCGGTAAGTGGACAGATAATGGTTGTCAAAGTTTTTTATATTTTTAACCGACTTCAAATCAAACAGTAAAATAACAATTGATTTAAGTAAGAATTCAGTTTGTTTTTCGCTTTTATGTGTTTTATGTAGATTTTTTTTTATGGTTTTTCGAAGATAATTTTATTAAACGAAGTACAAATATAGATCAGAAGTAAAAATTTAGCCTATATTAGTCAAAAATTAAGGAAGGATAATGTAGCGTAATGGTGAATAAAATGCTGAAATCTGTTCAGTAGTTATTCAGTTAATTCGTACCAACCTGAAAAAATACTTTTTTTTCCTCTTTACAATGTTATAAGTGTAGAGATTTCTAAAAATTTGTAAAAAACTAGATTTATCGAATTGTAACAACGACATATAGTAAAAAGCATATCTTGTATCAATACAGAGCAATTGTCAAATTTATACCAACTGTGACTTCGTTTTGCGAAAAAGCATACATAATAGAAAAAAAAACGGTAGGTACATTTTTTCGTTCGATTCTTAACTTTAAAAATTGGATATTTAGGTACCTACAGTCGCACTTAAACTTTGAGTACGACTGTACGTAACTATTTAGCATACAGATGTTTTACTCATCAGATGACGTCACATTTCTTTGACATTTATCGGGTTTAGACCTTGAAGCATAGAATACAAGGTCCAAATCTATTTTTTAAGCCGTCAAAGTCTAAATCACATCTTCAGGACTTCTGGGGCTCATGATTAACGAGCAGCGGTGGTCACCAACTATTGTACCTATTACACGTTTTTATAGATATTATATTTATCATCACATGCGGAGATGGACGAACGAACAGCCTTAGAAAAGGTATATTTCTACAATCGTTATCGCTGATCGAATCGCTCAAATGTATGAAAGTGACAAGTCTGAGTCACGTGACTTATCGAAGACAAATGTCATTTACATACATTAAATGTCATTTAAGCGATTTCTATTTTCGTTAACGCTTATAGAAGTGTACCTTATCTGAGGAGGCTGGACGCCTTTAACAAGGAGTGGCCTCAATTGGCTCTTGAGAGAGGAAAATGGAAGGAAGGTCTGTGTCCTGCAGTGGGACAGTTCGGACTCAAAATAAATAAATAATCAAACTACATAATATTATAAAGTTGAAAGTTTGTGAGTGTATATTTGTTACCTCTATACGCCCAAACGGCTAGACCAATTTTGGTATGGAGGTAGTTGACACTCTGGATTAACACGTAGGCTACTTTTAATTCCGAAAAAAATAGTATTAGGCTTAGCCACTAGCTATAAATAAGCCAGTTATCAGATTAAAAAATACTCGAATATAACTGAAATTGACGACCTCCATGGTCGAGCGACGTGGTCGTGCCAGCTCTGAGGTCCCGGGTTCGATCCCCAAACAGGTCAAGGTAGAAAAACACTTTTCTACATTGTCTCGGGTTTGGGTGTTTGTGGTACTTTCGTTGTCTCTGATTCCATAACACAAGTGCTTTAGCTACTTACTTTGGATTCGGAGCAATGTATGTGATGTTGTCCACATTTATTTATTTATCTTCGCGATTGTAAGCCTTTGTTTTCGTTCTATCGTTTTTCTGTGTAAATACAATTCAAGTTAACCATTTTACTATGCAGATAGATGCGAATGAGATCACTGGTGATGTCAGTAATGCAAGTTGTCACCTAAACAACCTTGGACCGCTTATTATAAACACTTATTTTTGTACTCAATACTGAATCATTCACTATTTGAGGATAGCAAGCGGTGAAACGTACTTTCTTTAAGAAATTAATATGATCTTGTTTGACCTTGTGCGGTTTATCCAATCCGCTTATAATAATAATCTATATCTATATCTATACTTATAATAAATCTGTAGAAGTGAAAATTCTGTACATTGAAAATATCAAAAAAATTAATGGCGGGGTGTGTTACTAGACCGACACCGAACCCAAAAATGTAATTAGAAAAATTTTTGTCTGTCTGTCTGTCTGTCTGTCTGTCTGTCTGTCTGTCTGTTTGTTCAGGCATCACGCAAAAACTACCGATTCGATTTCGATGAAACTTGGTATAATTGTTCTTTAATATCCTGGGCACCACACTGGGTAGTTTTTATCCCGGAAAAGTATATACAAAAAAAAACAAACTTAATTTTGCGGTTCGATCCGTAGACCCGAATACTGTACCAACCGCAAATAATAAGTTTGTCGTAGGTTACGTCACCCGCAGTGGAGTTCAATAAGGGGCGCTGCACATGGCTAAGATACTATAATTATTTATCTATACTTTATATATATTATAAAGATGAAGAGTTTGTTTGTTTGAACGCGCTAAACTCAGGAAGTACTGGACCGATTTGAAAAATTCTTTCACTGTTAGATAGTCCATTTATTGAGGAAGACTTTTTTTTGGAAATCTATCCCCTAAGGGGGTGAAAAAGGGGGTGAAAGTTTGTATGGGAAGTTCGGTATTTTCAATGATAGACACATGAAATATCGTATACGGGTTTCTGAATAGAAATTAAAAAAGATGTATTTCAGCGATTTTAAAAATCATCCCCCTAAGAGGGTGAAAAAGGGGTTGGAAGTTTGTAGGCATATGAATTGTGTCGTTTTCAAAGATAGACACATTCAATTTCATACAAGGGTTATTAGTTAGAAATAAATAAGATGTATTTCCGAGATTTTAGAAATCTACCCTCTAAGGGGGTGAAATAAGGGCTGAAATAGTTGGTATGTGAAGTTCAGTATATTCTCAAAGATAGACAGATGAAAAGATAAATAGATAAGATAATGACCATCTAAGACATATCTGTAATGCCTTAGATGGCAGATGATGGCAGATGACTCCCGTGGTCGAGTGGCGTTCACTCCGGTTTTTAAGGTGTCGCCAGCTCTAAGGTTCCAGGTTCGATCCCCGGACGGGTCCATGTAGAAAATCACTTTTATACATAGTCTGGAGTCTGGGTGTTTATGGTACCTTTTTTGTATCCGATTCCATAACACAAATGCTTTTGCTACTTACTTTACTTTTATTATTATTTTAACGCCATAATATTAGATGAAAAATTTTATACATTCTCCTTACTTTGAAAGTCACAGAATACATCTTACACCTTTAATACTACTCTTTACTTTACGCGCGAGCGAAGCCGCGGGCAACAGCTAGTATTATATAAAAATGAAACCCGTTTTCCGTTGTCACGACATAGCATGAAAACGGCTTGACCGATTTGGCTGATTTTGATCTTGAAATGTTTGTGGAAGTCTAGAGAAGGTTTAAAAGGTGTAAAACATAAATAATAAGTAAAAAAAAAAACTGTCACTAAACTCACGAATTACCTTAATTAATTTACTTTTGACAGAACGAAGTTTGTCCGGGCAGCTAGTATAGTAATAGTTCTGTAGCTACCTTGGGTTGTTCATGTCTGTTCTTCCATTGAGCAGTGGTGGATGGCCCTGGTAGATGCCCCATCCCATATAAGAGTAAAATTACAAGGCCGCTGCGTGGTGGATCTGTGTCCCCAATGTCCCCATGTAAGCCGGGTATTCTCAAACTTGAGGATAACCTTTGAAAAAGCTGAGATACAAGTCAAGATATGATAATATAATAACTCACATACGACCATCTGATCCCAAACTAGGCAGAGCCTGTACTATGGCAACCAGACAACTGATAAACATACTTATTTATTTCTAAATACATACATATTATAGATAAATAACATCTAGATACAGAACAAATGATCATGCTCATCATACAAAGATTTGTCCTGAGTGGGAATCGAACCCACGACCTCTGGTTTAGAAGTCAGGGTCACTATGTCTGTGTTTAGAAATATGTAAGTATGTTTATCATATTGTCTGGTTACCATAGTACAGGCTCTGCCTAGTTAGGGATCAGATGGCCGTGTGTGAGATGTCCCAGGATATTATTATTATTTGAGGCATGGCCACCATAGTAAAAAGGTGACACCTGTTTCAAGGTGTTGGGGACGATTTTTCCCTTTGTCCTTTCTACTTCAATGTTCACTTAAAACAATGAATCAAATCAAAGGTATTTATGTTAATTCGTGGTTTCATGTTCCTTATATGCTTAGTTTAAGTAATTAAATATGTGTAAATAAGCTTAGTGGTTTTGACAAACTGAAAATTAAGCAAAAAAAGTGTATACCTTTTTACGAAAAATGCTCGGACGGCGGAGTATGAAATTTCACACACTATAAAGGTACAAGTTGGTAGCGGGCGACATGAGGCAGCAGCGGACGACGTGTCGCAGCGACACTACTGGTTTCTATGTACTTCTATGAAATTACCTCCGTAGTTAGCTACATGAAGCTAGCGAGGTAATTTCATAGAAATACATAGAAACCAGTAGTGTCGCTGCGACACGTCGTCTGCTGCTGCCTCATGTCGTCCGCTACCAATTTGTACCTTTATAATTTACTAGCTTCTGCCCGCGACTTCGTCTGCGTGGAAATAAGAATTGGAATCAAAAAGAAATGAAAATAGTGAAAGTAATGGAAAATGGAATAAAATTTTTACCCGTGTTATAGCTTGCTCTGTAATAGAGAAAAATACCAAATTTCAAATCTGTCTGGGCAAATATCTTTAATCGTTAAACAACAATTAAATAAACAATTTTAAATTTTCTTTGGGAACTACTTATGGAATCGGGATAAAGTAGCCTATGTTCTTTTCCATGTCAAAGGCTACATGCATGCCAAATTTCATCCAAATCAGTTCAGCCGTTTTTGCGTGATTGAGCAACAAACATCCAAACATCTAAACATCCACACTTTCACATTTATAATATTAGTAGGATATACAGAAGGAGTGCAGGATATTTTTTTTTTTAATTATGTATAAAAAAATACATTATAATAACAGATTAAAAATGTCCCACTGCTGGGTATAGGCCTCTTCCCATATAGAGAAGGAATGAGAAATTGAACAATGAAATTAGGCTAGTTTTATTAAAAGTTAGAACCGAATTGACAAAAAAAAACCTTTTTTTTAAGTCGGTTCAAAATAATCGTAATATTGTTTACGCTAAGTACAGACATCGTATGAGTATTTCAATAAATCTCTTGTTGCGTCTACGAGCCAAATTTTCAATTAGGTAATCATTCGCTAACAAGCACATTTGGGACATCCATTGTCCATTGTGATACTAGTAAGGTAGTCAATCGATTCAGTTGTATACAAATCGATCGATTCGATGTTAGTAATCGATTTGCAGTTTGCGCGTCCGTTTGTTTCGCGATGCGTATAGTGTTGCGTAAATTCAATTTCAAGGTTTTTTTTTCTTTGTTTTGTTTATTTTTGTAAAGAAATGTTCTCTATTGTATTGTTTGTATGTGTATGTGTGTGTGGATTTGTTTGTGTTGTTGCATGAATTTGTTTGATTCTGTTGTGTTTATATTAGGTACTATTGTGTGGTTTTCAAAAGATATGAATACGACATAATTTCTTTAGCGTTAAAGTTGAAAATTTCGTCATCACAAATTTTTTTATATATTTATTTTGACCAAAATTTTAATAAGTTTTTTGATGTGATTGAGAATCTTTATTAAGTTCAGATATTAAATTGAGTTGCTATAAGTTGCTTTGTGTTTGTCTGTCACAGCTTCAAAGCTTCCAATCGAATGGTCTATAACGGGGGTTGGCAATGTTTTGACTTGGAAGAGTAAAAAATAACAATTTACGATGTTTTAAAAGTGATGTTTTCCATAATATTTTTATTTTGCCTTTTTTTTTGGTAACTTATTAGCAAAAACATTAAAAACTGAATATGATGTGAAAAAAATGATAGCCTTTTCTTTGGTAAAAAGCGTGTACAGGCTGAGAGATAAAAAGCGCGCCAATTTCAGATCGTTAATCGATTCAGAATGATTTTTTATAGGTTTGTTTTTTTTATAAAATAAGTGATATTAGCGTATGTAAATTAGCAAACTAAACAGCCGCAAATTCACATCCCAATCACCGCATGTGGCTCGTGAGCCGCAGGTTACCGACCCCTGGACTATAAGGTTTATATTTAAATGCCCTAATTTTTGTTCTCAGCTGGACACATGGTTCGGGAGGCCGAAGAAGGGCGGGACTCAGATCGAGCGCGGCTACGACACGGTGCCGCGCGGGGCCGAGCCGAGGGCCGAGGACGACGAGCCCTCCGCCACGGCCGAGTACACCAGCAAGATAGACGCGCTGGATGATGCGCAGCTTCATCGCCGGTTCGAGGAGATGCTGGTAAGGAACCTGCCCCCCTAGCCAAGTGACATTTCTACAAGCGTTAACTTCTTCTTCTTCCTGCCCTTATCCCAATCATATGGGGTCGGCGCAATGCGTATTTTCCTTCCATTCCTCTCTATTACTCGTCATCGCGGCATCCACTCCTTTCTTTCTCATATCATCTTTCACACAATCCATCCATCTCTTTTTCGGTCTCCCTTTGCTTATATACCCATCCACAGCCATACTTATAACTTGTTTAGTTATGTGACTTTCATCCCTCCTCATAACATGTCCATACCACGACAAACGCTTACCTCTCACCTTTTCATTCACAGGCGCTACTTTCAAGCTTCCTCTAATATACTCATTCCTTATCCTATCTAATCTCGTCACTCCAGTCATCCATCGAAGCATTCTCATTTCCGCTGCATGCAATCGTCTTTCATCAGTCCCTTTCACTGCCCAGCATTCTGAACCATACATCAATACAGGTCTTATAGCCGATTTATACATTTTACCTTTCAGCTTTACGGGCATCTTCGGATCACATATCATCCCAGTCATCTGTCGCCATTTAAGCCAACCTGAGCTGATTCTATGCTTAATATCTCTCTACAAGCGTTAACAATGATAGAAATCGAAGAAAAAAAAAAAATGTATGGAAATGACATTTGCTTTCGATAAGTCACGTGACTTAGACTTGTCACTTTCATACATTTAATGTCATTTAAGCAATTTCTATAATCGTTAACGCTTGTAGAAATGTCACTTGGCTTATTTATTTAACTAGATGTTTCCCGCGGTCCCTATTTATTACCGCCGAAATCATTTTACTATGACTGCACGGATAGCCGAGTGGTATAGGTCACCACGCTAATTACCACTGTGCGCGACGTGCTGCGGGCTCGATCCCCGCATGAGACAAGCAATTGTGTGATTCACAAATGTTTGTTCCAAGTCTGGGTGTTCTTTGTGCATGTGATTTGAATGTTTGTGATTCTGAATCCGAATCAGAATTTTTATCTGTGAAACATATGTTATGTAGGAATTGAATATACAGTAGGTACGGTATGTTTTGTCGTAAAGGCGTAAAAATATTAATATTATAATACATTGACTAAAATACTTAATTGAAGTCAGTTATAATTCTATAATAAGGCTGTTTAGTTCCTTAAATTAGGTTCTAATGAGTATCTTTCTTACTTTTCTTTTTGACTGCGCGCGACTGCCGTGCACGAGGTCTCGGGTTCGATTCCCGGACCGTGCGAAAAATATTCACTGAGTTTAGAAATTCTCAGCACCGCTCAGAGTCAGGAAGTATGGCGGTGTTTACACCCCCGTGCCTCGGAAAGCACGTAAAAGCCGTTGATCCTCCACCTGATCCCTCTCCGGTCGTATCGTCAACCGTCTCATCGGACTATGAGAGTGAAGGAACAGAGAGTGCACCTGTGTTTGCGCACACACTTGTGCACTATAATATCGCCTGCGTACATGGCTGATCTCACTTGAGATTGACCGCCGAGGTCGTTTTTTTTTTTTTTAAAGATTACTAGCAATGTGGGTCACACATTACGAGTAATCTCGTTAACCCCTCGTGCTAAGCTAAGATGCTTGTGTTACGAGTGGGTTCACGTCGGTAGTGTAATGGGTGGGATTCGAACCCGCAAACACATGATCGCAAGTCCGACGCCGCCTCTTCCAAAATTCGGTCTGGAGATTATTATTATTATTAATGTGTGACTTTCTTATATTTTCAGGCGGATATGAATCTCAATGAGGAAAAGAAGGAGCCGTTAAGAAAATACCCTCGCGATCAGAAGAAGAAGATGCTGGTTGCTTACAAGTTTGTTAATACACAGGTTAGTTTCTTATCTTATAATGATAATATATAGAACTAGCTGTTCCCCGCGACTCTGCCCACGGTACCTAATTTTTTAGTTATAAATATAGCCTATGTTACCCAGGGTGGATGTAGCTTTCTAATGGTGAAAGAATTTTTCAAATCGACTCAGTAGTTTTTGAGTTTATTCATTGCAAACATACACACAAAAATGCAAATCTTTACTCTTTATAATATTAGTGTCGATATAAGATAATATAGAGGGGAGCTTGTGGCTTAGTGTAGCGGTTTGACCGATAATAAAGGTTAAGCCGCGCTCGCCGCGGTTTGTCCGTGGATGGGTGACCATTTCTTAACATAACGAGACCCCTCCGTGCCTCGGAAAGCGCGTTATGCCGTTGGTCCCGACTGTCATACGGTGACCTTTGATAGTTGTTAAGTCATGACATTTCTCACAACCAGTCTTACTATGGGATACTGTATTACCTAGCAATGGTTTGTGGAGGTCAGATAGGCAGTCGCTCCATGTAAAATATAGTATTCAGCTAAATCCGGTAAGACTGGAAGCCGACCCCAACATAGCTTGGGAAAAGGCTAGGCAGAAGGCAGAAATATAAGATAATATTATATAGAGAGGAGCTCGTGGCTTAGTGTAAGCCTTACGGTTTGACCGAAATAAAGGTTAAGCCGCGCTTGCCGCGGTTTGTTCGTGGATGGGTGACGATTTGTTAGCACACCGAGACTCTTGCCTTGCAAAGCAAGAATGATCAGTGTATTTAACATTTTGTAATTTAAAGAATTTCGAATAATACACTAGAAAAATACGGACATGTTTCTGTCAAACTAAGCCAATCTCAAATGATGTCTAAGAATAATTAAAAAAGTACACATAACTCTCTCTTAACATAGCTGTATTAACAACAGCTGTGCTAATATGATGAAGCGTGAATGTTCATAAAACTTTGTTAAAAAATATAGACTTTTAATTTCATGGTAGTACCTATCGCCACAAACACTTGTTTATTCGGCATGATCTTATTTTCAACGACAAGATAGCGTGCTGCTGGGGAGTTTGTTGCGCCGTTTCTTCACCACAGCTAGAGCACTTAGGAAGCGGTGAAGGGAGGGCGAGTAGGGGTATGGTACTAGTATGTAATAGAGATAAATGGAAGGAAAATACGCATTTCGCTGACACCATATGGATGGGAATAAAAATGTCGTGGTGGCCTAGCGGTGTAATAAGCGGCTTTGTATGTACATAGAAAGAAAGAAAGAAAGAAAGAAAAATATTTATTTTGGCTGCAAGTTCAAACCCAGGCAGGTACCAATGTGACTTTTTCAAAGTTATATGTACTTTTTTAATTATTCTAAGACACAATAATTGGCAAACGGTGAAGGAAAACATCGTGAGGAAACCTGGATTCCAATCATTGGAATCTGAAATCGTTTACCCGCAATGAGCAAGCTTGGGGATCAATGCTCATTCCTTCTCTATATGGGAAGAGGTAGTGCCCAGCAGTGGGATCTGGGAGTGGTATTTTTTTTTATGTTCCTAGCTTTATTGACGCACATATTTTATGATCTATTGTAAACAATATTTTTTTTTTAAAGAGTAACTTATGGAGTTTCTTGCCGGTTCTTCTCCATAGGAATGACACTTTGGAACCGCGCACCTAGAGTCAGTAGTTTTTAAAGTTAACGTTTCTAAAGCGCCTATTTTAGGTTTACTAGAAATAAAAACATTTTGATTGATTTGATTGATTGATTGATTGGGACATTTAAAGGCCGGTATTACATATTATATGGATTGAAATCGGGGACGGAGATGATGATTTACGATATTAAAATTAATTCTTCCGTTTTCCAGGAAGGCCGCTCAAAATTTGAGAAGCCATCAGATTACGTGACGTATCTCAATCAACCTGAACTCTCAGTGGGCAAGCTGCACGGCTGCCTGGAGAACCTCAGGATATCCCTCACCAACAACCCCTTGTCCTGGATCGAAGACTTCGGGACCAAGGGCATTGAGAGCTTGCTGACTACCCTCAACCAATGTTATACGAAGTAAGTTGATTCACATAGATTGATGGAATTTTCTGTAATGATAGATTTTAGTTACATAGTAAATTATGGTTTCTCATAATGATGAGATTTTTTTAAAGTTTACTAGCGATATGGGTCGCACTTTACTAGTATACTTGTTAACCCCTAGTGCTAAGTTAAATGCTTGTATTACGCTACCGCCGCGCGCCGCTTCAAATACCGTCTTGACAACAGTCTTGGCAACAGTCTCAGCCAGTTCAATGACTCATAGGTGGTGACCGTTTTTAAACGAACATATTTGTCGCAAATTAAACCTTATCTACATGACATAAGGTCGTTTTTGTGATGCGACACATTTTGAAGTTACTGAATATCTGTGGTAATCATTTGAGGATGGATTTCAGACACTGCATCTTGGGTTTTATTCTACATCAATGATTTAACCCTTTCACTGTCCCGTGATGTTGTGTTACTTGAAACCTCTGTAGCGACATTTTACCTCCATCATTACAGTAGTTTTTTTTATTCAGTCAAAAATACCTTTCTTTTCAATTGCCGTTCAGGTTAAAAGTCAGATGTTAAATATAGTTGAAACTAAACGGTCTGTTTATTTCATGCCGCTAGAGGAAGTGGATTTTATCGGTAAGATTTTTGTTATTTTTTTACCTGAAAATTTCTTCTAGGTTTTCCTACATTTTGAGTAAGTGTGAGTATATATTTTGATGGAACGATCAGTACCGGGATGTGATAAATACATTGATACTAAGGGTAATTTTCGTAAGGGATGAATGTAAGAAGATGTACTGGATTATTGTTTATGGACTACGTATATTCAACGAGGTAATCAGGTGCATAAAACTGAACAACTTTTCCCGAGGAACATAGGTCGAAATCTTAAAATTGAAAATCTTTTCGTACAAACATAAGTCACGTGACCTGTCACTTTTTATGAAAATTTCATTTTCAATTTTAACATTTCGACCCATGATCCTTGGGGAAAGTTGTTCAGTTTTATGCACCTGATTACCTCGTAGAATATACGCACTCCATAAAAAATAATCCTGTATGTTTGTATGAAAATGTGTTAAAAGAAAGCAGTGAAATGTATGATAGATTAGGTGTAGTGGTTTAGATGATTTGAATTATCCCATGAGGTTGGCATAGCCACCTTGTATGTACTGATACCCCTATAAACTAATGTGCGTCAAAAATAGCCATGTTATGGTTTTTATATAGTAAAAAATTTTAACACGTATTTTTTGCTTTTTTAAAATAACGAATATCTACTTAGATCACAGACTAAGGAAAAAAGAATAGACATGAAATACCTACGAAAAAAATGTGCATACCTAATGTGAGTCTGGCACAAAGATGGCGGCTTACCGTAGAGCTGCGCGCATTATAATATCGATAATTGAATTGCACGGTGTTTACAAAATTCAAATTTTTTCGAAAATGAGTTTGATTTAGCTTTCTTCGGTGTTGAAATAAAACTACTTTTAAACGGATTCTCGCGGTTTATCCTTCCATGCCGTTTTCGGCTACCTACGGCGACCGTTTCATCATCAACCTACTGGTGTCTATCATGGGCTCTCGTGAGGCTAGAAAAACCATATTTGTTTACAAATACTCTTGCACATACTTTATATTCTGTACTTGTACAAATATTCATAATAAAACGAGTTTTACTATGGTATGTTTATCCCATTTATTCCCAGTTTCCACCGCGGCAATCACGAATAAAAACTACACTGAAAGGTATACTGAGGTATCAAAAGTGACGAGTAACGTAACGATACGATAGTAACGAGTACTCATTTTTATAGTACCGATACATACGGGTTTGCTTTTTCTCGTTACTTTTACACCTCTAATGACAACTGATCTACTTGTTTTTGGCTATGACAAAACATGGCGACCGGCCGCAGTGAGATATTTTGTGACGTCACCAAAATAATGTTGCCATTGATAAAACTACTGTTGTCCTTTTTTACATATGATTATCCTCATAAGTTAAAAAGAGATGCCGATATGTCAGAAACTATGCCGTCGAACTACATGACAACTGTTTGTTATGCCAAGTCCTCTTTATTCCTTAGTCTGAGACTTAGATACAGCGAATTTAACTTAAGGAGTGGGGGCTTGCCACTTCACTTGTGACTACTATATTCGCTAACTTCTGACGTCAGAAACCCCTACTCCTGAACTAACCGCTCTTTATTTTTGTAAAATTTTATTGTTACGAAAAAATACGTCCTTTTCATTATTTAACTTAGTACTGAATTGAGTATACTTTTTATCTCTCTTTCTCTTTTTTTTAAAAAACGACGCCCGCACTAAGTAATTTAATCCTTGTGTCGCGGGGGTTTCACAAACATTCAAATCACATGCACGAAGAACACCCAGACTTGGAACAAGCATTTGTGGATCACACAAATGCTTGTCCCATGCGGGGATCGAGCCCGCAGCACGTCGCGCACAGTGGTAATTAGCGTGGTGACCTATACCACTCGGCTATCCGTGCAGTCATCATCAATCTCTATTTACCGATCCCATCTCGACTTATTTCCAGTGACTCCCGCTACGACAGAGTTCAGTACGAGTGCATCAGATGCCTCTCGGCGATTCTAAACAACACAGTCGGCATTCGGACGATGTTCGAATGCCGGGAAGCTCTGCCAGTCCTCGCCAGGAGTCTGGATGCCAGGAAACCTCACTGCGCGCTGGAGGCTGCAAAGGTAAGGGTTCAGAAAATATAACTAGATATTTCACCCGCGTTATTAACTTTAAAACTATCGCGTTGCATGATATTAATAAAATTACGTCATCGTGAACTCATGCATTTACCTTTTAAGGCTTGACGTTTCGTCCAGGTTACACTGGCCGTGGTCGCAAGCAGACTGACCGGCTGAAACATAAAGCCTTAAAAGGTAAATGCGCATTTTATTGCGTTAGTTGTCCCCGTTCCCGTAAACAATTTTCATTGATTTTAATATTTATTCCGCTATTCGGGACGGAGACGAATCCTACAAATCAAGGATCATGAAAATCGGTCCACTCGTTCTCGAGTTAAAAGTGTTGTAACAGGCCCGACGTATTATTTAGAAGACCATAGACCCGCCGCTTCGCACGAACATAGGTCGTAATATTAAAATTTAAAATGAAATATTCATACAAAGTGACAGGTCACGTGACTTATGTTTGTATGTAAAGATGATTTTCAATTTTAGAATTTCTGTTTATGTTCCTTGGGGAAAGTTGTTCAGTTTTATGCACCTGATTACCTCGTTGAATATAAGCACTCCTTTTAAATTAATCCTGTACATAAAAAACAAAGACGGGTTTGTCCTAACACACTTATAACTCGAGAACGGCTGGAACGATTTTCATGGTCCTCGGTTTGTTGGATTCTCCGTCCCGAATATTAGATAAGTATTATAACAATGGAAAATTTACCGGGGACAAATTACACGGGTGAAACTGTGGGGCATAGCTAGTATATAAAATATACAGTATTTTTATTATGTTTGTATTTTATTTCCAGGTGCTAGCAGCAATATGTCTGATCCCCAACGGGCACGAGAAGGTTCTGGAGGCGATCACGATGGCGGGCGAGTCCAGCCGCAAGCTGCGTCTGCTGCCCATCATCGAGGGTCTGGAAACCAAGACTCCGGAGAGCTTGAAGGTATACACGGCCGATTCTCAGACCTACCCAATATGCACACAAAATTTTATACAAATCGGTACAGCCGTTACGGAGGAGTTTCGTTACAAACATTGCGACACATGTAAATAATGTCTTTACGAAATTTCTAAACTCTGACAAAAATTAGGGTGGGTATAGACTAGCGTTTTATACGTGCGTATAAGCATGTTATGGAAGCGTGCGCACATGCCTACAGGTGCCGTTTTGGTTTCTTTGTGCGTAAGCGCATCTAAGCTCGTATAAGTTTGAGCTAGACCCTATAAGGGTGTGTCCACATTATGTTTTCTAATTTTTTACATTGTTTATTAACAATGTTTTTTGTGTTCCAGACTGGCTGCATGCAACTCATGAATGCTATAATAACGGAGCCCGAAGAGTTGGAGTTTAGGATGCATCTCCGCAGCGAGTTCATGAGAACTGGACTCTATGACTTGATTGGTAAGGTATAATTTACTTTTTACATTATTTTCCTTTCTTTTTTGATGTCCAGTTTGTTTTGAAAAGTTACCTCTTTAATTATATCATTAGAAACATTGAAATCCCTTTGTTTTCGAACAATATTAATTTTTAATTATAATTAGTAATATGTGTATATAGTTATGTTTGTATATACTAATAAACGAATAACATGGATGAATTTAAAGTCCGTCTCACGAAAGAAGTCCCACAGACCCGGCACTAGTATCAGTCACGCTACAGAATTTTGCTAACCTCTACTGTTGTTCAGTCAACAGCAAAAGTAGATAATCAAAATCAGAAATTCAATACTAATGAACGGAGTTCGCGTCAGAACTGTGTGGCGTCGAAGTGATTCAAAAGTATGTGATTGTTAATTATACCAAACATTTACTACTAGTACAATGGGGATTATCGTGAGTCGAAAATCCTCCAGGGTCGCTAATGTCACGTAAGGTCTATATATCAATCTCGACCAATCGCAGCCCAGTAGCTTGTCTCCTATTGGTGGAAAATGACGGGCAGACCTTATGCGACACTAGCGACTCTGGCGGATTTTTGACACGCGATAGCCTCCATTGTTTTTGTATCAGATGGATGTGTGTGATCAGTTTGGATCAGATGGATGTGTGTGAGCTGACCCAGGATAGTATTATTATATCAAACGACCTCCGTGGTCGAGTGGCGTACAAACCGGTAGGTGTCGCTAGCTCTGAGCTCTCGGGTTCGATCCCCGGAAGGGTCAATGTAGTAAAATCACTTTTCTACACTGTCTCGGGTCTGGTGTTTGTGGTACCTTCGTTGTCTCTGATTCCATAACACAAGTGCTTTAGCTACTTACTTTGGATTTGGAGCAATGTTGATGTGGCCTTGGGCCAGTGGGAGCAATGGGCCGTTGCGTCTCTGTATGTGACGTAGTCCACACGGACGTACGTCCAGCAGTGGGCCAGTGGGCGTGGCGGTGTGTAACGTGTGTGTTGCAGAGGAGCTGCGAGCGGGCGCGGAGGGCGCGCGGCAGATCCAGATGACGGTGTTCGACACGCACGCCGCCGCTGACCAGGACGAGTTCCTCGCCAGGTTCGACGACGTCAGGTGACCAGCTACACTCAATACTCAAATCTTTATTAGCATTCCATATTATGTTGACTGGCCTGTTGGTCTAGTGGTTAGTGACCCTGACTGCTAAGCCGTAGGTCGTGGGTTCGATTCCCACCCTGAACAAATGTTTGTGTGATGAGTACGATCATTTCTGTGTCTGGGTGTTATTTATCTATAACATGTATGTATTTACAAATATATAAGTATGTTTATCAGATGTCTGGTGACCATAGCTCAGGCTCTGCCTAGTTTGGGATCAGATAACCGTGTGTGGAGTGTCCCAAAATATTATATTATTAGATATTATATGTTACATAACAGGTGGTACAATTACTTATAGTATAGACACAATATGGACCCGATAGGGCACAGCTTAAACAAGTTCGTAGAGAAATTTAAGAACTATGTAGTCATTACAAAAATTATAATAATTATATTTAACATTTAGCTACATTTTAGTGTGAGTGTGTACGTCTCAGTTTGTGTGTTTTTATGTGTGTATACCACCACTCTGGGATTACTCTATAGTATTTTTGAACGTCGTGTGCGTTCAAAACTCTATACAGGGTGAAATTGAATAGATGCGACAAATTTAAATATACAATAATACGTGTTGTCAAGAAAATGTAGAAAATATCAAATGTAAAATTAAAAAATAATTGATCAGTGTTACGAAAAGCGTTAAAATAATTAAAGTATCAAAGAATTTCGCGTACTACCATTTTCGTGTAGTGGGCACGATTTAATTTTTCTTATTTATTTTGCATATTAAATATTTTGCTGGAATACCGATAATTCGTACTTAAATAAAGATAATAACATCAATGGACCTTTTGAAAACGATAATCGCGTAATTTTTTTTAACGATTTAGATTGTAGAAAAAACAGTTTATAATTGCTATGTTACTGAAACTGAAGCTCCCATTTTTTTTGTCGCATTTATTCAATTTCACCCTGTATAAAAAAGAAACGTTTCCTTTGTGTAAAACAAAATAATTCACACAGAAACATTGGTTATCATTTCGTAATAGTTTCTTTGTTTCTAGAGTGGATTTTCACGACGTGAACGAATGCTTTGAGCTGGTGAAGAATTTGGTGATGGACACGCCAGCGGAGCCCTACCTGCTGTCTATACTACAGCATCTTCTATTCATCAGAGACGATGATCTAATAAGGTAAGCTATATTCAATAACTCCTGACCAAGTGTAAACAGTTTGACCGATAATAATGCCGCGTTTGCCGCGGTTGATCCGTGATGGGTGACCATTTGTTAACATACCGAGACCCTTCCTTGCCTCGGGAAGTATGATATACCTTTGGATTGGACTGTAGACTGCAAATCAATTTTTCATACAAACATAAGTCACGTGACCTGTCACTTTGTATAAAAAGTTGATATTCAATTTTGACTTAAAAAAAACGAGCGAGCCTTACAGTAGTTGCAAATGATGTGTAACATTTGACATATCGAAGAAATGATCCGTGTGAATAAATAGTATTTTTCTTTTTTTTTTCAATCAAAATTAAAAATGTTAGTGGAGAAGATTTCTGAACCTTAGAATCAATTTCTTCTTTTTTAAATCGTAAGATCATAAAAGAGATCCAATTTAATAAAATATATTTTTTAAGCAGTGACAGATATTAACCTAAAAATTTAAAAAAGCTAAATACTGAATTTATTATTCGTAAGATCATAAAAAAGACTAACTTCATAAAAGATTTTGTTTAAGCAGTGACAGATATTAACCTAAAAAATTTAAAAAGCTAACGTCAAATCGAATAGCGCGCGCTTCATTTCACGAAATCACTCCCACAAATTTCAGGAAAGCGAGAGGAAAGATGTTACACATCAAAAACTTAAATTTGAAGTTGCTAGCCGACGCTGGATGACCGCACTTAGTAAAAGTCAAAAAATGTCGAACTTAATACGAGTAATGATAATATGTTTCTCAGGCCAGCGTACTACAAGCTGGTAGAGGAGTGTATAACACAGATAGTACTTCACAAGAACGGCTACGACCCGGACTTCAGGTCCACGCAGCGGTTCAACATCGACGTGCAGCCGCTCATCGACGGACTTATAGGTACGCATAAGTCCTTCATACTTGAAGCAGTCTATACAACATGTAACAAAACCCCTGTCCGATCCAATAAAGTCGTATTCGTGGTACAGTTCATGAACCGTCTCGCATAGGCGTCTTCTTTGACACAAAGCTGTAGGTAGTAAGTACGTGAACTTTGAAGAGCGGTCTGTGTTGCTGTTGTCTTGGATCAGTTTTTATTTTGATTTAATTATTTTCAATTGGAAAAAAAATAATCTCCAATCAATTTAATGGCTACGTATATGTGTTCGCAGTACGATACCGAATGATGCTCTCAGGGATCGGACAGGGTTTTTGTTACAAGCTGTATAAAGTCATAGCTGCTTTATTTGTTCAATGAAACCCGCTAATCTCAAAAACTGTTGATCAGCCCCCCTTAGACAAATTTCGTTTCTACAATCGTTATCACTGATCGAATCGCTTAAATATATGAAAGTGACAAGTCTAAGTCACGTGACTTATTGGACAGAAATGTCACTTCTATAGATTTAGTGTCATTTAAAAGATTTCTATCATCGTCAACGCTTGTAGTAGTGTACCTTGTGTATGGGGTTTGATTTTGTTATGAACAAATAAAGTAGTAACCGCCCCCCCACCATCACACCGCCGTTGACGTCACTTAGGCCACGCCTTCAATGTCAACATTGTCTTCTAATAATACCTATTAATATTACTGTCAGTTTACGCACACCGAGTGATTCTCTAACTTAAAATGACACTTTTTTTATTATTTATTGCTTTTTTATGTGAATATAAATAGACAAATGTTGAGAAAAAACACTATTTTTAACACATGATATTTTTAAATCTCTTTTTAATATTTAAACTTTTTTTTTAATTGCTGTCTTGTACGTCCTTGTGTCTGTATGTACGGATCCCGTATCTTGTGGTCACGATAACGAGCGAAATACTTCACTTATCGAGTTGGTTTCATTTTTATAGGCTTCAGTATTTTGAGGAATAGAAGCCTATTACTTTTGGCCGTATAATTCGATGTAGTTTAATTATTATTTACAAATAATCTCAATTTTATAGTAAGGAATGAGATTATGAGGCGTGCACTTTTGGATTTTCCAACTATTACTTATTTTTACAGAAAAATCCCGAGCTGAGGAGGAGAAGAAGATCGAGGAGCTTCGCGTGAAGCTGGAGGCGGCGATCTCCGCGCGGCAGGAAGCTGAAGCTAGAGCCGCGCACCTGGAGGAGCGGGTGAAGGCTGCTGCTGCTGCTGGACCCAGCGCCGGCATCACGCACGGGAACATCGCCGCCATCGCCAAGGTACACCACACCACAACCACATACAAAACTCATCCGACGGGCCTGTTGCTCTAGTGCACTCTTTCCCAAAGTGGGCGATAACGCCCCCTTGTGGGCGCTGCAGGCCTAAAGGGGGCAAGAGACCCAGAAAACTCTTACGGGTTACTGTAAAAGTCTCGTTTAAAATGAATGTTTAATCTCCGCTAACATAGCTCAAAATAATTAATTAATTTAATTTGAAGTTATAGTGGTTTTTAAGTAGGTTTAAAAATGGGGGCGTTAAAAATAATTTATTCTCAAAGTGGGCAGTAGACAAAATAAGTTTGGGAACCCCTGGTCTAGTGGTTAGTGACCCTGACTGCTGAGCCGGAGGCAGACGCGGTCGCAGCCTGAAATTTTGGAGGGGGTCACTCACTACACTAATAAAAAAATAGGTATCTCTTTATCTTGAATCTTTACAATAAACCGACAAATAACATTATTAGAAAATTATTATACAATCTTTATCATAATAACGCATATTGATTTTGCTAGGATTACCAAAACTACGTAGTTCGGTTTCTTAGTATTTATTATTTGCCAAATTTTTTAGTATTTTCAATTTGACCTTAGATTGGGGGGGGGGGGGGGGGTCATGTCCCCTGTGACCCCCCCTTCGGACCACGCCTGGCCGGAGGTCGTGGATTCGATTCCCACCCAGGACAAATCTTTGTGTGATGAGCACGATCATTTGTTCTGTGTCTGGGTGTTATTTATCTACAGTATGTATATATTTAGAAATATATAAGTATGTTTATCAGTTGTCTGGTTACCATAGTACAGGCTCTGACTAGTTTGGGATTAGATGACCGTGTGTGAGGTGTCCCAAGATATTTATTTATTTCAATTACTGACTGCACGGATAGCCGAGTGGTATAGGTCTCCACGCTAATTACCACTGTGCGCGACGTGCTGCGGGCTCGATCCCCGCATGGGACAAGCATTTGTGTGATCCACAGATACTTGTTCCAAGTCTGGGTGTTCTTTGTGCATGTGATTTGAATGTTTGTGAAAGCCCCGCGACACAAGGATGAAATTCCTTAGTGCGGGCGTCGAAAAAGAGCAGATAATTAGCCTACCAAGTACCACTTTTCAATTTATACCGGTCTATGAATGTCCTATGGTTAGGCACAGGCCTCTTCCCATTTAAGGAAGGATCGAGCATTGATCACCAAGCTGTTTCATTGCGGGTTGACCATTTCAGTGTCCAATGTTTTGAATCCAGGTTTCCTCACGTTTTTTTACTTCACCGTTTGTCAATGATGTCCCAGAATATACGTGTATATTAAGAAAAGTACATATAACTTTGATCAAGTCGCGTTGATACTTACCTAGGTTCGAACCTGCAACCATTTGCATACAAATCCGTTAGGCCAACACGCCATTTTAAGTGTCATTACCTAATTCCCACCCTTCACCGCTTCCTAAGTGCTCTAGCTGTGGAAAAGGCGCAACAAACTCCACAGCAGCACGCTGTCTTCTCATTGAAAATATTATGTACTTACATACAAAAAAAGTGTGTCTATAGGTACTACTATGAAATTAAAAACCTTATAAGGTATTTGTAACTTGCAGGCCATCGGCAGTCCAGGGGGTTCTGTTCCTGTGCCTCCGCCGTTACCTGGAGGTAAGTTATATACAGTAAAGTGGGGTTAAAAGGGGCTATTTGTACCCCATTAAAGTGGGGTTAATTGTACCCCAGTAAAGCGGGGTCTATTTGTACCCCAGTAAAAGGGGCTATTTGTACCCCAGTAAAGCGGGGTTAATTGTATCCCAGTTAAGTGGGGCTATTTGTACCCCAATAGAAGGGGGCTATTTGTACCCCAGCAAAGGGGGGCTAATTCTACTGAATACTTTACTGGCTAATTACTATAATTACTGGGGCTAATTCTACCCCAGTAAAGCGAGGGCTGTTTGTACCCCTTTAAAGTCGGGTAATTGTAAAGGGAGGCTATT
The DNA here is from genome assembly GCA_950381575.1 of Plusia festucae. Taxonomy (NCBI): domain Eukaryota; kingdom Metazoa; phylum Arthropoda; class Insecta; order Lepidoptera; family Noctuidae; genus Plusia; species Plusia festucae. Next base: position 6,664,679 of record OX494459.1, read on the forward strand.
TGTAATTGGACCCCACTAAAGCGCACTATTTGTACCCCAGAAAATTTACAAATATAAATGAAATTTACGGGAATGGGGACAACTTTGCACGAATATGACGTGTTTTTTATAAGTATGATTTATCTGTATGCACTCGCGTCGTATCATTTAGTCGCAAATAAACGTTTTTCCTTTCCTCTTTCTTCTTACATACGCGGGTGAAGCCGCGGGGCACAGCTATTGTTCAATAATAAGTAATGCATGGTACGCTTGTGTGTTGCACAGGGGCCGGCCCACCACCACCTCCGCCAATGCCCTCACAAGGTATGTAGCTTATTATTCATAACCCATAATACAACATGTAACAAAACCCCTGTCAGATCCAATAAAGGCGTATTCGTGGTAGTTCATGAACCGTCTCGCATAGGCGGCTTCTTTGACACAAAGCTGCAGGTAGTAAGTAAGAACTTTGAGGAGCGGTTAGTGTTGCTGTTGCCTTGGATCAGTTTTTATTTTGATTTAATTATTTTCACTGGGGAAAAAAAATAATCTCCAATCCATTTAATGGCTACGTATATGTGTTCGCAGTACGATACCGAATAATACTCTCAGGGATCGGACAGGGTTTTTGTTACACGTTGTATAAAAATCCCAACATACACAGTCTCGATCAAAAATCACAGAAAATACTGTCCTCAATTACACATGGGTGGTGACAGTTTGGTACTAACATAGATTGTTTTAGCATATTCAACCTTATGCGCGTACCATAAAGATGGTATTGCCTTAAATACTTTTTGAAATTATGAATTTATTTGGTCATTTTTTGAGGTTGGATTTGAGACTGACTGTATCTTGGGGAGTTTTCTTTATCACTGTTGATAACATATATTACTATCTATATATATAAAACTCTTCCGTTACTGACTGACTGACTGACACCGCACAGCCGAAACTTCTGATCGTAAAGAGCTGAAATTTGGCATGTGTGTTTGGATCCCCCCCAAAGGGGAGAAAAGGGTGGGAAATTTAAAATGTTTATTTCTCAATGGATTCCACGCGGACGAAATCGCGAGCAAAAGCTAGTAGTTCATATTTAAACTCTAACCCCCGAATACTGAAACGCTTATTAACTTTAACATGATCTTAAATGTCTATTTGTCACTTTACTTATTAAAGAAAGAGACAGCATGAGACTTAACGGCGTCTTCCAACTGAGTGATGTTTCAGTATTTGAACATGAGTGTATTTAATAAGCATGACTTCTTCGCATGAGAGACACTATATCACCCGCCTGTCGGTGTGTGTTTCTAGGTGGCGTAGGACCGCCGCCGCCGCCTATGCCTTCAGGTATGTTCATCATACTACCTTATAACTAATACTAATAAGGTTCACTTTTAAACGGATCCTATCGCGGTTTATTTTGATTTTTTAGACGGGCCTGTTGGTCTAGTGGTTAGTGACCCTGACTGCTAAGCCGGAGGTCGTGGGTTCGATTCCCACCCAGGACAAATCTGTGTTCGATGAGCACGATCATTTGTTCTGTGTCTGGGTGTTATTTATCTATAATATGTATGTATTTAGAAATATATAAGTATGTTTATCAGTTGTCTGGTTACCATAGTACAGGCTCTGCCTAATTTGGGATCAGATGACCGTGTGTGAGATTGTCCCAAGATATTTATTTATTTATTTATTATTTATTTATTTTAATTCCCGACGTTTCGACGCCTTTGCAGGTGTCATGGTCACGGGCCGACTGAGGTGGTATTTGTCTCGACATGGGATGTTGCTCGTTCTACCTTCATTTATTTTTATGCGTAGGTCGGAACACAAATAATTAATAAAAATAAATGAAGGTAGAAAGAGCAACATCCCATGTCGAGACAAATACCACATCAGTCGGCCCGTGACCATGACACCTGCAAAGGCGTCGAAACGTCGGGAATTAAAATAAAAAACCGCGATAGCATCCGTTTATAAGTATTTTTATTTCAATGTCTAACATTCGGGTGAACCTCAGAAAAGAATAATATTCACTCATTCACATAGCTGTAGTAGTCTTCTTTCTAAACTTGTACAGGTGCTACTTAAATGTGTGGTTTGACTTCTGCTCAAAGGAATAAAAATCTTTCTCCATGGAAACCGTGTTAAAAAAATGGCCTTTTCAAAAAAATACAGGATTATTTTAAAAGGAGTGCGTATATTCAACGAGGTAATCAGGTGCATCAAACTGAACAACTTTTCCCAAGGAACAGAGCGCGAAAACTTAAAAATTTAAAAATCAACTTTTCTTACAAACGAGTCGCGTGATCTGTCAAATTTGTATGAAAATTTCATTTTCCATTTTAATATTTCGACCTATGTTCCTTGGGAAAAGTGGTTCAGTTTTATGCACCTGATTACCTCGTTGAATAAAAGTACGCCTTTTAAATAATCCTGTATATCGTTAGCTGATCTAAGTCTTAAGTTGAGGGAGAGAGGTCCAATTTTTTTTTTTTACGGAATACATGATTTTTCTATCAGAGCATAAGTTTTATGATGCCGTGTTTAGAAATGTTCGGAATAGAAAATAACTTCTTATGAGAAAACTTGATTTGTTTAGACATACTATTTCAAATTTGATCACTCATTTTTGTAGCAGCCTGTATACAAGGATAACCTGACGACCTCCGTGGTCGAGTGGCGTACACACCGGTTCACATTGTTCACTGAAATAAATCTATAATTAACACGTTGTTTTTCGAGTACTTTTAATCGAATAATTTTTAATCGATAAATCGCATTAATCGATATAAAAATCGTGTGCGATAAGATAGTTTTATTTCAATAAGCTTAACACATAAATTAATGTAAACACTATAAGTATTATTCATTTAATTAATTCCTAACCTTTCACAAATAAACTGCATGGCTTATAGGATTGCTTTCTTTATAGTTCCTGTGTTTAATAAGAGATGGCGCTGCCCAAGTGTTACCAAGATCTTCAATTGTTCGCATGCAATATTTATTATTATTAGTTAGTTTATAGAAGTTATTTGTTATATTAATTTTTTGTCATTATTCTCACACATTAAATAAATACGTAACAAATGTCAAATACCAAAAATAATTTTACTTAACGCTTGTTTAAATTCTGGTTTTTAATTTTGGGCATAGCTGTTTGTAATAGTATCACATTATATATAACCTATAATGTCCCACTGCTGGGCAAAGTCCGCCTAACTCTTCCACTTGTCAATCTCAAGTCTCGAGTAACCATTCTTGAAAATAGCAGATTTGTAATTTGATAGTTACTTCAGTAATCGTTGTTTAGTAGTGTGTATCTATCTAGTCTATAATAATAGTGTTTTAACAAAAATAAAGAAAATGGAGGTGGCATCACAGTCGATATCGATATTTTTTCCTAATCTTTCCGCCATCACTATAAGCTGACTGTTAAGAAAGACCAAGATGGTTAGGTAGTTAACCATCATAACCTTAGCGGCGGTAGCCCAATTGGCTAGGGCGTCGGACTTGCGATCATTTGGTTGCCGGTTCATAACCCACCCATTGCACTACCGTCGTGAATCCACTCGTAACACAAGCATTGCTAGGAAGATTACTAAACAAAGTGAATTCATTGTATAGCAACATTTATTCTCCATACAGCAGGCGGAGGTCCCCCTCCCCCTCCTCCGCCTCCGATGCCAGGTGGGCCACGTGCCCCCCCTCCGCCGCCGCTGCCGGGCAGTGGGGCGCCGCCCCCCCCTCCTATGATGGGAGGCCCTCGGCCCCCACCTCCGCCGGGAGGACCCATGATGCCCAGAGTGGTGAGTAGTCAAGGAAGATACTTCAGATTCTCATGCAGTAGAGCATTTTGATAACGGACGTGTTAATGGGTTTGACGAAATGTTGGTGCAGTGGTTAGAGACCCTGACTTCTAAGCCGGAGGTCGTGGGTTCGATTCCCACCCAGGACAAATCTTTGTGTGATGAGCACGATCTATTGTTCTGTGTCTGGGTGTAATTTATCTATACCGGTTCTGCCTAGTTTGGGATCCGATGGCCGTGGTGTGAGCCGTCCCAAGATATTATTATTTATGTATACAACCTTATTTTTAGCACAATATGATGCTGATTCCTTTGAACGCATTTTTTTTTATAAAGTATCTATAAATAAAGTTCTCTAAAGTTAATGTGCGCGAGCGAAGCTGCGAATAACAGCTAGTAGATTATATTCTCTGCTGTCAATCCTTTTTTTAATAAGAACCTTGTATCTCCCGCAGCCACAGCCAGACATATTACCACACGGCTTGAAACCTAAAAAGAAGTGGGAGGTGGAGGGTCCTCTGAAACGTGCGAACTGGAAGACTATAGTGCCGCAGAAGATGTCCGAAAAGGCGTTCTGGGTTAAGGTAATTATTTTCCCCCTTTTTTGTTAAATAAAACCTTGCTAGCATTGTTTTTTTTATATAATAAAATCTGGTGGGTTGATGAGAAGCGATCAAGACCGAAAGGCCTGAACCAAGTTGGGAGTGCCTTTTGCCCAGCAGTGGGACACCTGCCCTCATCATTTCCCTGCCCTTATCCCATCCATATGGGGTCGGTGCAATGCGTATTTTCCTGCCATTCCTCTCCATTAAACAGAGGTGGAATATCTCAAAGGTTAAAAAAAAATGGAAGCCAACATAGCATGGGAAACAAGTTACGCAAAAAAAAATTAAATTGTATGATTTATTATAATTATAACTTCCGTGAGACGAATTCATAATTATTTAAGGATTCAACGGTTTACTCACGCGCATTCTCGGGATCGCCCGACTAGTTTCAGACTCAATAGGAGTCCTTAATCGTGAGCTGACGCGGCGGCGGCGGTGTCGCGAGTCGAACACTTTTTTTTCTTTTTTTTTTTTTTGACTATGTCAAATATATTTTTCTTTATTAAACAGGTCCAAGAAGACAAACTCGCGTCTCCAGACATTCTGAGCGGGCTCGCGCAGAAGTTCTCAAGTAAACCTGTAGCTAAGAAGAATGAAGATGCTGTCGATAAGTAAGTTTATAATACTAGCTTTTACTCGCGGCTCCGCCTGTGAGGGCGTCGGTTATGACGACAAAAGTAGCCTATAGCCTTCCTGAATAGATGAGTTTTCTAACACTCAAAGAATTCATCAACAGTTCATCTTGAGATTAACGTGCTCAACTAAACAAAAAAATTCTAACTATACTAATTAAGTAAGGCTTCATTCACTCACCCACCCCCTCACTCACCCACTCTCTCATGCACTCACTCACGCACTCACCCACCCCCTCACTCACGCACTCACTCACGCACTCACCCACCCCCTCACTCACGCACTCACTCACGCACTCACCCACCCCCTCACTCACGCACTCACTCATTCACTCACACGAACTAATTCCAACCTTAAATTTAATAGTCGTTTACTAACACAAAAACTAACAAGCAAATCACGAAACCGACTTAATTCCAGGGTCCACACACTGAAGAAGGTCAAGGACTTGAAGGTGCTAGACAGTAAGGTGGCCCAGAACCTCTCCATCCTCCTGGGAGGGTCCCTGAAGCATATGTCGTACGAACACATCAGGACCTGCGTGTTGAGGTGCGACACCACAGTTCTCACTGCCAACGTACTGGATCTCTTAATACAGGTGAGTTGGGAAAGTTGAGTAACAAACATCCACACTTTCACATCTTTATATATAAAACAAAGTCGGGTTTGTTACATCACTTATAACTCGAGAACGGGTGGACCGATTTTCGTGATCCTTGATTTGTTGGATTCGTCTCCGTCCCGAATAGCAGAATAAATACTAAAAACAAGTTTACAAAAAAATATATGTTAACGGGAACGTGCACAACTTACGCGGGTGAAACCGCAGGGCACTGCTAGTTTGTAATATTAGTAGGATAACTAAATAGATCTAACAAAATAAATAAGATAAACAACTGTTGTATTTTCTATATAGGTAAATATTATAATATTGACATTGTAATAATTAATATACATGCAACCTTTGTACATGTATCTATGATGAAAAATGGCACATATTAGCTATGTTTTATTTTTCTACTTTCTTTCCTGTTATGGTTCTGTCATGTTGTGGTAAAATTAATATAAAATATATTTGGCATCTTATTTCTGACTATCCAACCTCTTCAACAACAACTGTCACAAAAGTCTTCACTGATCTCTCTCCGGTCGTGTCGGTCTGCTGTCTTGTTGATGGGACAAGGTTTGAATAAAAAAATAACATTTTTTTTTAAATCATAGTCTGAATGAATATTCAGCGAGTGAAAGAGACAAAAGACTGATAGATCACATGCTTTACGTGATTGGACATACTTACTTGGGTGAAACCGCGGTCCACATCTACTACTACTTTTATTTCTCAAGTATTATCCTGTTGGTCTAGTGGTTAGTGAACCTGACTGCTAAGTCGGAGGTCGTGGGTTCGATACCCACCCAGGACAAATCTTTGTGTGATGAGCACGATCATTTGTTCTGTGTTCGGTGTTATTTATCTATAATATGTATGTATTTAGAAATATATAAGTATGTTTATCAGTTGTCTGGTGACCATAGTACAGGCTCTGCCTAGTTTGGGATCAGATGGCCGTGTGTGAGCTTGTCCAAGGATATTATATTAATATTAATTGTGCTACAAAACAAGTATTTTTTTTATAGTTTTAAATTTTTGTTACAGTATTTACCGCCGGCGGACCAGTTGAAGAAACTGGCGGATCTGAAGGTTAACAGTGAGGAGTTGACCGAAGCGGAACTGTTCGCGGCCACTGTGGCGGATGTGAAGCGGTTGACGCCGCGCCTGCGCAGTCTGGCCTTCAGGGAACATTACGCCGAAGTTATCTCTGAAGTTAAACCCGTGAGTACTGCACAATGCACATACGAGTTATAGAATGAAACTAGAACAAAAATAAACAGGATTAATTTAAAAGGAGTACGTATATTCAACGAGGTAATCAGGTGCATAAAATTGGCTAACTTTCCGCAAGAAACATATTCGAAATCTTAAAAAAAGCAAAATGAAGTTTTTATACAAAGTGACAGGTCACGTGACTTATGTTTGTATGAAAAGTTGATTTTCCATTTTAAGGTTTCGACCTGTGTTCCTAGGGTAAAGTTGTTCAGTTTTATGCACCCGATTGCCTCGTAGAATATACGCACTCCTTTTAAATAAATCCTGTACATAATATCTTTTATAATTTATCCTTGGATATTAAGGTGAACAGTAAAGTAAAACTATAACCAAAATTGAGTTGCTCTGGAAAGAAACGATTTATCATTTAACCATTTATTACAATTTTACAAAATATTCCATTATATCTGTGGCCTGGTGCTAAAAGGGCCAATATCAATAATCATTATTTTTAGTAATGAGCGTTAGAACAATGAATCTTATATTATATAACACCTAAAATAATAACTATGTATGCCGATTCATTGTTCTAACGCTCATTACTAAAAATAATGATTATTGATATTGGCCCTTTTAGCACCAGGCCACAGATATAATCTACTATATAAAAATAAGTAGGGATTTCCTTCCTGACGCTATAACTCCAGAACGCACGAACCGATTTCCACGGTTTTGCATTCGTTGGAAAGGTCTCGGGCTCCGTGAGGTTTACAGAATTATATTAAACAAAAAGACCCCGGGCGGAGCTGCGGGAAACAGCTAGTTTAATCATAAAACTCACCTGGAAAGAAAGAAAAAAAAAAATCGGGGATTTGAGCCAAAAAGAAGATGCAAATTTTGGAAAAAAAAAAAACTAATTCAGGATGCAGATTTCGGTGACTTTTTTTATCCAATAACTGTAAAGAATGTCTTAAAAGATTCGGGATTAAAAATTATCCCCTCTTTACCCACAGGACATAGTATCTGGCACGGCGGCTTGCGAGGAAGTCAAGTCGAGTGAGAAGTTCGCGAAGATACTGGAGTTACTCCTACTGTTAGGTAACTACATGAACTCCGGCTCCAACAACGCCGGGGCATACGGATTTGAAATTAGCTTCTTAACTAAGGTATGTATATAAGTTAAATGACGTAGAAATAAACATCACTTGTTGCTCAGTAAAAATAAAGATATATTTTATTATTTAAAAACTGTGCAAACCAAACTAAATCACTTTTATAACATAACTTAAAATATCCACCTGTAAAAATAAAGAAACTACATTTAATGTTCATTTCTCAATATCTATTTCATATTATTTTACATCCTTTGCTACTATAATTCATATTATATCCAATGACATTAAAAACCGACCTCTGTCAAATGTCAACGGATTCCAAATTAATAGAGAGTTTGATACCAAACTCTTTACATGTATACCTAATATTTTTTAAATATAAACTTAAGATTCCCGGTTAAAAAAAGCTTACATGCTAGTTTTTTTTTAATATGCCAAATTTCGCATAGTGTGCTGACAATCGATATTCATGGACATCGAACATGTATTAGCATAATTATAATAAATCAAATTCGTAATTCTTTGATTTTTTTAACAGGAACTGATTTAGGTAATTTTTATGTACATGTATGTGAATTGTATAAGTTATCGTCATTAGAGTTCTCAAGTTTTTTGTTTGCTAAGTAGAAAATTTTGTATAGAGACATACATAATTATCTCGAAACCGCAAACTATTCTGCATTTTTGACGTATCTCAGTATTCTCGTGACGTCGCACGCGTGCAGTTTTAGGTGAAAAATCGTAAAAGTTGTTTTTTGAATCCAAAAAAGTACTTTTTACTAATGAAAGACAAATTAGATGTCTGTGAAGATCGATTGTCAGATAGTGCGGCGATACCCTAATGATAAAAGCGTCGGATTTGCAATCATGTGGTAGCCGGTTCGAATCTCAACCATTGTGTAATAAATTGGACTTTTACCTTAGCATTGGATTACATAAGACCTGATGATTTCTAGTATACAAAACTCTAGGGTATAAAGATATATAAATAGTGTTATAACTACTAGCCTGTTGGTCTAGTCGTTACTGACCTTGACTGCTACACCGGAGGTCGTGGGTTCGATTCACACGCAGGATAAATCTTTGTGTGATGAGCACGATCATTTGTTCTGTGTCTGGGTGTTATTTATCTACAATATGTATGTATTTAGAAATATATAAGTATGTTTATCAGTTGTCTGGTTGCCATAGTACAGGCTCTGCCTAGTTTAGGATCAGATGGTCGTGTGTGAGATGTCCCAAGATGTAATATTATTATTTATAACCAAAATACTTTGTCCACAGTTAACAGCGACGAAAGATCTAGAAAACAAACAAACATTATTACATTATTTAGTTGAAACAATAGAGAATAAGTTCCCCGATGTGTTGACGTTTGCCGAAGAAATGCCTCATATAGACAGGTAATTATCTCATATATACATAACAACTAACAAAGTTTTTTAAGGTTTATATACTAACACAACTTTTAATATAATATATATGTTAGTTTGTAAGGTATGTATCTATGGGCCTTAGTTGCCTGATAATAAATGATTTATTATTATTATTATATATATAATATAAAACGGCGACGAGGAAGATCTCGAATGAGTTGGAAAACGCTTTGGATGAGTACGATAAAAAAATGGCACGAAACAGCAATAGACCGTACAAAGTTATCGTACTCCGGGCGCAGGTATTATGCATGTTTTATGTGACATTCAGTCAAGACTCAGATATTATACTAAAGATGATTTCTGTATAATTATGATCGGCGAGGAAGATTTTAAAACTACAAAATGTTACTTTGATATTATAACATACATGAAAAACATATTGCTAAATATAAATAATACAAATATAATTATTACATTGCCTACTTTTAAATTAAACAATAACTTCAATATTTTATATAATTCACGACTTGAAATTTTCAACAACATGCTATGTATGGACAATTTTACGCATCAATACGCATATATCCTGGACTCAAACATGAACCTAAGCTATCATTATTCCACATATACAAGATCGGGAGCTTTGAAAGACTATGCAATGAAAACTATCTTTGAGGACTTGTACAACCTTCAACTGGAAATTTTAGAAGAAAATAACATTAGTACAATAAATGAGCCAAAAGAATTGTTTTTTCTCCAATAAGTATATTAGCATTTTACACCAAAATATTGCAGGTTTGTTAAATAAATCAAATGCCCTTACAGTATGTTTAAATGAACTTTGTGATAAAAATATAAATGTGGATGTAATCTGTATTACCGAGCATTTCATCATGAAGGGACTCGAAAAACATCTATGTATACCTAAATATAGTTTGGCTGCATGTTATAGTAGACCGGAGAAAAAGAGAGGGGGAGCATGTATAATAATTAATAATTGTCACCAATGGAAAGAAATACCTCAAATAGCTAGATTATCTTTGCCAGGGGTTTTTGAGTGTTGTGCTGTTGAGCTAATTAATTATAAATTGATAATCATATGTGTGTATAGAGTACCAAATACTAAAAACATAACCGATTTTTTTAATAAACTTGAATTGTTACTCAAAGATGTATCCAACCGGATGAATAAGAACATTGTTATTGCAGGAGATTTTAATATTGATATTTTAAAACCGATTGGAAATTCAGTTGCACTGGAGTGTATGCTACTAAATTACAATTTAAAACTTGCTCTTAAACAACCGACCCGAATGGCTAGTAAGACATGTATAGATAATTTTGCGCATAATTTTAAAAAAGCTGTAAAAACAGATGTCTTTGAGTTTGCTTTGTCAGATCATACAGCTCAGCTGCTTCAATGTCCAGTACCCACTGTATGTAGAATAAAATATTGGTACATAACTAGAAGGGATTACTGCACCGAAAATATAGCAAAATTTAAAAACTGTATAAACAGTCTCAAATTTTCGGAGATTTATCTTACAGAAGATCCTAATTTGGCCTATAATAATTTTATCGATACGTTTAAACTGTTTTACAATTTATGCTTCCCGTTCAAGGAAATCAAAATCAACACATTTAATAAACCTAAATGGCTATCAAATGGTGTTAAATTATGCAGTAGGAAAAAACTAAAACTCTTATGGCAGTCCAGATTGAATCCTAATTACGAAAATAAAAAGAGATTTGCTACTTATTCCAAATTGTATAGTAAAATTATAAATCAAACGCAGAAAGCACAGAATAATTACAAATTACAACAATCAAATAATAAATCAAAGACGACATGGCAAATAATTAATCGAGCTAATAACAATATTCCTAAACAGCAAATTGAAAAGCTAAGAATTGGTGATCGAACTATTTATAAACCTTTCGATATCGCCAATGCTTTTAATGACTTTTTTGTTGATAAAATTCATCCAAAATTAGATGCTGCATATAAACCAAAAGCATCCATTACATCTAGAAATGCTAACTCGATGTTCATGGCACCCAGCACACCACAAGACATACACAGAATAATAATGACATTAAAAAACACTAGTAGTGTTGGTTTTGATGGGATCGCCACTAAAATAATGAAGTCAATATCAGTCGAGATATGCAGTCATCTGAGTCACTTAATCAACCTCAGTATATCTACAGGTATTTATCCAGAGGCATTAAAAATATCTATTATTAAACCTCTATTTAAGAAAGTAGATAGGGAATTGACGGAAAATTATAGACCCATCTCACTCATACCAGTCATCTCAAAGGTATTCGAAAAGTACATTTACAAACAGTTAGCTAACTTCATTGAAAAAAATAACATATTATGTGAAGAACAAAAAGGGTTTAGGCAGCATAGAACCATCAATATGGCAATTTATGACTTTTTGTTTCCGATTATTAGAAATGTAGATAAACGACTCCCTATATGTGCAATATTCTGTGATATGACGCAGGCTTTCGATTATGTCCATTACAATACATTATTAAATAAGTTGGAAGCCTACGGCATAAGAGGTAACGTGCTCGAGCTAATGAAATCATATTTAGAAAATAGAACACAGATAACAGAAATTAGTCGCATCAATTTAGTTAATAGGCATGAAGAGATATGTCGATCAGGGAAGCGTTGTGGGCCCGTTTGGATTTATATTATATGTTAATGATATGCCCACGTCCATTGAACATCCCTTAACCATGTTTGCTGATGATAGTACCATTACGATCCCATGTAAAAACATAAATACATATGAAACGGACATAAATAATTCTCTTGACAATTTAATTAAATGGCTTGATAAAAATAATTTGAATATAAATTTGAGTAAGACTAAGATAATGCACTTTAGACAACGGATGCCTTGTTTACCTAACCTTCACATACATTACAAAAATGATGACATTGATGAAGTAACTGATACCAAATTTTTAGGATTACAAATAGACTTTAATTTAAACTGGAAAGCACATATCGACATGTTGTGTAAAAAATTGAGTTCATCTGCGTTTGCTTTACATAGGTTATCCTCGATAGTAGATACGAAAACACTTCTTGCGGCTTACTATGGTATAGCTGAGTCGCACTTACGCTATGGTGTCATTTTCTGGGTGAACTCAACCGATAAAGAGCTGGCATTTAAGGCTCAAAAAAGATGTCTCCGTTCAATGTTCAAACTCAAAACCACAGACAGTTGTAAGCCATATTTCAAGCAGCACAACATATTGACACTTCCCTGTATATATGTTCTTGAAGTAGCTATGTTTGTGAAGAACAACCCACATCGTTTTGAACGTTTGTCCGATGTATATCCAAGAAATAGACGTGACAATTCAAAATTAATTAACGTACCGTGTCAAACCACTATGATGCGCAAAAGTATTTATTGCATGGCCCCAGTTGTTTACAATAAATTGCCAAGTGCTTGGAAAGATTTGAAAACGGTGCAATTCAAAAGTAGACTTCGTAAATTATTAGTAGATAAAGCATACTACAGTGTAAATGAGTTTTTAACGGACAAATTTAATTAATATATATTTTTTTTTTAATTGAAATTTTTCATTTTATTCGGTGAGATTGACATAATTTATTTAATGTATCAATTAGAATTCAATTTTTAACAATTTTATAATTAGTTGACATTGTTTTAATGAAATTTGAAATTGAATAATTTTATTTAATGAGAATGACCTAATTTTATTTAATATTGTAATTATTAAGTTGATGTGTTTTAATGAAATTTGAAATTTAATAATTTTATTTGATGAGAATGAAAATTAATTTAATTTATCAATAAGAATTTAAATTTTTAACAAATTTGTATAATTAAACTGTTTGCATGCCGAATGGTGAAATATGGCAGAACTATGATGTAAACCTACTACCATCTTATGTATTACCCATATTTGCAAATAAATGCTATTCTATTCTATTCTATTCTAAAGAGGAAGAATGGAAGAGAGGCGTTTGCCCTCCAGTGGGACAACATCGGCTATACAAAATTAATAATATATAAGTAACTGTAGACCGCAATTCTGCCCGCGTTGTTTATCGCGGCCAAAAGTCTAGCCTATGTCCTTTCTCAGGTTCTAGACTATCCCTGCACCAAATTTCATTTAAATTGGTCCAGTAATTAAGGCTTCATCGCGTAACACACAGATTGAGTTGCTTCCGCATCTTTATTAATTCCATACGAATATTCCAGAGCCGCCCGCGTGTCAATGGAGAATCTCCAGAAAGCTCTCAAGAAGATGGAAAATGACATCAAGTCCTTGGAGATGGACCTCAACAACTCGAGGGTGCCGCAGTGTCCAGACGACCTCTTCAACGAGTCTATGAGCGTATCCTTTATAAATAACTAGCTGTTCCCCGCAGCGCCGCCCGCGGTCTAGTTCTTTACTATAAACCTCACGGAGCCCGAGACCTTTCCAACGACTGCAAAACCGTAGAAATCGGTTCGTGCGTTCTGGATAGCGTCAGGAAGGAAAACCCGACTTATTTTTTAAATAGTACACTAGCTATTGCTCGCAGCTCCGCTCGCAGTTCCTATGTTTTTGCTACGAAGAAATGTAGCCTCGCTGCGTCCCGCCTTAGTACCTGCAGTTACTAGATGACTTTATTTTTTTTCGGGATAAATTGGGTATTTGACAATTTTTTTTTATTTCATTAATCAAAAAAATACTTCAAACTATAACGAATTCTAAAAACGACACACTAATTAATTTTATATTGAGCTAGTTACAAGCATTCCAATATTGCTAATTTGACAGAGATAGCGATAATGTTTTGTGACGTCAATATGCAGTTCTCCATACTAGTCGGCTGCCTCGTATAAGTCGTCGTTTTGCGAAAAAGAGATAGAGCATGCGACATCAACTAACTTTAGAAGCTTATAACTTATATAATCGTGTATATATTTTTGTTATTTTGCTTTAATTTACGACTATTTTTAGAAACATTTGTCAGAAATCAATTTTTCGATAGTAGTCAAATACTCCATTGTAGCCTATTTGTTAATCCAGGGTGTCAGCTGCCTCCATGCTAAATTTCATTTATAGGATCACTTTGTTGTCCGTCCGTTCGTCTGTCAAGACCCTTTTTCTCAAGAACAAATGAAACTTAGAAAATTAAAAGCCAAATAATGAAAACTTAGAAGCCAAAGCAATCAATAGATAGTTGGAAAATCCAAAAGTACACGCCTCATAATCTCATTCATTACAATAAAATTGAGATTATTTGTAAATAATAATTAAATTACATCGAATTATACCGTGAAAACTAATAGGCTTTTATTCCTCAAAATACTGAAGCCTATAAAAATAAAACCAACTCGATAAGTGAAGTATTTCGCTCGTTATCGTGACCACAAGATACGGGATCCGCACATACAGACACACGGACGTCCAACACAGAATTTTTTTAAACAATTTTTTAATTAGTTTAAATAATAAAAAGAGATTTAAAAATATCATGAGTGTTAAAAATAGTGTTTTTTCTCAACATTTGTCTATTTATATTCACTTATAAAATCAATAAATAATAAAAAAGTGTCATTTTAAGTTGGAGAATCACTCGGTGTGCGTAAACTGACAGTAATACCCACCTCAACGCTTCGCTTATGAGGCGTGCAATACAGCCGTTTATGCCGCAAATTTTCAACACTTGCAACGGAATCATAACCTGTGAACTTAGAATCTTGAAATTTGGTACGAAGCAAAGTGTTACAGCACAGATAAAGGAACTAGAAAAAAGGATTACGGAACCTTCGATGCGCGAGTCCGACTCGCACTAGTCCGGTTTTTTAAAGTCGTTTAACAACAAAACCAATATCTTTTTATTACTTCACACTTAACTCATAGAACAGTCTTTCGCCGTAGAAGCTCGCGAGCAATGCGACCTCCTGCACTCAATGTTCCGTAAAATGGAGGCTCTGTACACCGAGCTAGCGGAGTACTACGTGTTCGACCCCCAGAAGTATACGCTTGAAGAGTTCTTCTCAGATCTCAAGACGTTTAAGGACTCGTTTTTAGTAAGTATAATTTGATTTTGTGGCTCGTGGCTAAGTGTAAGCCGTACGGTTTGACCGATAATAAAGGTTAAGCCGCGCTCGCCGCGGTTGGTCCGTGGATGGGTGACCATTTGTTAACATATCGAAACCCCTCCGTGCCTCGGAAAGCACGGTAAGCCGTTGGTCTGGATTGTCATACAGTGATCTTTGACAGTCGTTAAGTCATTACAATTCTAACAACCAGTCTTACTATGGAATACTGTGTTACCTAGTGGGTTGTGGAGGTCAGATAGGTAGTATCTCCATGTAAAATACGGTATTCAGCTAAATCCGGTAAGACTGGAAGCCGACCCCAACGTAGTTTGGGAAAAGGCTAGGCAGAAAAAGAAGAATTTGATTTTGTGTGATAGTCTTAAAAGTTGTTACAGCTGGTAAAGTAGAAATTGTAATATTAGGTGTTTTATTAAAGTACTAGCTTTTGCTACAGAGATGAAATGATCTAGATTGGTATCCAGGCATGTGTTAATGTTCGACCGTTCCCTATATCCCTATGTGATGAGAGCAAGGATGTCTTCAATTAAGTGATAATTAATTATTGTATCTTGAAATATAAACGTATATTTTTGAAATTACAATAATAATCGTAGAGAGAGAGAGAGACACACCGCGTTAACGATATTTCGTGGAGAGTGAAGTTGGCTGCGACGGTGCTGCCACGCACGGGAAGCACGAGAAGATAGCGCACGAGGTTCACGCCGCAGAATGCTTGCGCTATTCGCCGCTACATAGCGCTGTAGATATTGAACAGTTAATAACATAGTGACATACTTGCAATGATGTGCCTACACCGCGTTTTGTTCGAGTAGTTGACTATCAAAATGATAGTGTTATTTTTGTTGGCCCATCTCTGTAGGTCCCTTTCAGAATACCAGCGCTCCGATATCCCATGTCGTTGCATTGTGCTGAAATAGGAACCTTTTTGGTCTCCTACAGGTTTCAAACGTATTTTTATTGCTGCATAACTTTTTTATTAAGTTAAACAGTTAACCTGTGCGAAGTTAAAAAAAAAACATTTTTCTTTCTTTTTTTTTCTTTATGTATTATACATGTAATGTTGTAACACGGTGTAAACTATTCCAGGCCGCCTACCAAGACGTATCAGCCCAACGAGAAGCGTTAGCGCGAGCAGCTCGCGCGCGCTCGGCCCGAGCAGCCGCCGAACGCGAGCGTAGAGACCGAACACACCGGTACAAGCAGCTGCTCGACATACACCAAGCGCAGGACGGCGTCATGGACAGGTCAGTACATACACACGGTGCGAGCGTAGAGACCGAACACACCGGTACAAGCAGCTGCTCGACATACACCAAGCGCAGGACGGCGTCATGGACAGGTCAGTACATACACACGGTGCGAGCGTAGGGACCGAACACACCGGTACAAGCAGCTGCTCGACATACACCAAGCGCAGGACGGCGTCATGGACAGGTCAGTACATACACACGGTGCGAGCGTAGAGACCGAACACACCGGTACAAGCAGCTGCTCGACATACACCAAGCGCAGGACGGCGTCATGGACAGGTCAGTACATACACACGGTGCGAGCGTAGAGACCGAACACACCGGTACAAGCAGCTGCTCGACATACACCAAGCGCAGGACGGCGTCATGGACAGGTCAGTACATACACACGGTGCGAGCGTAGAGACCGAACACACCGGTACAAGCAGCTGCTCGACATACACCAAGCGCAGGACGGCGTCATGGACAGGTCAGTACATACACACGGTGCGAGCGTAGAGACCGAGCACACCGGTACAAGCAGCTGCTCGACATACACCAAGCGCAGGACGGCGTCATGGACAGGTCAGTACATACACACGGTGCGAGCGTAGAGACCGAGCACACCGGTACAAGCAGCTGCTCGACATACACCAAGCGCAGGACGGCGTCATGGACAGGTCAGTACATACACACGGTGCGAGCGTAGAGACCAAACACACCGGTACAAGCAGCTGCTCGACATACACCAAGCGCAGGACGGCGTCATGGACAGGTCAGTACATACACACGGTGCGAGCGTAGAGACCGAACACACCGGTACAAGCAGCTGCTCGACATACACCAAGCGCAGGACGGCGTCATGGACAGGTCAGTACATACACACGGTGCGAGCGTAGAGACCGAACACACCGGTACAAGCAGCTGCTCGACATACACCAAGCGCAGGACGGCGTCATGGACAGGTCAGTACATACACACGGTGCGAGCGTAGAGACCGAACACACCGGTACAAGCAGCTGCTCGACATACACCAAGCGCAGGACGGCGTCATGGACAGGTCAGTACATACACACGGTGCGAGCGTAGGGACCGAACACACCGGTACAAGCAGCTGCTCGACATACACCAAGCGCAGGACGGCGTCATGGACAGGTCAGTACATACACACGGTGCGAGCGTAGAGACCGAACACACCTGATAGTGTGTTGGGTCTCTAACGAGCCCTACAAAAATAAAATATTCAGCAAACCGAATCGGGAACTTGCCAAACGCTCCAGAGAGAGAAACTTCGCTGTACCGCTTTCTGAATGAAACGTTTGACCACCTGTCAAGAGCCCCTTGTTGAGGCTCTTGACTGTCAACCCAAGAGCTTCGACTTTGGGTGTCACGTCTATCGGCAAAATGATAGCTGAGTCTACCTTCCACATGTCGATTACCTCGTACTATAAATGTTTCTACGATGAATGGTTACTTACATAATGCAATACTTTGCTATAGCTATAATTGAAAACTTGTAATTGCTCATATGTTTTCTAAACTTATAGTTTTTTCATTTTTACTGTAATTGTTGTTCCAACGAGCAAAAACTGTTGGTCTATCATGCGAAAATAAATAAATAAAAGGGAAGAACTTTTTTATCGACGTTTTTGAAACAAATTGTCAAGTGTAACGATTAGAATAATGTGTCGATGCCCTACGAAAGACGAAAGATGAATAGTATTGTTAATATTATTTTTATTAATGTATATATTTGTTTCACAGTTTAATGGAAGCATTGCAGAGCGGTTCAGCGTTTAGCAGAGAACGGCCGAGGAAGAAAGCGAACCCGAGAGTCGCTGGAGGTAAGATCTTCACCACTTAAATAACCTTTAGTTATCTCTTTAAGGCTAAAACTATAAGTCCTTCAAGGGTATCCTTTGTAGATTACACCTTTAAGTGACAGGCACAGCATGAGACTCAAAGGGAATTTTCGTTTAAATATTCGGTCATTCGTATGTAGGTCCCATTTGATGCACGAAACTATAAAAACAAAAAAAGCATTTACATTTTCTTATAAGCAAAAAAAAAATGACATCTACACTTTCGTTGCATTTAGTATGTCACACGCCAGAGGTTACACAATGCTATTTATAAAACGGGAAATATACAGGATATTTTTTTATGGAGTGCGTATATTCCACGAGGAATAGGACGGATAGCAGAGTGGTATAGGTCATCACGCTAATTACCACTGTGCGCGACGTGCTGCGGGCTCGATCCCCGCATGGGACAAGCATTTGTGTGATCCACAGATACTTGTTCCAAGTCTGGGTGTTCTTTGTGCATGTGATTTGAATGTTTGTGAAACCCCGCGACACAAGGACTAAATTCCTTAGAGCGGGCGTCGTTTTTAAAAGAAAAAGAAAGAAAAGAATCTTTTTTAAGTTTAAAACCATGTCCTCCCAATACCTTCTCAGTCTTCAAGAGAATACAATTAATATGGGTCATTCCAATTATATTGCTATGCTATTCTTTAGGTTACAAACTAGGGATTGAATCTATTTCTGCGCATTGTTTATTCGTAATAAATTAGCTTATATAAACTAAAAACTAATAAATTTGACTAAATGGCGTAAATAAATTGCTTCCAACAGTGTTCCCGACACTAATTTTTAAGCATTATGAAACCTCTGGCTCTCATATTGTACTCATTATAACTCAATGCGCACGCTATCAGAGGATGTGAGCGACGGCGATGGACTAGTTCATGCAATACTGCACCGACTTCAAGGTACGTGTCATACGAGAGTGCACCAGTCATCAGTAGGAAATAGTCGCTTTATCTTTATTTTTTTATCTATAACATTGTTGATTATAATAATGTATACAGTAGGGTAAGCTCACACTGAGACGCTGAGGTGGCGCAGCGCTGCATGGCCCAACGTATTCTGAATTCTCACAACGAAATGTGTATCTTATCGTGTAGAAAATAAAGTTGTATTTTGAATCGCTTTTTAATAATGTGCGGGCACAGTGAACTGACCCTTAGAATGAAAGAAACGAGGAATTATCACTGTCTACCAATTTCAACAACACAAAAAACGGCTAACGTACCATTATCATATCATCAATAACACCTCAGTCTGCCCATGACCATGACACCTGCAAAGGCGTCGAAACGTCGGGAACTTAAGAGTCCCTATCAATTTCGGCGCGCTACTAGTTTAGGTAACCATTTGAGCGCAGTATCTCTGTGTGCGTTCGAACTATCGCTGACAATCGTAGTGTGCGTTGTCGTACGGTGTAGCGCCAACAAATATTCTTGGTCCGTAAACGCTATTGTCAGCACTGCATAGTTTTTATTACCCACTAAGTTCCGTAATACTGGATGGATGTTATTGTGATTATGACGTGTTATGTTTAAGTACTTTATAAAAATATCGTTACCTAGTAGTTACGGCAGTCACTTACAAAAAAGGCTAGGCAGATAATGTACAGGATGTACCTACCAGAAAGGTGGGGGGTACAGTCTATCAAATTGAACAACTATCTCCATGGGAGTGTATAATTTTCTATTATTATGTGTTTTATTTCAGGAAAATAAAAACGAGATATTTTTTAGTTACTTTATTGCAACACGTCGCTTTTCCTCAATTGTTTTGAGAGAGCTCATTTGACATCCAAACTTTACACAGTGTTGTGAAATCTCCACGAGTTGGTCAAAAAAATACTGATAGTCAACTATTCTTCTTCCTTCAATTCGTATCGGTGTAGATGGTGCAGACTGAAAAAATATTAGTTATGTTTAATCACTGAAACAGGTAAAACAGAAATGTGTGGTCAAATATTATGAGGAGTCGGATATATTATGTTTCACCAGAAAATGGCAAAACAAATAAATAAATGTTTCAAAATATTTACATGTAACGTGATACAGACAGATAGATTTAAATAATCCTGGGTACCGACTAGGTACCCAATATAAATGTCATACTACACCCATATATTACCAGTAATTGAATATATTTGAAATATACATACTTCCGTGGTTTTGTTTTTCTTAGTAAGTGACCATGTTCCTGAACTCCCTGGTGACTCGTTCTCCTTTTCATCCCTATAGTATGGAATATAAAATTATTATTAATTTATTACATATATACAGTGTATTTGCTCAATAATTAGTTGAAAAATACCTTGTCTCCCCCTTTTCACCTAATAAAGAGCCTAATGCATCCTGTTTGCTAGTGTAACTGAAAATAATTAATAATACATTTTTTTAAACGAGTAAAGTACTTACTTATATGTATATATATATATATATATATAGCGCCATATATATATAGCCTATAGCCTTCCACGAGAAATGGGCTATCTAACACTGAAGGAATTTTTCAAATCGGATCAGTAGTTCCTTAGATTAGCGCGTTCAAGTAAACAAACAAACAAACTCTTCAGCTTTATATATTAGTACTAGCTGTTTCCCGCAGCTTCGCCCGCGGTCTCAATTTTTTTTTATATAATTGAGATTTAAACTATCCTATCTCTCAAGTTGGATCGAACTGCACATGGTGTGCGAATTTTATCATAATCGGTTAAGTGGTTTAGGAGTCCATTAAGGACAAACATTGTGACACGAGATTTATATATATTAAGATATATTAGATAAATAAAAAAAAAATCTAGATAAAAGGAATACCTTGTGTCTGATGGGGGCTTTTCGCTTATAGATGATGTTCCAGGTAAATTTTGATTCTCGGTAGATTTCTGCCTATTTAATTCTCTACAAAAATAAAAAAGTTCATTTTTAGATTCAAGAAATAATAACCAATTCTAACAGTTTTCGTAATTACAAAAAAAATATTTACCTAAGAACTGCAAGTGCTTTTCGTGTTTTTTCAACCTTTTTCTTTTTACCTTTGATTTTTCCTTGATAGTAAAGATCACTTTTTCAACCCATTTTCTAAAAATTAAACACTATTTTACTAATAGTACAAAACATTAATATGTATAAACAACATTATGAAATCATAAAAATTCACACTGCATAAATAAAAAATTAAATCTACTCACGGTCTCAAAACTGGTCAGGTGTAGTACAAAATCACGCGCGATTCAAGAGTTTCGTTTGGAGCGGCGAACGTCACGGGCGACACAGGTCCGTCGTCAACAAGCCATTGGGCGCGACTGAATGTATCGAGCGAGCGCATCGGTTTATAAGGCATTATTTAGAAATTTTATTACAAATAAATAAGAAGTCAGAAATGAAATATAAAAATTGGATTTGGTAGATAAATACCTCAGTTTTGTAAATATAATAATGCTTATTGTTATTTTCAATAAATTCTTACCCATAGACGACGATTTTCCACATGACTTTATTGGGTTTTTTCAGCGTGGAACACATTTTTTTTAAGTACTAGTTCATTGAAATTTAAAAAAATACATTGTGTACTTACTAGCATACTATATGCCCAGTATTTATGATTTTTCTCAGATTGTTATTTGCTACCAGTAAGCTAAAAAAGCAATTGGAAAATCTGCTGTTTCGTGCTTACGTAAAAACATGTGTTAGGTTTTTATTTTTCATAATTTATATTGAGTAGTTATTAAAAATTGACTTTGTACACTTACTTGATAAATGAATGATAAATAACTGTGCATTAAAAAAACAGAACAGATATCTTGAAATTATTGAGAGATTTGCGCTGAAAAAGTTGGAAATTTCTGTTTTCGAACCGCGAAATTGATAGGGACTCTTAAATAAAACATATTCCGCGATACAGTCCGTCCGTCCGTTTAAAAGTAGTTTTAGTTCAATGTCTAATATTCGAGTAAACCTCAGAAAATATTAAATAATATTTGTTTTTAATTTGCAGCTGAGAGAAGAGCACAGTTGAGCAGATCGCGGTCTCGGTCGGGACTGACCGGACCCCTCACGTCGCGGGAGCTAACGAAGTAAGTCATAAGTTGTTATAAATAGTTTGAACTGAGTATTGTGAGAAATAAGTAATTAAAGTATAATATGGAAGTCAAAATCAGAAATCAAAATCAATTTTTTTTTTCAAGTAGGCCTTTCCAGGCACTTTCGAAGCGTTTATTGAGTCTAGTTGCGCGGTACCGAAATGTCATTCCTATGAAGAAGAACCGACAAGAAACTCGGTAGTCTTTTAAAAATGGTAATAAATATGTACTGTATAAATATGTAATGTAATTTTATGTACTCTAATTACATGATTAATTTAAAAGGAGTGCATATATTCAACGAGGTAATCAGGTGCATAAAACTGAACAACTTTCCCCGAGGAACATAGGTCGAAATCTTAAAATAGAAAATGATATTTTCATACAAAGTCACGTCACTTGTTCGCGTGATTTATGTTTGTATGAAAAGTTGATTTTTAATTTTAAGATTTCGACCATGTTCCTTAGGAATAGTTGTTCAGTTTTATGCACCTGATTACCTCGTTGAATATAATCACTCCGTTTAAATTAATCATGTATTGAGGGAATATAAAAAAAATCTTCCTAATGCTATACATGTTGCTTTTAGTGTTCAAATGTCTAACTAATACAATTTTAATTACAGTGAATTGCTGGGCAACGCGTGATGAAACTCTCACCAAGTGATATTAGGAATATTATGACTTTTAATAATATGACATGTTCACAGCAAGACGGTTATTTTTTTAAATAATTACAAGTGTTGCCCGCAGCTTCGCCTGAATAGTGTTTTCACAATAAACAGTACCTTGTATCTTAAACAAGTTTAAAAAGCATCTGTGTGCCAAATTCCATCAATATTAGTTCATTTGTTTTCACGTCAAGAGGTAACGAACATACAAACATACAAACTTTACGTTTCTATGTAAAAAAAGAATTATAATGATTACATATTTTTTGCTGTGGAAATGTCTTTTGTTCAAACATATAGAATTTATATTGCACAGAAGTATATACTATACAGGATTATTTTTTATGGAGTGCGTATATTCAACGAGGTAATCAGGTGCATAAAACTGAACAACTTTTAGCAAGAAACATAGGTCGAAATCTTAAAATTGAAAATCAACTTTTCATACAAACTTAAGTCACGTGACCTGCCAATTTTTTATTAGGACCTATGTTCCTTGGGGAAAGTTGTTCAGTTTTATGCAGCTGATTAACTCGTAGAATATACGCACTCCTTTTAAATTAAACCCGTATGATCGCGGTTTCGTCCACATGGGCGTCGGTTATCGTGACGAAAACTAGCCTATAGCCTTCCCCGATATAAGGCCTATCGAACACTGAAAGAATTTTGCAAATCGGACCAGTAATTCCTGAGATTAACGCGTTCAAACAAAAAAAAATTTGCTTTATAATATTACTAGCTGTTTCCCGCAGCTCCGCCAGCGGTCTAATTTTTTTTATACAATTGAGATGTAAGCTATCCTATCTTTCAAGTTAGATCAAACTGCACACAGTGCGCAAATTTGAGTAAAATCGGTTTAGTCGTTTCGGAGTTCATCCCGGACAAACATCGTGACACTGGAATTATATATAATAGATAGTTATAATCTGAAGGCAATATAAATTGTATATAATAGAATAGTTTTTTAATAACAATATGTAATAGGACACGTAAGATTCTTACGCTTATATTATAATGAATTAAGACGTTTTGTAAGTTTTATTAACTTGGTTGTGTACGCATAAAATATTATGAAAATCAGTTTAGAAGCTTGTCCTGTTGTTTCATACGCCATTTAAATTATCTCTTGATGATTTTATCATTTATCGTTCTTATTAATTGGCCTATCAAAAGTAGAAAAGTTTATTCAAATTTAACTTAGCAATTTTTCGATGTTGTCGTGCTTTCGGCACGGTTAAGTCTTGTGATATCAATTGATCACCATTAAATCTAATGTTTTTTTATTTATAACTAGTTTTCGCCCGTGGCTTTGTCCGCGATAATAGAAGAAAGACAAAGAATTTATGTGCACCACATGCGACACAGAAAATAAAAAGAATAAAAACTAACTTAAACAATAATTTCTAAAATATTAGGGCAAAAATGCGTTACATCTGTGCGATTATGTCAATTGTTAGTACCTATCCTTCTTGAAGTTTAAGCTTTATCAAATTCGGTTTTGTAATATAAGACTTGCTCTGTATTAGTTACTACTTTCACACGCGTTAGTTTGCCACGATCCTTTCCCTGTAATTTGCTTTTTAGTCAATTTTCCATCCGGGCGAATGTTGTTCTGCCATATTAAAAAAAATCTTGAGAGGACCACCCCTATCACTTAGGGGTGAGAGAAATAAATGTTGGCCGATTCCCAGACCTACCCGATATGCAAAATTTCAAATCGGTCCAGCCGTTTCGGAGGAGTGTGGTAACAAACATTGCGACAAGATAATTTTATATATTAGATTATTAGTATTTTATTGAATACAAACATCTAGAAACGTTGAGAAGTTTATATTAATTTTTTCTAAGGATTTTGTTGTTGATACACGCGAAATTAAACATATACCAAGTTAATAAAATAACTATCTGATATAAATATGTTCACAATCATTGTCTGTATATATAGCTAATACTTTACTGTTTTATAAGTAGATGCTACAGTCTTATGCCTAATTAGTTAAAACTAGGTCTTAACTAGACTTTTAAAATATACTTTTTTAAAAACCCGTCCTAAATTCCAACATGAATAAAAAAAAAAATCCAAGTTGATAAAAATCTGTCTTACTTTTCGAAAAGGAACTTTTACAATCGTGTTTTTATAAATTTGAGGTTTTGTACGCTGTAAAAAAGTTTTTTTTTACTTGCGATATAAAGTTATCCCGCGGCTCCTCCCTATTTTTATCGCGGCGAAAAGTAGCATATGACTATTCTTTGAGTTCAAGATAGCCCCATACTTAATTCTATCAAAACATTTTGTTTGCTTAAAAGCATCACAAACAGATAAACATAGTTATATTTACGTTTATAATATTACTATCTTTCGCTCGCGGCTCCGCCCGCGTGGGCGTCGGTTATCGTAGCAAATTATAGTCTATAGCCTTCCTCAATAAGTGGGCTATCTAACAGAGAAAGGATTATTCAAATCGGACCAGCAGTTCCTGAGATTAGCGCGTTCAAACAAACAAACAAACTCTTCAGCTTTATAATATTAGTATAGATGAGATTTTATAATCAAAACTCGTGGGTAATTGATGAGCCGTTTAAATACCAAGGTCAAACCAGCTGACACAGCGTAGGATATCTCCTACATAATTGTTTAGTAAGACAGACAATTTACGTTTATTGAAGCCATGTTTTTATTATTATGAAATAAATAATTCCCGAGATCATCTCAAAGTTATCATCTGCTATCCTTTTTCCCAAGCTATGTTGGGGTCGGCTGCCAGTCTTACCGGATTTAACTGAAGCGACTGCCTATCTGACCTCCACAAACCATTTTACTGGGTAATACAGTATCCCATAGTAAGACTGGTTGTTAGATTTTACCTTTTACAGATTTGGTACTGGGGTCTGGGGTCTTATTCACTAATGCCAAGCAGTTAACGTGTTGGTACGTGTAGGGTTAAGAGAGGCTTTATCTCTTCTATACTTTTTTCTCACTACTATACTTTTAGGTATAAAATCTGTTAAATGGCCTAAAATGTATATACGAACACTGCCCGGTGACTCTGAGACCACAAAAAAGATTTGGCGACCACGGTTTCTTGAACTATAATCTGTGTTATGACACGTTATGTTTTGTTTGGACTTAGAGAAGAAATTAATAAAATTCATCTCGTAGCCTAATCTTAAAAAATGTTATCTTAAAAAAAGACATTTCTAGTGCTTTATAACTTATTACTTAATGCATTATAGCGAAGACAGGAATATTGCTCATATTTTTATATATTTGAATATATTTGGCCTAATTATAAATTATGTTGTTACTGTAAGTTTTTAAGTATTTTATTCTGTTCAAACGAAATGTACCCTCACTTGAAATATTTAGACGACACAAACCCAACTCAATGGCGTATATATATATCGCGTGTCTAAAATCCGCTAGGGTCGCTACTGTCGCTTAAGGTCTATCTGGCAATTTCAACCAATTGCCGGCCAGTAGCTTGTCTCTCATTAGTGGAGAATGATAGATAAACCTTCTGCGACACTAGCGAACCTAGCGGATTTTTGATGCATGATAGTCCCCATTGGAGCGCGGACTAAGTTTGAAATGTAAATTTTATATCTATTTAGTCCGTAATTTGGATTAAGAAAAAAATTAAGATACGTATTTTTTTTGCAATTTTACAAACAATAAAATTAGAGAAAGTCGAGGCAGTAAAATTAAAGTGAGGGCTTGTGACGTCATTAGTAGGCGAAAATGAGTCCCCACTCCTTAACTAATATTTGCTGTATCTAAGTAGATATTTGTTATTTCGAAAAAGCAAAAAATACGTGTCTAATATTTTTTATTTCTTACAATAAAGCGGACGTGGAAAAAAAATGTCCGCAAGCCTATTTTGAGCAGGTTTATATTAGAGAGAGTTTTATTAAAAACATATTAAAGTTAAATTTAAGTATACGGGGTATAAAGAAATATCTTACGTGAGGGTATGTATATTTTACAAAAGTATATGCAAACGTCATTGTATCAAATGGACTATGTGATTTTATTCACTGTAAAGGTACTTGAAAAAGATAACATAAAAAAAACCTGTATTATTTATGCTCATATTTATGATTTTAAAATATTTTAAAATTTATCAAGTACCCGAATACCGATTTTTGCCTTAATATCGTCGGCTGTTAATATTGGCTCGAATCTTGGCCCCAATTGTTCAATACATTTGTAAAACAAAACAGTGTGGCCAACGTTTGCCCCAACTAGATTTTAAACTGAAATGTTGGATGAATAGTATTGGTTAGTTTGGCCAATGTTTGCGCTACGAGTCATGAAACTCGAACTAACTCACTTGTATAGAGAATATTAATTTTTATTTAGTTTTAATACGCATTCGTTTTTATTCACACGAAAACAATGTAAATGTAATGATGATTTTTATTTGATATTTTACATAATTATAAAGAAAATTATGTTCTTTTTTTATTGTCTTAGGTAGATACAATCAGCGTCATTTTTAATATAACTCTTCACTGTTATTCCATACGCTTGTGATGTTAAATTTTAGAATATTTTTGTCTATTATACAACATGTAACTTTTAACACACGCCCAGCAAAAGAAATTTATTAAAAAAAAAAAGGATTTTCATACAAAACTAGCTGCACACCTCGACTTCGTCTGCGTATTTATTTCTTGGGATAATAATCCTAATGAAAACACTTTTTCGGAAATAAAGTAGTCTATTTTATCCTTATAAATCAAGTTATCATTTACACAGTTTTTTAATCCATCTGATTGTTCGAGAGATTAGTGCGTTTAAACAAACAAACACTCTTCCGCTTTATTGTAATATGTATTAATTATGAAGCAGAAGTTACAGGAAATTCTTTAAAATATCAACCTTTACAATAGGTTTAATACAAGCGAATAATCCTAAACAATTTTTGTTACAATTGTGTTGTAGTATGTTAAATGTTGTGGAGAACTGCATACTGATACGCATGTGCGTTCACGTCGTACTTTTAGTAGGACCGATAATCGGCCCGATTTAGATGTAGAAAAACACTTTTCTACATTGCCGGGTCTGGGTGTTTGTGGTACCTTCGTTGTCTCTGATTCCATAACACAAGTGCTTTAGCTACTTACATTGGATTCGGAGCAATGTATGTGATGTTGTCCACATTTATTATTTATTTATTGGTCTTCTATAAAAACTTGGTCACCGATTATAATAGAAAAAATGTTTTTATTATTTTGTTTGTTACAGGGTGTGTGATTCTTGTTCCATGTTGTATATGTATTTATTAACGTGATTACGTAATGCCCCAATATTTAAGCGTTTTTGCACAAATTGTAGATGTTATTCATATCAATTGTAAATTCTGCCTGTGAATATTTTTGTGCCGCTGACTGTACTAGTATATATATACATGTAAATATATTTTTGTAAAATGTTACATTTTTACTTAATAATAATGTTTTTAAAACTATTTTCTTGTTTTATTTACAACTGTCTGGCACGCGGTGTCTCCCGCGTAAGTAGGTCACGTTAAAAATAATGTCACGTTAAAAAGTAACCTATATGTTAATTCAGGGTGTTAACTACCTCCGTATCAAAATTTATCAAAATTGGTCCAGCAGTTTGAGTGTGAAAAAGTAACAAACATACACACTCACAAACGTTCGCATTTACTGTAATAAATCTCTTCTTCCTGCCCTTATCCCATTCATATGTGGTCGGCGCAATGCGTATTTTCCTTCCATTCATCTCTATTACTCGTCATCGCGGCATCCACTCCTTTCTTTCTCATATCATCTTTCACACAATCCATCCATCTCTTTTTCGGTCTCTAAATTTTAAATCTATGAATCACAATAATATTTAGTGTAATAAATATTAGTGTGATTCATAGATTTAAATTCTAGTTGAACAATTTCACGGCGATAGTGCTCATTATGACCAATAGTAGCGAATGTATAGCAGTCTCTTTTCTAAATTTTGTCAAAATCGTTCCAGTGGTTAAGCCAATAAAAGTGTAACTGACAGACAAACAGTTTATATAATTGAAAAACATGAGTTCGATATTTACAATTAGAGACTCGTGGGTAAGTAAAAACAGTAAAAGTAAATCGATTAAAGGTTAAGCCGCGCCTGCAGCGGCTAGCCCTTGGATGGGTTACTATAAATGGACCCAATAAAAAGTTATATGTGAATAAATACCTTTGGAACTCTCTTAACATGCATATCGTGCCGAGACCGATGTTCGTTGAATTTGTGCAGGATTATGTCTACTTAGACAAACAATCCAGTTTCGTAGACACAACTTCGAGAAAGAAAACGACCGAAGGATCTGTTTGGTAGGTTAACTTCGACTCTTCTCGTCGAATATACCGCAGTTTGAAGACGAAAGTCTTCAACCAGTGCGTCCTGCCATGACTTACGGCGCCGAAACTAAGATTATCCGGAGAGGAACCGGAGTGCCGACATAGCTAGCGTGGACCGCGATAGGCTGAGTTGATATTTCGGGAAACCTCATACACAGTCATCTGATCCCAAACTAGGCAGAGCCTGTACTATGGTAACCAGACAACTGATAAACGTACTTAATATTTCTAAATACATTAATTAATATAGATAAATTACACCCAGACACAAATGATCATCCTCATCACACTAAGATTTGTCCTGGGGGGGAATCGAAACCACGTCCTTTAGTTTCGCAGTCGCTAACCACTAGACCAACAGTCCAATCGATTTATTGATTGATTGTCCTTTTTTTTACAAAATACACTTACGTGTAAGTAGGTGTGTACATATTTTGATTTGATTGATTGATTTTGATTTGATTTGATTATATTAATTCGTATGTTACTCGACAGAATCTAAACAACCAAGATTCATGAGCAAGAGAAGTCGTTAAACCCCAGCCTATCGACATACCACTAAACTAAGATATAACGTCCGAGTTACTTTGAAACTATTAAATAACTAATGACTATCCAACATAGTGAAACTAATCGCACAGTGGGCTGTAACTAGACTATTAACATTGCGTATGGGCGGGGCGAGCTTCGTGCCAAGCCGCGCCCACCGACGCAAGCGCATTAATGACGTGCCCTCTCAAAATAATAATAACGTTAGGTAACATCGCCATTTTTCATGCTTATCTAGATGTTATATTAAGGAAAATAAAGATATTTTTCTGAAACTTAGCTTTTTTGTGTTGATTTTGGACCGTGTTGTCAAGCCCCTGTTGTCAAGTAAGATTTCTACAAACGATGACAATGATAGTAATCGCTTAAATGACATTAAAGCGGCGGTAGCCTTATGGCTAGGGCGTCGGACTTGCGATCATGTGGTTGGGGGTTCGAATCCCACCCATTACACTACCGACGTGAACCCACTTGTAACACTAACAATTTAGCGTTACACGAGGTTAATAAGAATACTAGTACCTAATGTGTGACCTACATCGATAATAATCTTTAAAATATATATATACTAGCTTCTGCCCTCGACTTCGACTGCGTGGACTTCACAATTGCGTCAAAAATGAAATGAAAAATGTGAAAGTAATGAAAATAGAATAAATATTTCACCCGTGTCATAGCTTGCGCTTTAATAGAGAAAAATACCAAATTTCAAAGCTGTCTGCCCACGGCTTAGCTCGTAAACAATTTTCAATTTTCCCTCGCGAACTTCTTAAGGAATCGGGATAAAATGTAGCCTATGTTCTTTTCCATGTCAAAGGCTACATGCATGCCAAATTTTATCCAAATCCGTTCAGCCGTTTTTGCGTGATTGAGTAACAAACTTCCAAACATCCACACTTTCACATTAATTTATAATATTAGTAGGATTCTTAGTGCCACCAACGTATGTGACCCGGTGGCCAATATCTGGAACTAACATTATTTTATCATTTTGAATAGCTTGAAAAAAAAATCGAATATTAAGATTAATATACTCCCTGTACGCTTGGGTGAGCGTATTATTTTTGCTCTAAAAACCACGTTTTCTTTATTAAAACACTAAATTCAACACCAGCGACGCCATCCCCGGTCAAATAAGTTTGTTGCACTCAATAAAAAATTATTTAACGTATGAATTGGGGTATTTTCGATAAGTCACGTGACTGAAATTGTTCACTTCCATACATTTGAGCGATGCCTTCAGCCAACTGGAGAAATATTACTTGTATAAGACGGGAAGGTAATCTTGAGGGAGGTTTGAACCCAAACTACTAAACAGCACTTTCTAAGCTTCGGTAAGTATTTTGTATTAAATTTTCAATGATACCTCTGACTGATGAAGAAAAATATCGTATGGGAACATGAATTAAACAAATCTTAAATATAAAAACAGCAGTTAAGTGGTAATCAATTTAAATTTTACTTCAGGTTACGCATTGGCAACCAATTCGAATACTTTAAAAATTGGGAATTGTTCCTAAAGGCGGAAAAATTAAATATCTTATACCTTATAAAATCTTTTTATTTCTCAAATATTGAGCACTTATAATATCATCTAACTTACGACAGTACCTACCATAATAGATTACAACATACTTTTTTTGATGACTGTACTTTAAGGAGCTATATTTATATTATTATACAATTACTTTTAATGCTTTTGACTTTATTAACAATATATCTTCGGTTTAATTTTACAACCAACATCTAAGTCATTTGCACCTGCAATTACTTGGTAATCCTTTCTTCAATCATCTTCAGATACCGACAATTCTTACAACTTACATACAAGTATAAATTATTCTTATACCAAAGAAATAAAAATTGACAAATATGGATTATATTGAAGTCCAGGAGTGAGGGCTTGTGACGTCATTACGTTAGCAAAATAGTACGACAGAGTGACGTCATGAGAATTTTCGATTCACTATATCTTCGTAATGAAGGAAGACGTGTCTAATATTTTTTTATCATCTTAAAACCGGGCCTGTTTTTTTTTATTACTAAAATAACGTATTTATACTTTAAATAATAGTAGATTCCTGTTATTTCCTTTAAAACTAAAATATGTTTGGTATTTTATGGTGATATACTTCTATGATGAAATGTGTCATGGTGTTTCTTTACCGTTGTTCGCTAGAGCTTGTACTATACATCGCAATCTAGCGAGACTGTTGACTCCACAAGATGAAGTGTCATCTGCAACAAAGAACATAGACAATTTAGTATTTTTCTGTAGGATTTATACCCTTTATATTATTATACCTACTCTTTGATTTATACTGACATGGCACGGGATACATTTTTGTTCTCCCATTTTTATGGAGCAAGTGTATTAGAGGACCCAGTCCGCAAAGCAGGCATGGAATCATTACTACAGCCAGTATTATAAGTTAAACTTATTAGAAAAAAATCTTATTTTCTAAGGGGCATGTCAGAAACAATGTCCGCATGCACATGGTTGCAAGTTTGAACCCAGGAAAGTACCAATGTGACTTTTCTAAGACATCATTGACAAACGGTGAAGGAAAACATCGTGAGGAAACCAGGATTCCCAAAATTGGAATCTGTAATCGCCAAACCGCAATGAGCAAGCGTGGTGATCAATGCTCATTCCTTCTCTATATGCGAAAAGGCCAGTGCCCATCTCCAAAGAGGAGGACCTCCATAGAGGCACGATGAAAAAAAAGCCTTAGCCTATACTGTCCCACTGCTGGGCAAAGGTCTCCCCCAAGTTCCTCCATACATCCTTATCCCAATGAAAAAATTATGAGGGTGAAATTTTAAGATGCGCGCGCACACCATCACGAAAAACCGACACCCTGAAGTTCGCTATAGTCATCATTTTGGTTTTTCAATTTTTACATAATACGTTTGTAGAATTTGGGGTTAGTTGACAATATAATGTATTATTTCTATTGTAAGTGTTGTTTTTTCTACAAACGTAGGATAAGGCGAAAGAAAAAAGATTTTTATCTTGTTGCGCAAAAGAAGTATAACTTCTAACACACACACACATTTTTTTAATATAAATTTAAGTTTTTAAGCAGTCTACCAAAGTTACAAACAAATAAATTTATAACGCATCTATGCGAAATCAATTTATATCTGTAACTAATTTACAAGTTAAGTACTCACTGTTTAGGAAGGGTCTTTCTTTCTCTGCCTTAGCTTCTCTGATGTCGTACGATCGTTGTGACGTCATCGCTGACTCCATGTTGTAGGACTTACAGTTTTCTGATTCCAACTGTCGACAAGAGAGAGGATTCCTATATTATTATAGACATAGAAGATGATAGAGTAATTTTTATGGAGTGCGTATATTCAACGAGGTAATCAGATGCATAAAACTGAACAACTTTTCCCGAGGAACATAGGTCGTAATCTTAAAATTGAAAAGCAACTTTGCATACAAACATAAGTCACGTGACCTGTCACCTTGTATGAAAATTTAATTTTCCATTTTAAGATTTCGACCTTTGTTCCTTGTGGAAAGTTGATCGGTTATATGCACCTGAATACCTCGTAAATTATAAGAGACGAAGAGAGTGAAGGAACAGAGAGTGCACCTGTATTTGGGCACACAATTGTGCACTATAATATCTCCTGAGGCCGAAATTCGGTCTGGAGATTATTATTATTACTTACTACTAAAAGCCCAACCATATTAATTGCTTCTTTCTCCACATCAAAAACTTTATTCTTAGAGTTGGACCACACATCTTCAGTCTTTGACACGAAGCCACATAAAATATGAAAACATTTAGAGACGCGTCCTAAGTTCTATTTCTGCGCAAGATTCGCATCAGCGCATGTCAAATGCGGTTGTAATTCGCTGGGGATAGCACCTGCTTTTAATTAAGTATTAGCTTGTAAATAGATATAGTGGGATTAAAGTTTAAATGCGTTTTCATTTCAATACTCAATAACTCTATTGCATACCATAATGTGTACAAGGCTGGTGGGTAAATTTAACAGAAACAATTATGGACCCTGTCGGGCACAGCAAAATTAGTTTTTAGAGGAGAGGACGAAGAGCGCTTTTTAAACATAATAACATTGAAATAAAGAAAGAAATATTATATTTAGGTATTTAAGTAGGTATTATTATGTGTAGATTTATTTATTATTAAATTTATATTCGTATATATTTTTAACCGACTTCAAAAGGACGTCCTCAATTCAAAGATTTTTTGTATATTTGTTACGCAATACCTCCGGGAATGATCGATCAATTTTAAACTTAGTTATCGACAGGGCCTTAACCACCACTGACGACAGTTCACACGTAACTCGAAATCAAACAATAAGCGGCGGTAGCCTAATGGCGTTGCGGGTTCGAATCCCACCCATTACACTACCGACGTGAATCCACTCGTAACACAAGCATCTTAGCTTAGCACGAGGGGTTAACGAGATTACTAGCAATATGCTAGTAATTAAAAAAACAACAACTGGGCCTATTTTTCTTTCTTAGTCAATGCTGTCCCACAGCTGGGCTAAGGCCTCCCCCATGTCCCTCCATACGTCCTTATCCCGTGCCACCTCGAACCAGCCCTCGCGGTACACGTCCAGATCGTCCCGCCACCTTCTCCTGGGCCAGCCTCGGTGGCGCCGTCCGTCTGCTGGTTCCCTTTGTGTAGCGACCTTCGCCCAGCGGTTGTCCTGCATGCGGCTGACGTGACGCCCAATCCCATTTTAGCTTGGCACCTTTTTTACCAACATCAGTTATCCCTGTTCTGGAACGCAACGTTGGCCTTAGAGGTGATTAAATTATTTAAGCTTTCTCGTAAGTAATGTTTGGTAAATCG
This sequence comes from Plusia festucae, assembly GCA_950381575.1. Classification (NCBI taxonomy): domain Eukaryota; kingdom Metazoa; phylum Arthropoda; class Insecta; order Lepidoptera; family Noctuidae; genus Plusia; species Plusia festucae. The sequence continues at coordinate 6,699,753 of OX494459.1, forward strand.
CAAAAGATTAAGAAAACCACAGATAATTTAATAACATGAGGTTCGCGCCATAATTCAACCCTCATCACCTACCCGTCAGATACAAAGTGATTTAACAGGATTATGTTCTTACGTTATCACTGCATAATATTAAAAAACGAAGCCTTCGCCGCGTCTGTCTGTCTGTATGTTCGCGATAAACTCAAAAACTGCTGCAAATTATATGGGATAAGCACTCCGGAGTCAGGCATACTCCTCCACCTTCCCCAGGGCGTAGAAAAAAAATAGAATTCTTAATACTTCGTTAATGCCCAGTTTTTTGAACCCTAGTTAACTCAACCAATGGTTAAATATGCTAAATAATGGTTTCAAATTTCTGTAAAACGCATTTTGTATGTCTATCCATTTGTTATACTAAAAATTATGAATAAAAAAGTTTTACCGAAGTTTGAAACCATTAATTATAATATTTAACCATTAAACTAAATGCTTGTGTTAAGAGCGGGTTCATGTCGGTAGTGTAATGGGTGGGATTCGAACCGGGAACCACATGATCGCAAGTCCGACGCCCTAGCCATTAGGCTACCACCGCTTCATATCTTTCTTCTACGAGGAACTATATCAAATACGTGAAGCAAAAACTTTGTACCTCTTTTAACGAAAATTGCACGGACCGAGGAGTATGAAATTTCGCACACTTATAGTTTATACAGGATTATCTTTTACGGAGTAATTATTATACTATACACACCTAATACTAAACTATATTAATTATACAAAACTAAACTAAAAATGTATAAGATAAATAAAACTATCTATAAAAAGAAGACTTGCTAACCAATATTGAATTATGATCGATTTACCACCACTACTGTGCCTCTAGATAAAATTTAGAGCAAAAATGGTTTCAATTCAAATTACATTCACAATCAGATCTGCTAATACAAATAGTGATAAACAAACAAAATATATTCGCTGTAATTAAAATGATTACCGGTCTATAACCGTATGTTTCTACGAAGTCTATTTCTGAGGCGCACGAGAAGCGATAAATAATCCGCGGACGTGTATAAATGACAATTTAACATCGCGCGACTACCGACATGCGACATGCGACACGGTCGCAAAGTCGTGTCGTGTGACGGAATTAGATATAATGTTGCGTCCACACAGCTGTTACTTTGAGTAACTTTACCAAGTGTGTAACAATTAACTTATTTGTATTACAAAAAATATTGGTTGTGTACAGGATTAATTTAAATGGAGTGCGGTTACTCAACGATGTAATCAGGTGCATAAAACAATAACTTCTCCCAAAGAACATAGGTCGCAATCTTAAAATGGAAAATGAACTTTTCATTCAAAGTGACAGGTCACGTGACTTATGTTTGTATGAAAAGATACGCACATTACACCTTTTAAATTAATCCTGCATATTCACTGTTTTGTGCGGCCATTTTATTTTAAGTCGGATTTTTTTTAGATAATACTAAAATATTTGCCACAACGTATTTTTTTCTTTTTTGAATAATTATCTACTTGAATAAAGCGAATTTACTGGATACTCAATTATTTATTGCCATTCCATAATTGTACTTACATAAATATGGTAAATAAACACCGGTCACCCGTAGGCCCGACCAGAGTGGCTACCTGGTCCCAAATGTCCAAGTCAGGTGACTTATCGAATAGAAATGCATCATTCATCTGCGTAGCCTTTCCCAAGCTATGTTGGGGTCGGCTTCCAGTCACTCGATTTAGATGAATACCTCATTTTACATGGAGCGACTGCCTGCCTGACCTCCAACACCCATTGTACTGGGTAACACCATAGAAGCACCATAGTAAGACTGGTTTTCAGAATTGTAATGACTTAACGACTGTCAAAGATCACTGTATGACAGTCGGGATGTCGACTTGTTAAGCTATTAGTGAATAATTATTTAAGGATTCAACGGTTTACTCACGCGCATTCTCGGGATCGCGGTGTCGCGAGTCGAACTGTACTACTAGTTCGACTCGCGACACCGCCGCCGCCGCGTCAGCTCATGATTGAGGACTCCTATTGAGTCTGAAACTAGTCGGGCAATCCCGTAAACTGTTGAATCCTTAAATAATTGAGACGAATTCATAATTATTATGAATTCGTCTCACGGAAATTATTATAATACTATTAGTGAATGTTAATAATTACAACCGAACACAGTAAAATAATAATACAAAAAGACGCAAGAATAAAAATAATCAGCGAACGTTTATAAATGTGAATTTAACATAGCGCGGACACCGACATGCGACACGGTTGCAAAGTCGTGTTGGACCGATTTAGTTTTAAGATTGGACTTATTTGTTAAGATTGGAATCTATTTTCATGAATTAATGTTTCAAAGATTATGTAGCTAGTATATTAGCGGCCTATAAATTTCCCTCTGCTGGGCACAGGCCTCTTCCTATACAGAGAAAGAATGCGCATATTTACGGTATTCATCTGAGCCGGTAAGACTGGAAGCCGACCTCAACATAGCTTGGGGAAAGGCAAGCGGATGATCACTTTGACGTAATCTCGAAAACTGTTTGATAATAAAAACATGGCTACAATAAACATTCATTTTCTATCTCACTAAACAACTTCGATTTTTATAACAAAGTACGGTATTCTGCTAAATCCGGTAAGACTAGAAGCCGGCCCCAAGATAGCTTACCATACCACCGTACAAACACCTAGACCCGAGACAATGTAGAAAAGTGTTTTGTCTACATTGACCCGTCCGGGGATCGAAGCCGGGACCTCAGAGCTAGCGACACCTTGGAAACCGGTGTGTACGCCACTCGACCGCGGAGGTCGTCATAATGAGTACGTGTATATACGATTCGGAGTGGTCGTCATACTGAGAATTCATAAAATACATACGATTATAGCGGAGTTTTTGTATCCCCCATTTTTTTTTAAGTTTTGTGAATCTCTTACTCACCACGGCTGCTGCTCTTAATGCAGCTTGCAGCCTCTCGATGTGCTGTATGGCTGCCCTCAATATCTCCAGCTTGGGGAGTCTCCCGCTGCCAGCACGGGCTCTGATCCTCAACTCTTCGAATGCTGCGTTCACCTGGATATGAAATATAACGTTAATATTAAATAAAAAGCTTTTTTTTAATATCTTTCGGTTTTATTATGTTTTAATTAAAAATGATCATAATGGGTAAAATTTAAGGGAAACGACGTGTTGGAAGACGAAGAAAGTCATGGCTCCAAAATATCCGAGAATGGACTGGAATCGCCAGTGCAGGAGAGCTCTTCCATTTGGCGCAGAACCGTGAGGAGTACGAAAAGTTAATCGGCCAACCTCCGGTAACGGAGAAGCACTCTATTATTTTATCTTATAAGTGCAGTCTTAGTTTCTGGGTCGAAACCATCGCAGACAAGTAGCTACCTATGTATCTCTTTCTAAGTTATATGTACTTTGTGAATTCTAAGGCATCATTGAGAATCAGCGATCGATTTTAAATCGATTGAGAAAACCTGGATTCCAAAAAAATTTAATCTGAAATCTCCAATAAGAGAAGAGACTTGTGCCCAGCAGTGGGACATTTAGGCTGGTTTTATTACAAGTGCAGTGACAGATTACAAAAAAAGACAATTTATTTACAACTTTTTGGAATCCAGGTTTCCTCACGATGTTATCCTTCACCGTTTGTCAATGATGAATTATAATGATTAAGAGACTACTTATAACTTTGAAAAAGTCACATTGCTATAGTCAACAGCAAAGTAGATGACCAAAATCAGAAATTCAATACTAATGAACGGAGTTCGCGTCAGAACTGTGTGGCGTCGAAGTGATTCAAAAGTATGTGATTGTAAATTATACCAAACATTTACTACTAGTGCAGTTGCTATATATTCGTGATCAGTTTTGACTCCAAATGTTACAAACTCTATACATACACTACTTTTGCTGTTGACTGTACTTGCCTGGGTTCGAACCTGTAACCATGTGCATGAAAATCCGGCCATTGAACCGCTAGGCCACCATTCCTAAATCTACATTATGTTCCTAAATGTCCTTAAAAAAACGAACTTTTTTTTTTCCTGAATTAAAAGTGACTGTGTAATTCAGGGAACGAACCCGCAACTCCAAGCTTTACACGAATGTCTCCTATAACCACTCTACCATTATACAAATCTATTTACGTCCTAATTTATCTTCTAACACAAATAATAAAATAATTTGTCGTTTCGTTTCAACAAACAAACCCTTTAAATTTGTTACGATTTCTTTTATGTTTTTTACAAACGGTTCGGTGGAATTCAATGGGCCGTCTCTAATAAGACGTGAGTTCGAAATAAACTCGTGATAAAAAGTTCAAGAACTGTTTTTGTATTTTTATAATGATTTATTTGACAATCCAAATATCAAAACTTATTTGGGAGTCAAATATACAATTTTAAATTCGAAAACTATACCTACAGGATTCATTTTTAAGTGCGTATATTCAACGAGGTAATGGTAATCAGGTGCATAAACCTGAACAACTTTTCCCTAGAAAGTCTAGAAACATAGGTCGAAATCTTAAAATTGATTTGTGTGATGCAATTTGAGTAATGCCTTGCTAGTTTTTTTGGTTTCGGCCTCAAAATCTCACGATTAAGTATCACTACATTTTATGAAACACATCCTCCACCGCGTATACCATGTCTGTCTGTTCGCGATAAACTCAAAAACGACTGCACCGATTTTCGTGCTGTAGTCACCAATGGTTAGAGTGGTTCTCGAGGAAGGTTTTAGTATACAATTTGTCAAGTTTAGTATATAGTTTTGTATACATTGGCTAACCGAGATCCACGTGGGCGAAACCACAGGCATCAGCTAGTATCAAATATAACGCAGTGGCGTAGCAGTTACGTTGGTAGGTACTAAGTGATTAGGTGTTTGTTCCTTGGAAGTATCTATATATCCGTACTTAAAAACTATGATTAAAAAAAAACATGAAATGTTTTCTTCAAAAAATATGTTTATTCCCTGCGGTTAATCAGATAACTTTAGGTTTCAAAATATTATTTGTAGCCTACGTGTTAATCAAGGGTGTCAGCTACTTCCTTACCAAATTTTATCAAACTTCGTCAAGCCGTTTGAGCGTAAAAAGGTAACAAACATACAAACAAGCTGAAATAGAATATTAGTGTGATATGATAAAATATATTACAATAACATAACTTAAAACATTTAATATCATTTTAGTATATTGCTGTATATGAACAATCTAATAAGTTAAAACACTTAAAATTTTAAATGTCACTCCGTCAGGCATTTTGACAGATTTATGGCAACACTATCATAATATTTTAAATGTAGTTACAAAACGTTACGAACTCTTAAATTTAAAAATAAATCGAGCCGCGTTTGAGGCACGTTGTAAATTCGTTTTTATGTGAAATTAAGATGTAAGTCGTATATTATATCCCAAACTTTATCGGACTTGGGAACTATTTTTAGAGTTAAGTCTAGTTCAGACATGCGACAGTTGCAGTTCCAAACGTATTTGATCTTGTATATAATACCTATTACGTGTGTGTGTATGTTATAGCAAAATGTATGAAACCTTTTAAATTCTGTAAAGAAACAGTTAAAAAATAAATTTATAATATAATATCTTGGGACACCCCACACGGCCATCTGATCCCAAACTAGGCAGAGCCTGTACTATGGTGACCAGACAACTGATAAACATACTTATAGTATATAACTAAATACATACATATTATGCATAAATAACACCCAGACACAGAACAAATGATCGAACTCATCACACGAACATTTGTCTTGGGTGGGAATCGAACCCACGACCTCCAGCTTAGCAGTCAGGGTCGCTAACCACTAGACCAACAGGCCAGTCATTTATATAATAGGCTGGTATTATAATACCTATTTCTTTAATAAAAATTCATCAGTCCTTCTACACTCAGCGTAAGTGGTAATTCGCGACGATTTTAACATTTTATTTTTTGTGTCACTATCTCACGACGTTCTTACTAATAGTTCGCAAACATAATAAATTACGCAAACTCAGATTTAGGTATAGTAGGTATTTTATTTTCTTGATTTTCAGTGAAAATGTATAGTACTAAGTACTTATTAATATTTTATGTTACTGGCAATTAATTGTAAATGAAAGTTTTTTATAGGAATTGGTATTGGAATTGGGTCGGCTGCAAGTCTTACCGGATTTAGCAGAATTTCATACCGCGTTTTACAAGCAACTGCCTTTCTGACTTCCGCGACCCATTGCCCCTTTAAAAGACTGGTTGTCAGAATCGTAATGACTTAACGACGGTCAAAGATCACCGTATGACAGTCGGGACCAACGGCTTAACGGGATGTTCACCAATATGTCTATTAAATTTTGTTGACCGATTGCATATTATTTTTTTCCGACTATGTGCTTTCCGAGGCACGGAGGGGATCTATAAGTTTACAAATGGCCACATCCACATACCAACCGAGCGAGCGTGGCTTAACCTTTATTATCGGTCAAACTTACGGCTTAGCATTCGGGGATAATAATATACTCTCGGAAATCAAAACCCTCCTCTCGCATTCGGTTAAATGTATAAAAACAAAACAGAAGTCTTAAGCCAGAATTGTCAGCCGACAACCATTTAATGAGATATATTTTACGCATTATTATGAAGACTGCTTCTAAGGATTTTAAACAGACAGGACAATATAAATTTAACATTTTATAGCCATTTGCATCCCTGCACAAAGTTCATTAGAACACTCACACACGTACTTAGGTATTTTAATAAGAAATACATACTTAAAGGTAGTATACAATTTTTGTTGGTTTTTTGATGAGATCTACCGCTGTTAGCTTAAGAGCAGGCTTTGACTACTAACTTTGGATGAACTACTAAGTTTGGATGAACCTTAAAGGCCTCCAGCAAGAGCTATAGAAATAATCACTACTTTATTACTCAACGGAAGAGTTTATAAATGAGAAATTTAACTTTTAAAACAATTAGTTTGACGACCTCCGGGGTCGAGTGGCGTACACACCGGTTTTCAAGGTGTCGTCAGCTCTCAGAGCTGGTTCGATCCCCGGACGGGTCAATCAATGATATTATAAGTAAAAAGGTGTAGATAGGTTACCTACACAAAATTCGATCTTCAAAAACGGCACACTAACTCACACATAAATTTATAACTGAATATTGCAAAGCACACTACATTACGATTAGACGTCAAGGTAAGATGGCATGATTCGATTATCGCAAGCAAAAAAGAGACAAATGTAATTGGCGACATAAATAAATCAGAAATGACATTTTACCTTACGTTAAAATGTGGCTAGTTAGCCACATTTTAACGTGTCGCTTGCTGAGCGCCTATAACCTATCTACACCTTTTTACTTATAATATCATTGGGGTCAATGTAGAAAAACACTTTTCTACATTGCCTCGGGTCTGGGTGTTTGTGGTACCTTCGTTGTCTCTGATTCCATAACACAAGTGCTTTAGCTACTTACTTTGGATTCGGAGCAATGTATGTGATGTTGTCCAAATTTATTTTCTTTTTTTTTAGTTAGTGTTGCTGATTACTCTGTACGCAAACTAAACTAAATTTAAACCATTGCCATCTTTTACTAATATAAAGCGTGAGAAAAGGACGGCAACAGATAACAACTAACTTAGAAATGACAAACTAGTTTTCGCCTTGAACATCACAGAGTTTTTAGAGCACACGTTTTTACTTATTGGCTTTGTATGATATGAATTTTAGTCGGAACTAAATTTGACAGTTCTAATTTTCGTCTGTCCTTTTCTAAATATGTGCAAGTGAGAAAGATAACGATGGACTAAAATTAGTTTAGTACGTGTTTAATAGAATCGAAGCCATTGTGAGCTTTTTTAGGTGGTTTAGTAACTTACACGACATGGACATTGTTTTCATTTATATTCGACGAATTTATCCCTATTTAGTTCATAACTGTGAATTATTTAACTAAAATTATTTGTACGTGGGTAACAGTGGAATATTTTGGACTTTTCTATTTATAAGAACTTTTGTAACAAAATTCTCACAAATAAACATATCATTATTATTAACTACGTTAGCATCGTCCACTTAGGCCCAGTTTTTTGATCCCTAGTTAACTCAACCAATGGTTAAATATCCTAACTAATGGTTTCAAACTTCGATAGAACGCGTTTATTCATCAATTTTTATTCTAACAAATGGTTAAATAATTAACTCTCCAACTTTTTACACCATTTATTAGACTAACAATTGCTGAAAAAAACGCGTTATGAAACCATTACGAGTTAACTCAACCAATGGTTAAATATGCTACTGTACTAATGTTTTTCAAATGGTCAAATAAGTTGGAAATTTAACTAATTTACCAGTTTTTAGCATAAAAATTTATGAATAAACGCGTTCTACCAGTTTGAAACCATAAGTTAATTAGAATATTTAAACAATGATTAAATTAGCATATTTAATCATTGGTTAAATTTGCGATCTCAAGTTAACTCGGTTAAAAAAACTGGGCTTTAGTGCGTTGCTAACAATCTTCAATAGGGCGAACAGCAAGAGGTCAAAGGTCAAGGTTTGGTCAAAATTTTATTATTCAGGTTTTATTCTTATTATTAGTGCGCTTGGATCTAGCCAGATTGATCTAGGTACGTGGGAAATTTCAAATACCTAAGTATGTGTGTGAATGTCTAGGAAATCATAGTGAGGAAACCTGGATTAAAAAAAAATATCTAAGATCGCCAACCCGCAGTGAGCAAGCGTGTTGATCAATGCTAATTCCTTATATAAGAAGAGGCCTGTGCCCAGCAGTGGGACGTTAATAGGCCGGTATAAGGTAAGTAAGTCTTGTATAATTCTAGTACATAAATACTTACTACACAAATAAATAAGTTACAAAAAAGGTTGACTACTAAACGCAATTTTTTTTAAGCTTACCTAGATAGCTACTACCTACGTGGGTCTTATATTAGTTGTATTCTTGTTAACACCGTGGTGTGGGCTCATGTCGGTAGTGAGATGAGGATTTGAACCGGTAACGACATGATCGCAAGTCCAACGCCCTGACCACTAAGCTACCGCGCCTGTGCGCAATAAGTATTTTATATGGCGCACAGCTTATTTATTTCTATACCTGGACGAAAATAGATTTTCAATTTTATTACTAACTAGCTGACCTGACAGACGTTGTCATGTCAAATAACTAACAGATATGTCAAAGGTTAAATTCGAAAAGTTAATATTATCATCAACTTTTCTTTATTTTTTTTTAAATTTTCGCGCAACTTTTTTATTTTTTTTCTCTATAAGAACCTTCTCCTGATAATAAACAACACGACAAAAAAAGAATTAACGAAATTGGTCCAGCCGTTCATGCGTGATGCCATGACAACGGAAAACGGGTTTCATTTTTATATATATAGATTTATTCCATGAAATAAAAAAAAAACTTTTTGCGCGACACAAAATCAAACACATGACAACGAATACCACGTCAAACCTGAAAACAATTACAACTAATTAATACTTAAACTCGCGCCTAAAATTAAAAGGGTGATTTGACATGTGCGCTTGCGCATCCCGCCGGTAATACGTCGTGACGTGCTCTCAAGGGACCAATAGCACTTTAGACTCAATTTAATTAACATTTTAACGCTTTTAGAAACTGTCATGGGTTAACACATGCAATATAAATATCAATGTTTTTGAGGTTAGGAGTTATTTTTGAAGCGGCGGTAGCCTAATGGCTAGGGCGTCGGACTTGCGATCATGTGGTCGCGGGTTCGAAACCCACTCGTAACACAAGCTTACGAGGGGTTAACAAGAATACTAGTAATGTCCGACTCACATTGCTAGTAAGCTTTAAAAAAAAGTTAACCGGACAAGTACGATTCGGACTCGCCCACAGAGGGTTCCGTACAAAAAACAGATTTTTTACGATATGATTACAACTGTATAGTTTATAGACTTGTTCCTGTATTTCTAGTATATTACTTAACAAATTTCTAATTTATAGCTCAACGGGAATTCTTATTAATTTTGATTCCCTTGAGAGTGTCGAAATATACGATTTTTGGGGTATAAACGGCTGTACCTTTTTTTAAAGATGTTTGTTTTTTTCACAGTTTCAAGATACTATAGATTAAAATATATGGTTTTAATTCCAATTCGATACCCCTACGCGTTTCGAGTTACGAGATAAAGAGTCTTGACGGACAGACAGACAGACAACAAAGTGATCCTTTAAGTGATCCGATTTTTCCTTTTTACATACGGAACCCTAATACTATGACTTCGTACACGGCTTGAAGTCACGACTCCCGATCGGCAACTATAATAAGTTAACCTCTAAACCTACGGGAACTTCAATATTTATAAACTTCTTCGTAATCCACATTCCCGGATATTTGTCGTGTACCCGTGATCCGATAATCCCGAAAACGTGATTAACAGACGAACCCGGGTTATTTATTTATATTACATTCGAGAGATCTGTCGCTTAAGATTAAAGAGTTAATTTTAAATGTGTTTATTGCCCTCGTATGTACGTATTTGTTTTGTATTCACATTTATGCATTTGTAAATAACGAAAACTAATTATAGAATTGTAACTTGATTACTTATGTGTATCCTAGCTTCTAATAGTTCAGAATTTAATAATAGGATCTTTACGGCATTTGATCAAGTTTTTCTTTTATTTTGAGGTTTATTCTGTTAATAAATATTAGATTACTTAGATTACTTCGCTTGGCACGCGACGATGGCAAGAGACCGGACGGCATGGCACGGCGGAAGTATAACAACCTAGTTGGAAGTTATACTTTCGAGCCGTTTGGGGTTGAAACATTGGGACCGTGGGGTCCGAGTGCTCACATTCTTTTCAAAGATTTATCCAAGCGTCTTGTTAACACCTCATGTGACCCAAGGGCTGGTTTTTACCTTGGTCAGCGGTTAAGCATTGCCATTCAACGTGGCAATGCTGCCAGCCTTATGGGCACACTTCCAGTCGACAGCGATGTGGAAGAGTTTTTTGATGCTATTTTTTAGTTTTAGTTTTATTTAATTAATATAGTTTAGTATTAAGAGTGTTTTTAATTAAATATTTCTGTGTAAATTGAAGCAATAAATTTTCTTTTGGTGTAAAAAGATTACTTAGATTAGATAGAAATTACTAGATTATATTAGGACCGATGACCTGAAAAAGGTAGCTGGGTCGGACTGGATGCGGAAGGCGGAGGACCGGGTGTTTTGGCGCAACTTGGGAGAGGCCTATGTCCAGCAGTGGACAGCCAGAGGCTGAGTTGATTAAATTACTAGATAACGTAAGAAAGAAGGGTAAAAACCGGCCAGGTGCGAGTCGGACTCGCGCGTGAAAGGTTCCGTACCTACCACTATCTAAAAACGTAAATAAAATCACGTTCATATTATAAATAGTATGTGTGTTTTGGTATAAATTGCTATTATAGCGGCAATAGAAATACATCATCTGTGAAAATTTCAATCGTCTATTTAACGCGGTTCATGAGACACTTATAGCCTGGTGACAGACGGACGGACAGCGGATTCTTAATAGGGTCACATTTTACCCTTAAACTATGGACTGCGGACGCTGCGGACAACAGCTAGTTCTAAATACTTTCAAATTCACTGCCAACATAAATAAAAATACTACTTATGGGAAAAACAATAAAAAAACTGTAACTGTGAACTGAAAAAATACTAAACAAGTTGAAAAGAAATAAATTTTCTTTTGATTTCAATAATCATATTGACAAGTGTTCACGAACGCAGTTTGATGCATCAAAATAAGTTCTATATTGTCTCCGACTGCGTTTTTGTTTCCATCGTTTCAGTTTAGTTTTTTTGTTTTTTTTTCAATATATTTTCTGTTAGGAATATATAGCAAAAAATAGAATTAAAACCACTTGACCACAAGGCCCGTCAAAAAAATATAAGTGTAATAAAATATTGCCTCGGTTCGGTCTAGTAATAAAACTTACGTTGAACTTATAATCAAATCGACAAACTTCAGAAATAAAAGTTCAAAACTAATCGTGAATATCGCGTATCCAATTCACTTAAAACTTATATAGCTAACTTTATCGGTTAAACTGTGTCATGAGGAGTTCTAAAATCAATATTACAACCTACTTTTCTTAAGCGCCGTCGTTCCCTCAGTGTTGCCGCTTTTCTCCTGTCGACTGCCGCAGTTTTCCTTTTACAAGCTTTACAGGCCCAGGCCAAACACCTTCTACTTGGCCCCAAAACATGTTGGACATGACTCTCCTCTTTATCTTCAATAATCTCCCCGTTTTTATGCTCATTTTTAACCTGGCAGCACTGTTCGTTCAAATCCTTTTCTTCTTTGTGGAAATCAAATTCTTTGTAATTATTGTTGTTGTAATTATTGCAAATTGAATTGTAACTCATCTTTGAGGTTTAAAGAACTTTTAAAAGTTGTTTTATGTTATTTGATTGGTTTTCGAAGTTATTTGACTACCCTCTATAATATAAATATTGTAAATAATAGGATGACATTTAGGAACTATTCATATAACATTGTCAGTTTTTTGCCGACTATTCATTATTTCATTCTTTTTTCTTTATCTATAGACTTATCTTAGTTATAAATTATAATATTGAGCAATTTAATTAAAGGACTCTTTTCAGCTTGGTGGTGGTCAATCTTGATATTTTACATATTTAACTATTACACTATTAACACACATATTACACACAAATTCAATCACACAATAGGTTATTCATTCACTAAAAACAAAAACTCGAAATGCGCGCCAAAGCGTGACAGTTCAAAATGTTGACACTATTTTTTTTTCGGGTGGCGCGCACCGCGACGCAGAACGCACTGAATTCATCCGAGGGTTGATCCCAGTCAGAGATTTACAAAATATGCTCGCTATTAATAAACTGTCTAGCACAGTGGCTCTTACTTCGCTGAGAGATGCCAATTTATTAGTGTTTAGATTGAAATTGATGCCGGCAATATATTTCCTTTAAATTTGTAGCGGCGAAAGCTTGGAGACATTTTTATATGTGTATCTCGTTTTCAAGTTCCGAATCGATTTTTAATGTGGCTTTTCGAGTCGTTTAGTTTTTTTTTCTTTATATTTTATGGACGTGTTATTTTTTTAAAGGTGATTTTGTATTGATGATAAATCTATTTGGATCAATGGCAGACGACAGGTTTATTTTGTTAGACAGTATTTCTGTTCACAGTTTAGATTTTATGCGTAAAATGAGTTAATATTGTGGTTGTAGTTAATTTTATTTATGTTGGTTTTGTATTTATTTGATGAAACATTATTATGTGCTTTCATGTTTTATCTAGAGTAAGATGTTTATAAAAAAAATATATTATAAAACTTTTTAGTATAAAATAAAATATTCGCATAAATATTTATATAAGTTAGGTACCTATATAACAAATACTTTTCAGCATATTATGAGTACCTTCAGCTTATTTATAGATACACATACAATCCTGAGTTCCTTTCGAAAGTAACTCTGTCAGTCTGTGAGTTACGCACGCCTAAACTACTGAACTGATTTACATGAAATTTGGTACAGAGATAGACTAAAGCCCGAAAAGGCTTCTTTTCGCCGCGATAGCCGAAACCCGGCAGTCAAGGATGTAGAAAGATAAGAAAATATGGAAAAAGTGCGAGGAAACGGAGGAAAGATAACCGTCATAAATGTCGTGATGGCTTAGCGGTTCAATGACCAGATTCGTATGTATGCAAATGGTTGCAGGTTCGAACCCAGCCCTGCAACCTTGTGCGTGTACGAAAAAAGTCCCATTAGTACTTGGCTGGGACCCAAGCAAGAACCAATATGATTTTTTCAGTTATATGTACTTAAACGGTGAACTGTAACATCGTGAGGAAACCTGGATTCCAGAAATTGGAATCTGAAATCGCTAACCCGCAATGAGCAAGCGTGGTGATCAATGCTCATTTCTTCTCTATATGGGAAGAAGCCAGTGCCCAGCCCCAAGAAAGTGACAAGTCTAAGTCACGTGACTTATCGAAAACAAATGTCATTTCCATACATTTTATGTCATTTGAGCGATTTCTATCATCGTTATCGCTTTTCCGGAGGAAGAAGCTAAAAAAACTATAGGTCGTCTACAAAGAACCTCCCCCTTTTTGGAAGTCGGTTATAAATACTTTTCACGGAATAAAAAATGAGGAAGTTTTTAAATATAGCCGCCAAAAAATCCTCGTTTTGGACAAATTTCATCAAAATGTTCCGTAGCCGTAAATAAAAGAAAGTTTTTTTTTCTGTCTATCTATGTAGTTATATATACGAACAGTCTTAACCTACTTACATCAGCTTTAAAATAACATACAGTTTTATTCATGAAACAAACACAAAACTTTACCGAAAAATTGAAAAAAAAAAACCAGCCAAACTTTTGCTGGACCAACGCCCCTAGCGGCACAAAAATACACTAAGTTATATCCAGAGGCGCCAAAAGGCCCAGACTACTATACTGGGTACTAAAGTTAGCGCATGCGTGGTATCACTTAAAGGGAGCCTGCTACACACGGGAAGGTAAGGAGATGTGTTGTGTATAGATATTTTATCTATACTAATATTATAAAGAGGAAACCTTTGTATTTTTGTATTTTTGTATGTTTGTATTGAATAGGCTCAAAAACTACTGGACCGATTTCAAACTTTCTTTTACCATTACTTAGAGGTATTCTTCCGAATCCGTATAGGCTATATTTTATCCCGGAAAATAGATAGGATTTTTCGTGGTACTGAAAATTGCGGAGTAAGTCGACGAAAAAACTGCCGTACGTAAACGATTCTCGCGAACGCTGCCTAAATTGTTAGAGATGTATGGTTGACTTCTATAGAAAAGTTGTAGAACTCAATAATGCTTACAAAAAAGTCCACGATAGTATAAACCAAACATTTATATTTTAGCCATTATAACCACTTTTCCATAGAATAAAAGAGTTTATTGATCATATTATCGTCAAATACTAATCCTTATCCAAATCAACTATTTATTGAGCAAGATTGTTCAATAGCTATAAATTACTTTTTATTTTATTCCAATCGGACTATTCATTCAAAAGATATTACGAATTTAAAATTGTAATTGGTATTAAAATGAATGATGGCCGCCGGCCGATATATTGTGTCGCACGACTCGCACGGCGAAACTTCAGGGGTAGGGGGGGTGCACATCTATGAAGAAATAAATGTCCACCCGTGCGAAGCCGGGGCGGGTCGCTAGTTAAGAATAAAATGAGAACCACTTTTTTTATGGAGGTAAATATTTTTATGTTTATTTAGTTGTAATATCTGGTACTGACTTAGGAATGGTTCCATTTTTTGTAAAGTTTTAAAGTAATTAATAGTTTTGTTCTTATAATATGACGACGACGTATTAAACTAATTCCAAACTATACGAAACATGAAAATGGTTGTTCAGAATCAGTAACTGAATCGAATGCAATGCGAGTGATTTTTACACCGTTTAGGATTTTATAGAAACGTATTATTAAATACAATAAACAAATTAAACACAAAGTATTTATTTGTAACAGGAATTCTTAGAACACTTTTTATCTAACCATAGAAAAGTAGCTAGACACAAATACACTTCAGTAAAACACTTGGTACGTTTCGAAAAATATGAGATGGCCTCGATAAATAAAGGAAAACCAATTATGTTGGTACATGATTAATGATTTGAGGGAGGTTTTTCTTTTGTCTTTACCTGTATATCCCCAAAAATCTTAAATCAAACAAAACAACTAACATTCCACCCCAATCTTTAACAACGTCATAAAAATATTTTAACAACATAGTAACGACTCCACACATTTCTTATTCTGAGAGAACAACATCCCTTACGATTGGGGTGTGAACCGCTCGGAAGGACACTACACCATCAAAATTAACAAAATAACACTATTTTGTATATAAATGAGCAATCAAATTATTAAATAAACGTGTTTTTATGTATATTTTATTAGTGGGAAACGAAAAATCTGTGTATTTTGTGAGTGAATCGTATTTTGTTGTACGGACTAGTACGTGTCTGGTAAGTAAAGATTTTCTATTCTCACATTATTTTTAAACATGCTATTTTTAAATTCGGTGAATCATAGTGTTGATTGTTGACTTTTCCGTGCATTTTTTAGGTTATGGCTTTAGATAATGTAGCTTTGGAAAAAGATCGGCTTATATCTGAATTCAATTAATATTTTTTGGTAAGTCGACTCCATCAATAATATTCTAGACTAAAAATTATGGACTTTTAGTCTTACGAATACTAAACACAATACAACTAAATTGGGAAATATAATCTTTTGATTTTGTATGTACATTTTCAATAATAGAAACGATATAACCTTGAAAGTTACGGAAAGAATAAAAATTATATAAAATCATGAAAACTCTTGATTAGATTTTATTTTCTAACAAAATTAATTTATACTTACCTAGTAATTAAATACCCAGTACTATGTAGACATACCAATAACCGTTTTAAAAAAACATAATTTCTGTCACATCTTTTCGTATATTAAATAATCATTGTTATTTATATAAATAAACTATTATTTTAACATATAGTTGAAAGATAAAATCGAAATCGCTTATGACCTAATTCGCAAGATGACATAAATACTTAGACGTGACCTAGGTCACGCGACCAGTCTAGGTATCCTAAAGACAGACAATTTAAGTAATAATACTAATGTACTACGTAATTATTAATTAGCTAATAAAACTATGGAGTGGAATAAAATTTTTAATTAACTATCTCTTGTAGTATTTTCGTGAAATGTGGCTGTATGCATTTTGCCGTGGTCATTAGCGTAATAAGTTAAGTGAGTTTAAAATTTGATTATGCTTTTTCATTTTTAATTAGCTAAATTCAAAAGACGTGTTTTGTTTTGCCATTTTATTTTTATTAAACTATAGCTTAGTGGTTCATATTCTGTAAATACATGATCTATCTAAGTATAAATGAAAATAAATCCATATTTCCCTTGGTCACTGCATCACGCGTGAACGGCTTTACCAATTTCGATAAATCCTTTTTTGTCATGTTTGTTATTTGAAGGTTCTTGCGAAAAAAAAACAGTAAAAAAAGTTTTGCGAAACATTAACAAGTTAAAGGAAATCTTTCGATCAAATTTTACAAATCTGACCAGTATTTCCTGAGATTAGCTTGTTCAATCAACCAACTTGTTTGTTCGTGTGTACAAAAAAAAACAAACTCTTCTTACGGAAAATATCATATTTTCAATTTATTATTAAAAAGTAATAAAAACCCTTCTTTGTTTTTTTTTATTTAACCCTTTAGCCATTCCTGGGCAAAGGTCTCCCTCAACCTGCTCCAGGCCCCTCGGTCTTGGGCCTCTTCCGTTTTTTTTTTACACCTACATAAAATGAGTATTATTTTTTCTTATTTTTCAGTTAAATATTAGGTTAGTTTATCTTTCTATCTACACTTTTCTGATAGCTTCTTTAGTAAATCACAGGTTCATAAAACACAAAAAAAACGAACAATATGATTCTGTTTCATCTCAACTATTTTTAACAATACATTGATGACAAATAATAAAATCACTCTGGCATTTCCTTCGTCGCTTCGAAACACATTAAATGTTTTTTAGACGCCATTATTAATTAGTCTCGCCAGTCAAAACATTAATAATCAACATTACTTATAGCCATATTATCTTTGGACTGATATAGAAAGGCTCTTGGCTAAGTTTTGACCGATAATAGGGTTAAGAGGATACGCGGGTGTACTTTTTTCAAAACAAATGATCTCAACTTTTGTATCAAACAACTGTCAAAATTACAAAATAATTCCTCGAATACAGTTATCTGACGATGAAAAAATCAGCTCAAAGATATAGCTGGCAAGTGTCAGCTTTAAAATAAAAAAAAATTGAATAAAATTTTCACCCGTGTCGTAGCTTGCGCTGTAATGGAGAAAATTACCAAATTTCAAAGCTGTCTGCCCACGGCTTAGCTCGGAAACAATTTTCAAATTTCCCTCGGGAACTACTAAAGAAATCGGGATAAAAGGTAGCCTATGTTCTTTTCCATGTCAAAGGCTACATGCATGCCAAATTTCATCCAAATCCGTTCAGCCGTTTTTGCGTGACTGAGTAACAAACATCTAAACATCCACACTTTCACATTTATAATATTAGTAGGATAACGCACTATAGTATTCCTGTAAATGTCCTTCCACAGGCCTATCAAAGTAACTTGTTACATAATAGACCAGACAGCCGTATGATAAGGGTGTGCTTCCATTTAGTACACAAAGAAGCAATGGTACATTCATTGAACATCACCATTGAACTGTCAACGTGAACTTAGATCATAGAGTGGCAGAACTACTTTCAGGTTCGCATGGTGAAGAAAATATGGATAACTAGCTTTTGCCCGCGACTTCGTCTTCGTGGACTTCAGAATTGGGCCCAATAGGAAATAAAAAATGTGAAAGTAATGAAAAATGGAATAAAACTTTCACCCGTGTTATAGCTTGCGCTGTAATAGAGAAAAATACCTTATTTCAAAGCTGTCTGCCCACGGCTTAGCTCGTAAACAATTTTTAATTTTCCCTCGGGAACTACTTAAGAAATCTGGATAAAAGGTAGCCCATGTTCTTTTTCATGTCAAAGGCTACATTAATTCCAAATTTCATCCAAATCCGTTTAGCCGTTTTTGCGTGATTGAGTAACAAACATCCAAACATCCAAACATCTAAACATCCAAACATCCACACTTTCACATTTATAATATAGGATAATATTTCGGGACACCTCACACACGGTCATCTGATCCCAAACTAGGCAAAGCCTGTACTATGGTGACCAGACAACTGATAAAAATACTTACATATTTCTAATTCACCTCGTGTGACCCAAGGGCTGGTTTTTACCTTGGTCAGCGGTTAAGCATTGCCATTCAACGTGGCAATGCTGCCAGCCTTGCCACGTTTTTTTTATGCTGTTTTTTAGTTTTGTTTAATTAATATAGTTAAGTACTAGGTGTGTATATAGTTTAGTTAGAAATATTTATTATAATAGAAATTAGACCCAGGCACAGAACAAATGATCATGCTCATCACAAAAAGATTTGTCCTAGGTGGGAATCGAAGCCACGACCTCTGGTTTCGCAGATAGGGCCACTAACCACTAGACCAACAGGCCAGTCATTCGTTGCAATCATCTATACTTATAATAAATCTGTAGAAGTGAAAATTCTGTACATTGAAAATATCAAAAAAATTAATGGCGGGGTGTGTTGCTAGACCGACACCGAACCCAAAAATGTGATTAAAAAAATTTTTGTCTGTCTGTTTGTTCAGGCATCACGCAAAAACTACCGATTCGATTTCGATGAAACTTGGTATAATTGTTCTTTAATATCCTGGGCACAACACTGGGTAGTTTTTATCCCGGAAAAGTATATACAAAAAAAAAACAAACTTAATTTTGCGGTTCGATCCCTAGACCCGAATACTGTACCAACCGCAAATAATAAGTTTGTCGTAGGTTACGTCACCCGCAGTGGAGTTCAATAAGGGGCGCTGCACACGGCCAAGTAACTATTTATTAATCTGTGACACGGCTAAGATACTATAATTATTTATCTATACTTTATATATATTATATATTATTATTATTATTACTAGCTGTTGCCCGCGGCTTCGCTCGCGCGTAAATCGAATGTGTCTATCTTCAAAAACGACACAATTCATGTACCTACATACTTCCAACCCCTATTTCACCCTCTTAGGGGGATGATTTTTAAAATCTCTAAAATACGTCTTTATTTATTTCTATCCAGAAACCCGTATACAAAATTTCATGTGTCTATCATTGAAAATACCGAACTTCCCACACAAACTTTCAACTCCTATTTCACCCCCTTAGAGGGTAGATTTCTAAAATCTAGGAAATGCATCTAATTTATTTCTAACTTATAACAGTTATAACCCTTTTATGAAATTGTATGTGTCTATCTTCAAAAATGACACAATTCATGTACCTACAAACTTCCAACCCCTATTTCACCCTCTTAGGGGGATGATTTTTAAAATCGCTGAAATACTTCTTTATTTATTTCTATCCAGAAACCCGTATACAAAATTTCATGTGTCTATCATTGAAAATACCGAACTTCCCATACATACTTTCAACCCCTATTGCACCCCCTTAGAGGGTAGATTTCTAAAATCTCGGAATTACATCTCATTTATTTCTAACGAATAACCTTTGTATGAAAATAAATGTGTATATCTTTGAAAACAACACAATTCATATGCCTACAAACTTCCGACCCCTTTTTCACCCTCTTAGGGGGATGATTTTTAAAATCGCTGAAATACGTATTTATCCATTCTATCTAGAAACCCGTATACGAAATTTCATGTGTCTGTCGTTGAAAATACCGAATTTCCCATACAAACTTTCAACCCCTATTTCACCCCCTTAGGGGATAGATTTCCAAAACAAAAGTAGCCTATAGCCTTCCTCAATAAGTAGGCTATCTAACAGTGAAAGAATTTTTCAAATCGGACCAGTACTTCCTGAGATTAGCGCTTTCAAACAAACAAACTCTTCAGCTTTATAATATTAGTATAGATATAAAATATAAATATAAAAATATAATATTAGTACATATAGATAATATATATAAAGTATAGATAAATAATTATAGTATCTTAGCCGTGTGCAGCGCCCCTTATTGAACTCCACTGCGGGTGACGTAACCTACGACAAACTTATTATTTGCGGTTGGTACAGTATTCGGGTCTAGGGATCGAACCGCAAAATTAAGTTTGTTTTTTTTTGTATATACTTTTCTGGGATAAAAACTACCCAGTGTGGTGCCCAGGATATTAAAGAACAATTATACCAAGTTTCATCGAAATCGAACCGGTAGTTTTTGTGTGATGCCTGAACAAACAGACAGACAGACAGACAGACAAAAATTTTTTAGATCACATTTTTGGGTTCGGTGTCGGTCTAGTAACACACCCCGCCATTAATTTTTTTGATATTTTCAATGTACAGAATTTTCACTTCTACAGATTTATTATAAGTATAGATATGTTATAAAGCTGAAGAGTTTGTTTGTTTGAACGTGCTAAACTCAGGAAGTACGGGTCCGATTTGAAAAATTCTTTCACTGTTAGATAGTCCACTTATTGAGGAAGGCTATAGGCTACTTTTCTTTCGGAAATCTATCCCCTAAGGGGGTGAAATAGGGGTTGAAAGTTTGTATGGGAAGTTCGATATTTTCAATGATATATATATGAGTATACGGGTTTCTGAATAGAAATAAATAAAGATGTATTTCAGCGATTTTAAAAATCATCCCCCTAAGAGGGTGAAAAGGGGGTTGGAAGTTTGTAGGCATATGAATTGTGTCGTTTTCAAAGATAGACACATTCAATTTCATACAAGGGTTATTAGTATAAGATGTATTTCCGAGATTTTAGAAATCTACCCTCTAAGGGGGTGAAATAAGGGCTGAAATAGTTGGTATGTGAAGTTCAGTATTCTCAAAGATAGACAGATGAAAAGATAAATAGATAAGATAATGACCATCTAAGACATATCTATAATGACGACTCCCGTGGTTGAGTGGCGTTCACTCCGGTTTTTAAGGTGTCGCCAGCTCTAAGGTTCCAGGTTCGATCCCCGGACGGGTCCATGTAGAAAATCACACATAGTCTGGAGTCTGGGTGTTTATGGTACCTTTTTTGTCTCCGATTCCATAACACAAATGCTTTTGCTACTTAGGTACTTTACTTTTATTATTATTTTAACGCCATAATATTAGATGAAAAATTTTATACATTCTCCTTACTTTGAAAATCACAGAATACATCTACCTTTAATACTACTCTTTACTTTACGCGCGAGCGAAGCCGCGGGCAACAGCTAGTACGAAAATACAAATCTTTCCTCCTTATATATTACTTGCAATTTCGGCCATATTGCGTAACCTAATCCCTCGGTAAATACAACGTTGCCTTGAAATTGAGTGAAGCTCTCGCGAAGAACGAATATCGAATTGTCCCACTTAAAGATTTCCATCGTGAATATTTAATGGTGGTAAGATATTCACATAAAATTAAAAGCTGAATGGATTGACCACAAAGGTTGAATTTTGGATAGATTCACATCCCGCCCAACCGCAGCGAGCTCTGCTTACCCTCTGCCCAGTAGAATGCCTTTCTGAGAATTTAAATATAGTAATTATTCTTAATCAAAATAAGGGATGTCAAAAGAATCGTCTTTCGAGAGCTAGATGGGACGTCATTGACATTGTCAAAGTATCCAATCGAATCAATCAATGAAACAAAAGCCAATACGACGACGTTATATTTTTTTAAAGTGTTTTATTGAATTTTTAATCCAATCCCCCTAAAAGCAGCATCATTGCAACTTCATATTTTTATTATCTCACCTGCCTTTTCCCAAGCTATGTTGGGGTCGGCTTCCAGTCTTACCGGATTTAGCTGAATACCATATGTTGCCGCAAGCTGGCAACACTGGCTATGCGAGACGCTGCGAGCGTCCGCAACTAACTTCGCAACGAACTTCACTCTTCAACCAACCGCTCGGTAGACGCACGTTCAATATAATTAATCAATAATCAAAAATTCAAATTGTAACCGTACCCTGAATACATTCAATACATGATACATCATCTTTATTGGAGTCAGATATTTTATTTCACCATCCATAAGAAACACCATATTTTACAGAGCGACTACCTATCTGACCTCCACAACCCATTGGTACAGTATTCCATAGTAAGACTGGTTGTCAGAATTGTAATGACTTAACGACTGCCAAAAATCTGTTTGACAGTGGACCAACGGCATATCATGCTTTTCGAGGCACGCAGGGGTAGGTACATTTGCAAACCTACAGAGAGGTTTGCAAATGGTCACACACGCACCACACACACATCCACGGACTAACCGCGGCGAGCGCGGCTTAACCTTAGCCACGAGCCCGTCTTCATATTTTTCTTATGGATCAGAAATATTATTATCATTGAATCCTGCATGCATGTAGCCTTTGACATTGAAAAGAACATAGGCTACTTTTATCCCGATTCCTTAAGTATTTCTCGAGGGAAAAACGAAAATTGTTTATGAGTTAAGTCCGGGGGCAGACTGCTTTGAAATTTGGTATTATTTTATCTCTTTTTTATTATTTTCATATTTTTCATTTATTTCTGGACCCAATTCGGAAGACGCAGTCGAATTCGCGGGAATGGAGCTAGTAATTCTATATACACTCAGAGGCACAATTAACCGCCCACCCGGCAAAAGTGGCTTATCTTTGTTTAAAGTAACTAAACTCTTATAATGATGAATGACAATTTGTTTGGTGGATAGTTTATGATAAATAAAGACAACTTATGACACTTTTGTAAAGATACTCTCAAGTGTGAGTCTCTTTTATTGAGTTCAGTCGAAAATTGACTTTCAAACTGATTGTTTTGCGCGTACGCAGAGAAGTGCCTGTGAAGTTTTTAGACGCGTGTCTTGGTTCTTAAAGTGCGTAAGAGTTTGTCAGTAGATTTTTACTCAGTAAAATGCCATTGGATGCAGCTGGTGCAGCTAGAGCGGTTGCGCTCTCAGATGCTGGGTATAGCCAGCGTCGTATAGGCCGTATGCTGGGATTACCTCGAACCACAATATTTGACGCCATCCGACGATACAGAGAAACTGGATCTTACACTAGAAGACCGGGAAAAGGTCGATTGAGGTACACTTCTGAAAGAGATGACAGATTCATAGTGTCCAACGTTCTAAGAAATTGCTTCACTACAGCTCCCGAGGCTCGTAATCGCCTACTTGAGGTTCGAAATGTAAGCGTCAGCATTAGACCGATAAGAAGAAGACTTGCAGAGCGTAATTTGACTGCATTCCGGCCTGCCCGAGTACCAGCGTTGACCACAGAGCACTGGAGAGCTAGACTTCGATTTGCTCAACAATACCGAAACTGGACCATGGAGCAATGGAAGAACGTTCTCTTCTCTGATGAGTCGAGAGTAGCCTTAAGAGGTCCTGATGGACGCCAGCGTGTGTACCGACGCCCGGTGAGAGGTTTGCACAGTGTGCTGTTGTCGAAACAGTGGGATACTAAGGTGGCTCAGTAATGGTATGGGGTGGTATTTCTTATGAGGCTCGTACAGAGTTGGTTGTGTTTGAAAGAGGCAGCGTAAATGCTCAGAGGTACGTGGAAGAGGTCTTAGAACCTCATGTTATACCTTTTGCCCCATTTATTGGAGAAGATTTTCTTTAGATGCATGACAACGCTCGTGCGCACGTCGCCAGAGTGGTCACGGAGTACCTTAATGCTGTGGGTATAGCACAACTACCATGGCCAGCTCACAGCCCAGATCAAAACCCCATTGAACACGTTTGGGACTATCTTAAAAGGCAGGTACGAGGTCGAGTTCCGGTTCCTACCTCCATTAATGAGCTAAAGATTGCAGTGGTCGAGGAGTGGGAGAATATACCACAGTCAGATATTCAAGACATAATGGATGGTCTTCCAAATTGACTGGAGGAGGTCATAAGTGCCAGAGGAGGAAATACCCATTATTGAAAAATCTATTTTTAATTTTAATAAAAAGTTTTGGACAGCTTTAACATCACCTTTATAATGTTCATTAATCGGTAATTTCAAACTTTTGTTTTTTATTAAAATAAATATTCTATAGCAGGTAAATTTTGATTGTTTTTTCATGTGAAATTATCCAATCTAAAATACTGCCAAGAAAAAAAACCATTACAAAATAATGTTTTTAAGTTACAACGAAAAATTTAAGTGGGCGGTTAATTGTGCCTCTGAGTGTATTTCTGAAAACTGCATTATAATTCGTTGCATAGTTTAAAAGCTCTGAGCGTTCAAACAGGGAGAGATCCTTGTATACAACATGTAACAACCCCTGTCCGATCCATTTAAGGCGTATTCGTGGTACAGTTCATAAACCGTCTCGCATAGGCGGCTTCTTTGACACTAAACTGTAGGTAGTAAGTACGTGAACTTTGAGCAGCGGTCAGTGTTGCTGTTGCCTTGGATCAGTTTTAATTTGTATTTAATGATTTTTTAGATAAAAAATAAAAATCTCCAATCCATTTAATGGCTACGTATATGTGTTCACAGTACGAAACCGAAGAATACTCTTAGGTATCGAACAGGGTTTTTGTTACTCGCTGTATACTATGTATATAATTATGTTGGAATATCAAATAACCGAATTCTTTATGAGAACATTGTTAAACTCCAGGAATTCTTGTCTGCTATGAGGGAGAGAATATTTGCTTCAAGGAATTATTAAAATTTATATACTATGAGTCTGTTTACCTCTGCTGTGGGTCTGTCTTTATTAACGGTCTTTCATTTTAAGTAATTACTTGCTATTTTATCTACGTTAATGAAATCTATACATTAATAAAATCGTAAAAGACTGCACGGATAGCCGAGTGGTATGGGTCACCACGCTAATTACCACTGTGCGCGACGTGCTGCGGGCTTGATCCCCGCATGGGACAAGTATTTGTGTGATCCACTAATGCTTGTTCCAAGTCTAGGGGTTCTTTGTGCATGTGATTTGTATGTTTGTGAAACCCCCGCGACACAAGGATTAAATTCCTAAGTGAGGGCGTCGTCTTCAGTTTGTTTGTCTGTACGTTTGTGCGCGCTAATCTCAGAAACGAAATCAACGATTTGAAAGCGCTTTTCACTGGCATAATGTGGCAAGCTTCTCCTAACATTTGGTAGTTGTTTCATTAAAATCGGTTAACAAACAGAAAAGTTACGGTCATTAGAATAATACGGGATCTATGACACTTCGTTCGTGTGTAAAAATGATTAAAACTTTGCAATTCCCGGAACTCTACGAGAACAGAGTCGCTGGCATAGCTAGTTAAATAATATACGATATACGATAAAGTAAGCCCGTGTTTTTCGCCATACTGTCAGATATCTCAAAAAACTAAAAATCTTAAATTACTTGAGAATGGCAGGCACATGGGTCATGTAGGGTCAGTTGGTTACAAATAATCTCCTCTACCACATTATCACAGAAATATTGTAGACTAGCTTCTGCCCGCGACTTCGTCTGCGTGGACTTCAGAATTGGGTCCAAAAAGAAATGATAAATCACCCGTGTATAGCTTGCGCTGTAATGGAGGAAAAAAACAAATTTCAAAACTGTCTGCCCACGGATTAATAGCTCGGAAACAATTTTCAATTTTCCCTATGTTCTTTTCCATGTCAAAGGCTACATGCATGCCAAATTTCATCCAAATCTGTTCAGCCGTTTTTGCGTGATTGAGTAACAAACATCTAAACATCCAAATATCCACACTCTCACATTTATAAAATTAGTAGGATACAGCATTTATCACCGCGCTGGCTCACTAGTTGGCGATTTCAGATGAAAATTTTTGAAATCCAGGTTTCCTCACGATTCCTTCAACAATTGTCACTGATGTCTTAGAATAATTAAGAATAGAAAAAAATCGCAAAACAACGGCAAACATTTATTTCCCCATTATTATTCTAAGACAATGTTGTATATTAAATCTTTACAACTAACAGATTTACAACATCGAAGCTTTCGACCTGCTCAATATTCCTTGCATGCATACGCCTAAAATATTCCATACACCAGACGGCTTATTTGCTGTTAGCAAGAAACTAAAATTGGTTCCAGATCAATAGCTGAATATATTTTAGGACTTCAGATTTTGTATGCAACTAACGACAAAGGATCTTTTTTAGGTTACCTGGAGTTGATGAACTAGGTGGTTTTTTTTTAAAAACGACTCCCGCACTAAGTAATTTAATCCTGTGTCGCGGGGATTTCACAAACATTCTTGAATCACATGCACAAAGAACACCCAGACTTGGAACAAGTATGGGTGGCAAAATATTTTATAGAGCCACTAACTTATATGACCCGTTCGAATCTGAAACTACTTAATATTATTTTACCCTTTTCCCAAGCTATGTTGGGTCGGCTTCCAGTTACATGGAACGACTGCGACGAACTCATGCATTTACGTTTTAACATGACGTTTCGGCCGGTTTACACTGTCCGTTAAAAGGTAAATGCATGAGTCCACGTTAATTCCCGTGACGTAATTTTATTAAAATTATAACGCGATAGTTCAAAAGTTAGTACAATAACTGGTTTTACATAAAATTTAACGTTTATCGTTATCATATTTTTTGTTTTACAGGTAAATTGTAACAATGGGTGTTAGTGAAGATCTCGAGATGAACTCCAACACGCAATCTGATCAGCATCTATCATAAGTCAGGTATGTTTATTTATATCTGTTTAACATGTTTTTTTTTGGACAACATCACATACATTGCTCCGAATCCAAAGTAGGTAAGTAGTTAGATAAAGAACTTGTGTTGTGAAATCAGTGACAACGAAGGTACCATAAACACTCAGACCCAAGACAATGTAGAAAAGTGTTTTTAATGATACAATTATTTCTTCCGGGGATTGAACCCTTAGAGCTAGCAACACCTTGAAAACCAATGTGTACGCCACTCGACCACGGAACTCGCCTGTGGATTTTTTAATGCCATCTGGAGAGAAAGTAATCTAAATACTGGATAGCAAATTATGTAGTTATGTAGTTACAAATTATTTTATTTAAAAAAAAAAACTGCATTCATGGTCTTTAAAATACGCTATTATACAAAGCCTGGAATCGAACAGGCTAAAATTAACACGCGTAATTATTTTCGTAATATCACGTACCAAGCCACCCATATTACGTTTCCAGAATCCCCGAAAAACATTTAAATAATTAACTGATTCAACGTCGAAGCAACAAATATATATCCATCCTTGTCTTTTCCAGCGGGCCAGCGCGCTGAGCGAGCGAGGTAGCGCGATGCACCCAACCAGTAGGTGACGCTGTCGGCTACACCCGCGGAACATGTCATGGGATTCTATAGAGTCGCGTGACTTCCTAGGGTAAGTAAAAAAACCCCAGAAAATTCTAAAAGTATGGAAACCGTTGAATGAAGTATTTGACTACTATCAAAAAAATTATTTCTGACAAATGTTTCTAAAAATTGTTGTAAATTGAAGCAAAATTGCGAAAAAATTACAAAAATATATGTATACACAATTATAAAAGTTATAAGCTTTTTAAAGTTAGTTGATGACGCATGCTCTAGATATCTCTTTTATGCAAAACGACGACTTGTACGGGGCAGACCAAGACTAATATACACTGTGCTAGTATGGAGAACTGAATATTGACGTCACAAAACATTATCGCTATCTCTTGTCAAATTAGCAATATTGGAATGCTTGTTAGCTCAATATAAAATTAATTAGTGTGTAGCTTAGTTTCAATAAATGATTTTGATTTGATTTTGTTCTAGCGGGGTGCCGGCGCACCAGTTGTCGGCGACACGTCTGCTTAGCTCGCCTGACCCTTCCAGACACCATCTCGATGAGCCACAGGGTAAGACTTCTTCTTCATACCTTCAAAAATTCCATATTTTCCCTTTTTACGTCCTAATACTGGGTTGCTTAGAATAACCCCCCAAGTCTACCCGTGGGTGACGTAAGAGGCGATAAAGAAACTAGGAGAATGGGCAGCAGCGTTCTCCTGAAGAACGAATACAAATCTGCGGTTACCAACAACCCACTTGCCCAACGTGGTGACCAGAACAATAAACACCCCATAATAAATTGTGCACCATAAGTGTATAAAACCATAACAGCTTGAGCAAGTTCGGGTTCATTCAGTTGTGATTGACACGACTTTGTGGCAAAGGATCTCTTCATTATCTAAGCTTATTCGCGTGGTCGCTTATTACCGTCGTTGGTTGAACATATGAAAAAGTTCACAGAGTAGGCCAAGTACAGAAATTTTGGAGCGACGGTGAAACAAATTGAATAAACCATTATGTATGTCTCAACTAGCATAGAAATTTTATTTCTATTTTGAAATTTTATTTATTATGCATCTACCAGATTGGGGCTCGTGGCTAAGTGTAAGCCGTACGGTTTGACCGATAATAAAGGTTAAGCCGCGCTCGCCGCGGTTGGTCCGTGGATGGGTGACCATTTGTAAACATACCGAGACCCCTCCGTGCCTCGGAAAGCACGTTAAGTCGTTGGTCCCGACTGTCATACAGTGATCTTTGACAGTTGTTAAGTCATTACAATTCTGACAACCAGTCTTACTATGGAATATTATATTACCTAGCAATAGGTTGTAGAGGTTAGATAGGCAGTCGCTCCATGTAAAATACGGTATTCAGCTAAATCCGGTAAGATTGGAATCCGACCTCAACAGCTTGGGAAAAGGCTAGGCAGAAGATGCATCTACCAGATCCCAGGGCTGCCAGTTCCCGGTAGTCAGAAAGTACATTCTTTCCTTTATGTCGTTTAAATACCGGCCGGGGTCTTGGTCTTTTTCTCTCTTCATCCAATTTGGAATTCAGAATCGAGTCATAAATAAAAATTAGTCATAACTAAAAACAATCATTTTTTATACTGGTATTCTAGCATTATGAGCATATATACCTAAGTGGCATGATGGCAGGTATGATTAACAAGTAACAGCGTCACATTATTTGTGTACCAACTCTTCGTAAACTAAGTTCACTAAATATTCATGTGATCCATGAAAAACTCTTCTTCCTGTGTAGAGGTATACCCGTTCTCGGAGGAGTTCCGAGGCGGCGAGCCCCGCAACGGCGCGCTGCGCTGGGGCTCGCGCTTCGGACCCGCGCACCGCCCCCCCGCCGCCGGCCTGCTGGACTGCTTCCGCGCCTGCAGGTCCCGCCTCGACCAGTACCTCGCCAGGAGGAAGGCAAGTGTCCCATACAACAGCCAGGCAGGCAGCTGATACACCGCCGCCGGCCTGCTGGACTGCTTGCGCGCCTGCAGGTCCCGCCTCGACCAGTACCTCGCCAGGAGGAAGGCAAGTGTACCATACAACAGCCAGGCAGGCAGCTGATACAC
Organism: Plusia festucae; assembly: GCA_950381575.1. NCBI lineage: Eukaryota > Metazoa > Arthropoda > Insecta > Lepidoptera > Noctuidae > Plusia > Plusia festucae. The sequence continues at coordinate 6,729,831 of OX494459.1, forward strand.
CGCCGCCTGCCTGCTGGACTGCTTCCGCGCCTGCAGGTCCCGCCTCGACCAGTACCTCGCCAGGAGGAAGGCAAGTGTCCCATACAACAGCCAGGCAGGCAGCTGATACACCGCCGCCGGCCTGCTGGACTGCTTCTGCGCCTGCAGGTCCCGCCTCGACCAGTACCTCGCCAGGAAGAAGGCAAGTGTCCCATACAACAGCCAGGCAGGCCGCTGATACACCGCCGCCGGCCTGCTGGACTGCTTCCGCGCCTGCAGGTCCCGGCTCGACCAGTACCTCGCCAGGAGGAAGGCAAGTGTCCCATACAACTGCCAGGTAGGCAGCTGATAAATACATAATTACCTGGTAGGTCTAATTTTTCCTATTGAAACAAACTGAATTACCGTTGGCTTTTGCAAGAGCTGGTAAATTTCAAAGCTCAAACGTGTTTCCTAGATCAAAAACTAGCAACTCATCTTCCAGAAGCCTGGAGGTCCTTCGTCTATAGACTGCGATTTTCACACACCGCCAGATGAATTTCCTCCCCGTTAGTAGGATGAAAGATATCATCATCATCTCCCAGCCCTTCTCCCATTCACATGTGGTCGGCGCAATGGTTATTTTCCTTCCATCTCTATTACTCGTCATCGCAACATCAACTCCTTCCTTTCCCATATCATCTTTCTGATATTATTATTATCAACTACTTCTTCTCTACCCAGATCGAGCGCGGCGTCCGACTCTATGGCCAAAACGAGCAACGACTAGCCGTAAAAGTGTGGCTGTCGGCTCTCCGCGGGGTGCGCCACAGAAGCGACAAGTTTGCACTGCTAGGACATCTCTACCAGGCTTACATGGACTTCGGAAAATACAGGTAAGCTTAGACACCGCTTATAAATCTTCCTGCCCCCCTAGCCAAGTTACATTAAATGTATGAAAGTGACAAGTTTAAGTCACGTGACTTATCGAAAACAAATGTGGTTTCCATACATTTAATGTGATTTAAGCGATTTCTATCATTATTATCGCTTGTAGAAATGTCTCTTGGCTAGGGGGCCTGATTTACAGTTCAGCAATGAAAATCGGTGAACAGCATCAAATTATCTAAACACCAAAGCCTTTTTCCATGAAGTAATTAATATTGATGACGATAATTTTACGTGCTTACGGCAAGAAAACATTGATGAAAAATTGCATACTGGCTCTCTTCTACTCGTACGCATTGGCCGATGTAGGCAGAGAGACAGATGCATCACCAGCAACAACAAGGCCGATCGTGCCTCTCTATCGGTTATTCCGCGCTCTCGCTTGCACACTCGGCTCTGGTGGAACGTGACCGTTTTCACTTATTGATTATCACGTCGAAAAAAAACCCCGGTGCCTTTACTGGAGCCGTGGGTACTCTTACGCAAGCTCTGCGCATCACCAGCAGAACTACACGAGGCATAAAGTTATTTATTCTGGCTTCTCAGTTCAAACGATCATATTAATATGGATTTTCTAACTTCCTTATATCCATCCATTATTTGGGGCTAACGTTATAATAAATTCAAATAACTACGGTTTGGCACGATATCAAAAGAAATGTCCCCTTTATTGTATACGCTTGTGTTTTGGTTGGAAGCCAAAAATGTTTAGTTTCGTTAAACTTTTAATAAATTTGTAGTGTTTTTGATTGTAAATTAAACTGATATTGGTATTATGGTATCAGAATAACATGATTTTATTTTAATTTCATAGTTATTTAATATCATTTTATCACCCATGTGGAATGCGGACTATTTTATTTATTTCAATATCCAAATTGTATGCTTATGCATATTTTGCTTTTTACAAATAATATACTAAGGCTAGTTGACCCTGCAAAAGTTGTTATGCTATATTTAAAAAATCTGGAGAGGGCCATCCCTATTATTTAGGGATGTGAAAAATAGATTTGGCCGATTCTCAGACCTACCCGCTATGCACACAAAATTTCATACAAATCGGTCCAGTCGTTTCGAAGGAGTTTGGGATCAAACACCACGACACGATAATTTTATAAATTAGATGTATTGATTATTAATTTTTCTTGTACAGAGAATCTTTAGAGTTCGCCAACCGACAACTGGGTATATCTGAGGAGCTGGACTCCGCGCCGATGAGGGCCGAAGCTTACCTGAACTTGGCGCGAGCACATCAGACTTTGGGAGGTCTTGACAGGTTAGTTACCATACACGTACACTAGCTTTTCCCCACGTCTCTGGCCGTGATCCCTTTTTTTTACTGGTAAGAAATAAAGCCTACTGTTACTCTAGGATAATGTAACTTTTTAATGGTGAAAAAATTTTTGAAATAGGCCTAGTAGTTTTTGAGTTTATTTGGTACAAACACTAAAATACAAAATCTTTCCCCTTTATTAATTAAGATGCCAATGAGAATCTTAATCTGTATTACGTGCGTAACCAGTCTACGGTGCATTTAGCTTCCAAGTGATTTGACATCGGCGAAAAAACATAGGAGATATAAAAAAATTTTTTTTCTTCAGACCTATATGATTTTGCACTTTAGTTTAGTTTTTGGAGGGTTTCGGTCGGGTTTTCCATTTTTTTTAAATTTGTATGTAATTTTACTATCTTTTAGAGCATTATCATACGCAAGGCAAGCGCTCTACAACGACTGCGGTGGCGGTTCAACCGCGGGATGCGTTCACCTCACAGTCGCTGTTGTGAGCTTGGAGCTCGGTGCCTTCTCCAAAGCTATGGACGCCTTTCAGAAAGCGCTGTCCGTAGCTCAAGCACAGAACGATAACACGCTGTTGTTGCAGGTGAGTTTTAGATGAATATCGTAGTTTTTTATTGTAACTTTATAAATATTTACAAATACCCATAGTTCTTAAAAAAATGGAAGTAATTTATTTATGTTACAATTCTATTTTACTTTAAACAATAAGAACACATATGATTGATACTACGTCACGCATAGTGTCTGTGTTGTATTACTCTGTGTATTAAAGGAGTATTGGTCAAATAATTGTGCCATGTGGGACTCCACCCTGTTGCAGTTAAGCTTTGTTAAGTTAGGCAGGAAAAATATATTTTTATATAATTAATTTGCCTTATCTAGTAATTTAAGTAAGCAACGGATAAGAAAGCGAGTGATCTCTTAATTTTATATAGTTAAATCTAGTATTCATCCTTGTCAAATGCCTGCGTCATATCAGCAATTCCTATTTGCATTCAATCACAAATATGTAGAAGGGCAAATTTTTAACCATTGTAGGACTTGAAGCCACGACTCCTGTTTCACCGCACCAGTTGCTTTGCCAACTAAGCTACAAAGATCACTGAGTGTTCAAACTTCACCTCTCAATTAATTTCATCTTTTATCAAAACAGATAGGAGGAAAAACAATTTTTTTTTAGAAAAAGCTTTTACTTGCATTGTGGGTTGCACATGACTAGTATTCTTGTTAACCCCTCGTACTAAGCTAATAAATTGCTTGTTACGAGTTGGTCCACGACGGTAGTGCAATGGATGAGTATCGAACCGGCAACCACTTGATCGCAAGTCCGACGCCCTAGCCGCCGCCGCTTGACTTGCTCTGCCCGTGTGGCGCAGGTGTACGTGGGGCTGTCGGAGCTGTGGCGGCGGCTGCGCGACGCGGAGCGCGCGGTGGCGTGCGCGGCGCGCGCCTGCGACCTGGGCCGCGGGCCGCGCGCCGCCGACCTCAACACGCGCCACCACCGCGCCGCGCTGCTGCAGATGGCCGCCGCGCTGCGGGCTAGGGGCGAGCTGGGCGACGCGCACGACTATTGCAACGTAAGTACCTGGGCCGCGGGCCGCGCGCCGTCAATTTTACTATCCACAGCTATAGATGGTTCACGTCAATAACAAGTTGAATGTTTTTTTTTAGTCATGTCTTCTCGTCGAAGTTGTCGTCGTCCTCGTCTTCAACGAGAAGGATGGATGGCGATCGAACATTTCGTTTTCCACATTAATACGTTATTTTTATTTAATAACATTGTGTATTCTAGGAGGCTCTTCGATTAGCAGCAGGGGCCGGTGACCAGGGCTGCTACGCTCGCGCAGTTCGCATCGCCGGTGACGTGTACCGCAGGAAATGTGATATCGGGAAGGCTCTTAGGTAAATTTTAAGTAGATTACATGTTTCCGTTGCTTTATTGCATTGTCTGTTTAGCTTCGCTGAAACGAAACGAGATATTCTATTAGAAACTTGATCTGAGGTTAAAAATATCTACTTGTCAATAGTAACATATCTAATGTTACTATTGACAAGTAGAGTGTAACCTATGGAGTTTCTTGCCGGTTCTGCTCCATAGGAATAACACCTTGGAACCGCGCAACTGGACGCTAGTGGCGCGGTTAACGATTAACGTTTTGAAAGTACCTGTCTACTAATCGAAATAAATATATATTTTTTTTTTATTTTGTAAATTGATTTGTTGATTGATTTCTATAATTTTAGGCATTATGAAGTAGCTATGGGTGCCGGACAAGCGCTAGGCGATCGTTTAGCACAAATGGAAGCTATGGACGGAGCTGCTCGATGTCTGGAGGCTCTGCGACTGCAAGGCCGGATCTGCAACTGTAGGCCTCTGGAATTCAATACCCGGTTGCTTGAAGTGGCAACGTCAGTAGGAGCTAAGGTAAGATTGGAACATAATTGAAAGATAAGAATAATAAAGATGTTGAAAAAAATATACCTTTATTAAATGAAATAAAGATTTTAATTGTTTTTTTTTTATTGATTCAATTACATAATAACTATATTTTTTAATATAATATCACCAATCTTTCCTAATACCCAACACCTAGATATTTCTATGATTTATGCAAAGCGTTTGATACGGTGGGTATAACTAGAAGAGCTGGAAATGAATAGTAAATCCGTTTCATATTCTTATTTTAGTTAAATTTATGGAAGAACAAGACAGAAACATAAAGCTGTTTACGATTATACCTGTATAATGCTTTTTAAATTGAGTAGCTTTATGGGAGTACCGCAAGGTTCGATATTTGGTCTTCTGAATGATGACCGGTAATAAAAAGAAAATACCTGATTAGTTTTTCATTGACATGATAAAACACCTAAGACATATTAGTATAAAAAAGATCTGTAGAAACGAAATAGTAGAAAAAAATAATATTTTGGTGTGTCTATCACGGTGACGCAGCTTTCCTAAAGTATATGCGTCGCATGTGTGTTTTTCATTATTTCTTCTTCTTTAACGGCAATGCATTCTTTTATTTTAGACTAGTGGACCCACCTTTCTCTTGAATCACTCCATCCATTGGTAAAAACCATATGAAAATCCGTTGCGAAGTTTTTCAGTTTATCGCGGTCAGATCGACTTTCTAATTTTATTTTTAGTACCTTAAACTCAGTCTTTGGTTTAATTATTACTGATTCTGGAATTGCGCAGATGTTGGTCCGTCGCGTACGACTGCGACTAGCGGAGATCTACACCGGTCTAGGTGACACCGCAGCGGCGGCGAGACAGAAGCGAGCGGCGGCAGCGTGGGCCGCGCCCGCGTGCGCCCGCTGCCGCCTGCCGCTGGCCGACACGCCCGAGCCGCTCGCCTCGCTGCCATGCGCGCACATCGTGCACCACGCGTGCGTATCACACTACACCTACCACGTCCTGCTTTGCGTCTCTCAATCTGCCATAGACTTAATGGTTTTTATTGCAGTTGCATGCCGGAGTCGTGGTCACGACGCTCAACCCGCAGTCAGAGCGGTGCAGAGTGCGCGGAGTGCGCGTCGCCCCGGGCAGCGCGCGCGCCCCCGCCCGCGCCCCCCGCGCCCCCGGCGCCCCGCACGCTGCCCTCACAGGTAACGTGACACTAGTTACTTGCCGTGCTCTTCTTCGACTTAGCAAAGGCCTTCGACAAGGTCTCGCACAATGGCTTGTTCTTATCGCTCAACGAACTCGAAGTGCAAGGTCATCTTGCTCACATAATTCGTAATTTTTATCGAATCACTCCTTTCGCTATCGTGAAAGTAGAGGCACTATCTTGTTTCCTCACCCGAACTCCTTCGGAGGGAGGAGTCCCGCAAGGCTCCGTAATCTCCCCGCTCCTATTTTCGATGTAATAATACGAGACAATACGTTATCAGACGTGAGTAGGCAGCATTAACCACGAGCTCCTAGATAACCCTAAAATCATAATATCCCGTATTGTCAGTCGTATGTAATACTATTAAATCTCTTTCCAGGATTTCCCATTCGGAACACCACCAACGCTGCGGGATTCAGACCTGAACTCCATTATATCAGACCACAGCAGTCAACAGGCAACATCCAGCGTATAATCAATATATTCAAGAACTAAAAAAATATTATTTACACTTTAATATCACAGAAGACAGCACTAAACACAACTTTGACAGGTAACGTTTTTAAGTAGGCAAGGGTATTAAAACATTATGCCAATATAAAACAGTTGTAAACTTGTTGCTTTAATTTTTAATAACCACACAAGGATTCACCAAATATTATAAGTGAAGAACGAAAAACAAAAATAACAATTACTTATTTATTTCTTTGATGTCGTTCGCCTTGCGAAGCGATATAGGGGTTGTCGTTTTCGGTGCAATAATAGATATGAATGTCTAAATGTATAAGTAACATTAATTTTAATAAAAAATTAAAGGTCTTATTATGTGGTGTCAACATAATATTTTACAAAAACTCCATCTAGTTTTGACATAGGTAGTTATCCATTGCGGACTGGATCTGCTTTGTACTCTGAATATAAAGCGCGATGAAAATTCTCCATAAGTACGATAAAAAAAATATTGGTCAGATCATGACCCCCCCTTTCTTTTTGTTTTTTGACTTTGAGCCAGGAGCCAGAGAACAGTTTAAAAGACAAATGTCAAATCAAATCGTAAACTATTGAAAATGGCGACCACATTTTAAGACCAGATATAGGCGTGAGTATTGATTGAAATAAAGAATGGTAAGAAAAAAATGATCGAATGTCCATATCCTTATTAAAACTCTATAAAATAATTTATTGATATATTTGGAAGAATGTACAGTGTCCCACGCCTAAATTTAAGAATAACCATTCACAAGATGGCGATTTTTTTTACTTATTTTTTTAAACAAGTAGAAAAATTACGAATGCAGTCTGTGAAAAAAAATACGCTTAAAATAGATTTATAATAAATTAAATTAATATACTATCGGAAAAAGGAGAGGAAATAAAAAATGATAGGTCCTATCTAATAAAGTTCCCATCCATTTTATTATATATTCAAGCGCTTTTTGTTTCGGTTTTGCTACTAAACCGCTGATCCGATTTAGATGAAAATTGTTGTGAAGATAGCTCAACTTTAGAGAGAGCGATATAATGAATAATGCGAGCGATAGATAGTTTTATTGGATATGTTAACTCACTTAAATAGCAATATCAATATTATTATTTATTACGTAAATAAAAACCAGAAAATATGTATATAGTGACACTTATCGTGTATTTAGGATATCGAATCCTTAAAAATACGCTTTATTCAAATTGATTAATTTATTACGAATCGAGTTGTATTCACTTACGGGTATAGGTGTTTAGTATAGCTGCCTATCCACGTCCGATAATCGGACACCAATTTTTTGTAGGCGACAAATATAACGTACTGATTGCAATAGTGCCACACACGCGTCCTACGAAAATCGGGCAGGAATCGTATCAAAAACCGATTCGGGAAGATTATCGGTCCTACAAAAAATCGGACGTGGGCGGGCAAGCTTAATTATTATCTGTCAAGAGATAACTATACATAATTATATTAGAAATTATTTACATTCACAGAGAGCATTATTATAATATATACAGAGATTAAATCTATTTAATATGCCTTAGAAACGAAGTACACACCGACAAATAGAAAAGTAAATACATTATTACGGTGGGTTAAATGTTGGCCAAACATTATTCTTAGTGTTGGGCCAATATTTGGAGTCATTACATAAAGCTATTTGATTTGGCCAATAGGGATGTCAAGAAAAACATTTTTTGTCCGGCTTTTAGATATTGAAAAAATATTAGACACGGATATTTTCTTCCGTCTAGTAAAAAAAATACGAAGATACAGTGCATGGTAAATTCGCGTGACGTCACGCTGTCCCACAATTTTAGCCGTTGTGACACCACTGAACTACAAGCCCCGACCTAAACAATAAAACGCTTCATCTTTCTCAATTACTATTGTTTGGATACACAAAAAAACGTGTCAAATTTTTTTTTATTATCTGACTGGCGTATGGCGGACTTAAAAGTTTTTTTTTCATACTCGTTAAAAATATGTGTTAGCCTAAGTTTGAAGATTACAAGCAATATTATAATAAATGCAATATTTAATAATGTAGTTTTTGCAATAAATATCAAACACTGAGACATCTAGCTTTTTAACTCCGTTCTTTTTGACAGACAAGTGACAACTGACATAAGCTTGTCAGTTTTTTAGATATATATCGATATCGAGGTATCATTGTGGCTGCCACTATTGTATTGCAATAATACTTTTTTATGGAATATATGCTTGTATAGCAAGGATAATACGTTTCGGTTTTTATAATACGTTATTGTGTGTAGTAATAAGTCTTACGGATTAATATTTAATTAATTAAATTATAAAAAACATTAAAATAACCCCGATGGTTTTAAAATTCAAAATGGCCCTGATATGATGCAGTTATTTTCAGCTTTACTTATAATTATTAAACCTTGTGTTTTATTTATAAGAAGCGCAATCTCATTGTTTTATTGATAATTATATACTATTTCATAATTATCATATTATTATTGTTTTACATCTGTTTTTTAAGTGTCTAAGTGTGTAATATTTTGGAGCGAAATTGCACAATGACGGCTAATCGACTAGGGATGTATACCATCGGGGATTAACATCATAAGCATAGATAATAAATCAGCATTTAATAATTAAAACTGGAATTTAACAATTATTCTAAATCCATTATTAACTGCCAAATTTCTAATTGTCAATTAAGCATAACACATTATAAATTCTTATAAAAACAGTATTAAATAGTTGCACTGGTTTGTCGGGCACACAGAAATATTGGGGCGAGTGGAAAAATAAATATTGTATGATATAAAATACTAAAAGGACACCAAGAGAATCAGTTCACAAGAAGAACTACGACTCGACCGCGCACCCAAAGTCGTTTAGTTTTAATTTTAACGTTTCCTGCTTATTTGGGTTTACTGGAAATAATAATATTTAGATTTTTTTATTACATAAGCCATTTCACAAAATTGCGTGGTAGATCTTAGTTTTAACTACCGCACTCAAAATCGGTAACTGATAACTGAGTATCTGTATAAGAGCTCCTACATACGACTTACGAGCGGCATGTTGCCAACGGCAGAGGTAACTGCACCCGTCGACATGTCAACTTTGTGAGCAGACGACGGCTGCCGCTAATCTTCGAAGTTGACGTCGACAACTGCAACGCGTGTCGCTGGCTGCAGTTACTGACGTTGGCAACATGCCGCTCGTGTGTAAGAGTTCTAAGTGGTTCCTAAGTACCTACTGATTTAAGTTACCCTTTAGGTAGCAATTAACGTCTTTGAGGGCAGTCATTTGTTTATAATACAAGCCTATAAATGTCACACCCCTGGCGCAGGTCTCTTCTCGTATAGGAAGGAACGAGCATTGATCACCACGCTTGCACATTGCGCGTTGGCGATTTGAGATGTCAATATTTTATATTTTAAAGAAATACCCAAGTTATTTCCTTATTTTATGCTTATTTTCGTTTCTTTCTTTCAATTCCGTGACTAATTAGATTCTCGTCCTTCCATTAAAACAAATTTATTTAAATTTGTACAAAATTATTTTTTCATTCGTCCCTATCAACCACTATTGTATAGATAAGCATGCGTATAGAAATATAAACTATAACCAAATAGTCCAAAGTCTATCATCGTTATTTATTGTTAGATTATAAATAATGTTAAGTTTCCTATATCTAATCTTAATGTTTTTGTAGTAAGTATTTAATTAACAAAAAAAAAAACTAGGAGTACTCGGATCATTGAAAAATAAAATCGAATCCAAAACTCTTCAGAGGGAAACGCAAATAATCTCGCTTATAAGAGAAAACCGCTGTACATGTATACAGGATTATTTTAAAAGAAGTGCGTTTATTCAACGAGGTAATCAGGTTCATAAAACTGACCCACTTTTTCCAAGGGACATAGGTCGAAATCTTAAAATGAAAAATGAAATTTTCATACAAAGTGACATTTCACGTGACTTATGTTTGTATGAAAAGTTGATTTTTAATTTTAATATTTGCGATCGTACGGATTCGAGTGCTTAGTTTTCTTTTTCGCGATCGACAAGTTTTTCGGTTTGGCTTTTTGATTGGTTCAGGACTTGGAGCGGGCCAATCGAAACTCCGAACTTCATAAAATCTTACACCAAGCACTTCTTCAAAAAATACATTTTACATGTTTTTGGACTCGCCTCGTAGTTTTTAATGAAAATGTTAATTTAAATACTTCTACAAAAATATATTCTATTTAAGAAAACACTGATGTAAAACCTCACTTCGTCCTTCGCAGCAATTTCTTACTTTAGCTAGACAAACTAATTTAGACTAATTTAATTTATTATACAATACAAGCACAATGTTTGACATGAGACATTTTATAGTTTTATCAAAGAACATATTCTATCTATACTATATTTTATTTATAGTTATTTATAGTTATATCAAATTGAGATCGATACAATTTTTTTGTAGATAAATCTATAAAATGTCCCATCACTACTCAGAAGCATTTAGATAGATAGTTAATTAAATTTTAGTTAGGCATATTATTAAGTGTCTAAATAAGTCAGTCTAGCTAGCCTGTAAATTTCGTAACAGATTTTAAACGATTAAATGAAAAATGAAATCAGGGAGATAGTACATGGCTTATTAAAATTCGATAGTCGGTACAAAAATATTATTGACAGGCTGACAGCCAAGTCCAATAATCGGTGAACAATTTTTGTAGGAGAAAAATACAGCATTGAGGCAATGGTGCAAGGCACCATTCACACGTCCTACAAAAAGTTGGTCGGAAATCGTATCAGAATCAGAATCGGTCCGATTATCGGTCTCCGATTATCGGACGTCGGCTGTCAGCCTCACACTGAAGAAATATGTTACGAAATAGTACATTAAATTAATAAGTGTTGGGTATAATATAATATACAATGAGATTAAAACGACGAATGACGTCACTTGTCATTAAATACCCAACTTTTAAAAGATCTTAAATTTAAACTGAATATAAATAAAAGATTATAATAGTATTAATATCTATATATATCATGTACCTGCACGATATATGCCTGTGCACAAATTCTCACGTATTAATGTCCATTGCATTAAATGATTCACTATTTTATCTAGTCTTCTTTTAAAAAACAGCAATGGACTAAAAATCGTGGACTTTGTGCACAGAAAAATGTACCTAAGGTCTGTTCATCTATACTTGTCACAAATAGTAAACAAACCGACGTCAATTACAAATCACGATTTTTCTCAAAAATCACACAATGTATGTTACCACAATTAGTTTACAATTCTGAATAGATCACACAAAGTTTCCCATCACTAATTTTATTGACATTTCTTACATACGCCATATTTGTTTACATGTTTGGACAAGTATAGATGAACAGACTATACATGTTATGCCAGCCTCTGAAAAACTATTTTACTTACAATATATATTTGTTGTAATTTAAAAATCACGATTTTTTAAAAAGAATATAAAATATTTATAAATCTTAATAAAAAGTCAGTGATTTTGTATTTTATTAAATGTTGCTAGTGGAAATATATTGTATTTACTTATTAACTGTTTGGTATCCCTTCAGTGGACACAATATAAATATTCATAAGTGACTAACGGGACTGAAAAATACAAAAATCTGTTATGATTGAACTTGGCTTTTAAATTACCATGCGTATGGCAATTCATATTAATAAATTTATAAGAAACACAAGCCTTCGGTTATAAAATAACATTGTTTTTATAAATATTTACTAACACTCTTGTTAAAACGAAACAGCACAGCATTAGCGGTGGAAATTTACTAAATTAATATTTTACAGATTTAGAGCCAAGTTGCAAAAAACAATTTTAATAAAGTACTTTAAATTTCCACTATAAACATGATATTTAAAAAGAAAACCTATTTCGTTGAAAACTAAATCTAAAATTTAACTGTCTAATGTTCCAAGAACTAACTTTCACACTAAAACTAGCTAAATGTAGATAGATTGCACTATATTTATTAGAATTTACAATTTTATTTACTTCATAAGTCTTGTAGCAATAAGTACGTCTCGTGACATATTAACATATTGGTTAAATATCGCAATAATTATTGTATTCGTTATTTATTGTGTACGTGCGTTTAATTAAAAAGATCGTATTTTATACATCGGCAATATATTTATAATTTTGCTAGAATATGACTATTTTTAAAATAAGCCATCTCTGCGAAGTAATACGTAACTTAAAAAAATGCCAAACATAAAAACAATCTTTAAATTGTTTTTTTTTTGTGTAAAGAAATATGTGCGATTTTTTTTTTTTTCAGCGTTACTCTGGCCTCCGGCCTTAACAAGTTTTTTAAAATATAATTTAGGTATGTACCTACGATCTTTTTACGTTCCTGTTTTGCGCTGTTTTTTTTAACTATTTTTAAACCTGACACTGTGCCAAATTGTTCCCATTGTGATTTAAATGATTGTTACTAGAGTTACTACTGTAAAATTAATATAAAAATGTAGTTGTGAAAATCGGCGTTGTGTTACTCGGGCATTACTAGAATAAAGGTTGAGAGTATGAATGATCGTTTGTTATATTTTAAAATTTTAATTGAAATATATTAATTTGAAAAACTGCTGTTTTATTTTCTCCCTTGTGTTATTTATTTTAAAAATGGTCTGTAAAATTAATAAAAAAAAAACAATCAGATGATGTACAAAACCATAAATTATTATTCCCGTAAGCCTTTAGGTGTCAACCGGATATCTAGTGCCGGTTGTCGAAAGAAAAAAACATCTTTATAGAAAGTAATGCACAACTTCATTATGTTACGAAGTAATCAGGTGCATAAAATCAACATTCCTCAAGGAACATAGGTCGAAATCTAAAAATTGAAAATCATCTTTTCATATAAATGGCAGGACACGTGACGTATACTTGTATGAAAACGAGGGACCTGCGCAAGGGACCTGCTCCAGGTCCCTCGGTTTTGAGCCGCTTCCCACCAACACAGAACTGCACGGATAGCCGAGTGGTATAGGTCACCACGCTAATTACCACTGTGCGCGACGTGCTGCGGGTTCGATCCCCGCATGGGACAAGCATTTGTGTGATCCACAGATGCATGTGATTTGTGGATCACACAAATCTTTGTGGATTAAATTCCTTAGTGCGGGCGTCCTTTAAAAAAAAAAAAAAAAACACTAATACTCTAGGCGAGCCCACCAATCATCATCTCGCCGGCGTCTTTATGGCCTACCCCGTTTACCTACTATAAAAAATAAAATTAATAAGAAAGGTTTACGTTTAATAATACGGTTGAACAAGTAGACTTCGAAAAAGTTTCTTATTACCTTGCAGACCAATAAGAATTATTATTTAATTTGTGGTTATTAATCATACCCACAAGCTATTTCACAGATTGTTTAACATTTAACTGAAATACTTATTTATTACTAATTTACAAGTAACTGTCAATGGTTTACTTTTACAAATAATATTACAAAGGTATTAGATGTAATTGAACTCAAACCTGTAAAATTTTCAAAAAATGCCGCCTTTATTAGTTTCTTTGACAGGCGTTTCGTTCGAAAACACCAGCTGTCATGTAAGCTTATTTATTGATTTAAATTTTGTGAAAGAACTGTTTCATTTATTGATAAAAAAATTATCTGTTTGCCTTAATATACTTATTTATTATCATATCTTTTACAAAATAAGTATATTTCATTCATAAAAGCTCCTGCAAAATATTATCGATTATTTTGACAACACACTTTGGCTGTATACAAGTAAACGTGTGCCAGCCCAAAAAACTACAAAAAGTTGTTTATAAAAAAAAACTTACATTTGTATTGATTTTCGCAGTTCTATCCCAGATTTTTCCCGTGAAAATACAGCTGAAATTTTCACAATACAATTTTTGTCCTTGTATAGACACAAAGGGTTTGTGGAAAAGCGTTAAAAAGAGACATTACAAGAACATTAAACTACTTTTTACACTGTGTAGCCACCCGTAACGATATTTCTGAATATACTTTACATTCTAGTAGTGTTTTACTGGAAATTAAGGTGTTTTAGATAATAATGAGTGCTATCGCGCAACAAGAGTCTCTTGTTAAGGAGAGTTTATTTCAGTTTATAACGAAACATGTCCCGAATGCTGATTTAAGTGTGATTGACGATATTGTTCTCTCTTATGTTATTTCTATCCTGGAGGAAGCATCCCAGGACCCCTGTTTTGATGTGGAAGGTAAGAAAAACTCCAAAAGACTATAAAATATCCGGACTTTTAATATCTGCTCTTATAACGTGTAATTTATCGAATAATAATCTATTTATAGTGGCTTATTAGTGCGTACCATATCATCTCACGTTATTGTTAATTTTGCATTGTTTTTCGTCACACCACTGTGTCTTTCGATTCGTATTACGTAGCCGCATAACAAAACACGCTCGCCTTGACAGATAATTCATAATTACACAAAGAAAATTATATAGGACCTTGTTTATTTATTAAATAAAATAGTTCCTGAATTAAGTTTTTATTTCATCTTCAATTAACGTTTAAAAATAAGCAAATACTAATAGCATTTACCAATAATATTAAATATGTATTAAACAATTATTTAGATTTTTTAAATTAAAATAACAATATTATTGTGGTCCCGCATAGGTTTTAAATGAACTTGCGGGCCCGTCTTGGCTTCACGCGGTTAAATACCCAAAAACCATTCCTCTTGATTCACTCTATCTATTGGCGAAAACCATATGAAACTCCAATTAGTAGTTTTTGAGTTTATCCCATTCAGATAGACAGATCTGGTATCATATAACAAAATTTATTGGAACTAAACAAATAAATAAAATTAAATGTGCATTAAAAATTTCACTATTTAGGTAAACTGTATATCACAAGTAGTCACAACTGTTGGGGTCTACCTCCAAGATGGGAACAGCAGTCATCATCAGCCTAGGGTCGGCTACCAGTCTTACCGGATATAGCTAAAGAATATATTGAATAGAATTGCTTTTGCTCTCTTCCGTTGTGAAAGATTTCATTGTTATAATTATTAAGTATTTTTTTTTGGGTACTAGCGTTATTGACGCACATATTTCTTTAAAAGGATCCAACTATATATTTTTTTTAAAAGAGTAACTTATAAATAAATGGTTTTTCTTTCTATTCTTTTATCTTTCTATGGAGTTTCTTGCCGGTTCTTCTTTATAGGAATGACACTTTGAAACTGCCACCTAGAGTTATTAATTTTAAAGTTAACGTTTCTAAAGCGCCTATTTTAGGTTTACTAGAAATTAAAACATTTTGATTTTGATTTTGAGCTGAATACCATAGCTTAAATGGAGCGACTGCCTATCTGACCTCTGCAACCTATTTCACCAGGTAACATTAAAGGTAAAATAGGTACAGCAGTGTATTAAAATATTAATAAAACAGTACATAAACTTCACATAGCACTGGGTAAACAGAAAGTAACAAAATAAATATGTATAGCTTGAAACAGTCTAAAGCGTTTCGGTGTCCATAAAATATTCCGATATATTCATAATATTTAAATCAACATATTGTTTGTTCTCACAGGTTCACGTAAACTGTAAATCTAAGTCTATTACTAAACTACATAAATTCTACCAATATCTCATGTCTTTTTCAAAGATTCCTGAACTAATAGTTTTTTTTTTAACACCATGCAACATTTTTTTTTTTCTACAGTGAAGGTTTTTTTTTTGGAGATTTGTCCTAAACTAGGCGAGGGTCAGTATTTCAGTACAGCAGCTCCAAAAAAATTTAAATTTAATAAGAAGTGGAATACAATCGTAATTTTACTGATTTCACTATACAATTAAATTTAGCAGAGAATAGAACAATAGAGTAGGATATTATCAATCATTATAGTTTAATTGTAAAGCATCTTAAATAAATAAATATATCATAGAATTTGTATTATTTTATTGTTATGTCAAGGGGGCTCGTGGCTAAGTGTAAGTCGTACAGTTTGACTGATAATAAAGGTTAAGCCGCACTCGCCGCGGTTGGTCCGTGGATGAGTGACTATTTGTAAACATACCGAGACACCTCCGTGCCTCGGAAAGCACGTTTAAGCCGTTAGTCCTAACTGTCATACAGTGGACCGCAATAGGCTGAGTTGATTGATCGATACCATCTGCCTAACCTTTTCCCAAGCTATTTTAGGGTCGGCTTCCAGTCTTACCGGATTTAGCTAAATACCGTATTTCTCAGAACGACTGCCTATCTGACCTCCACAACCCATTGCTAGGTAATACAGTATCCCATAGTAAGACTGGTTGTCAGAATTGTAATGACTATCAAAGATCACTGTATGACAGTCGGGACCAATAGCTTTACGTGCTTTCCGAGGCACGGAGGGGTCTGAAAGTCTGAACATGTTTACAAATGGTCACCCATCCTCGGACTAACCGCGGCGAGCGAGGCTTAACCTGTATTATTGGTCAAACCTTAGCCACGAACCCCTCATCAATATAGATGAAGAATGTTACCATGTTTTATCACCCTATTTGACTTTGCATTGGAAAATAATGTTCATTCATGTATGTGGACTAGACTATTTTGAATTCCAAATGAGTCAGTTTTAGAATGGATAATAAAACACTTTTATATGTCGTGGTAGCCTAGCGGCTCAACGACCGGATTCGTATACAAATGATTGCCGGTTCGAACCCGGGCAAGTACCTATCAATGTGACTTTTTCAAAGTTATATGTTCTTACTTAATTATTCTGAGACACCATTGAAAAACGGTGAAGGAAAACATCGTGAGGAAACCTAGTTTCCAAAAATTTGAATCTAAAATCGCCAACCCGCAATGAGCAAGCGTGGTGATCAATGCTCATTCCTTCTCTATATGGGAAGTGGCCTGTGCCCAGCAGTGGGACATTTATAATTATAAGCTGATATTATAATGTATTTATCGTATGTAAATATAAATAAGTCTGTAAGCTTAGATCTTTTAAACTACACAACGGATTTTAATGCTGTTTTCAGCTACAGATAGATTGATTCAAGAAGAAGGTTTTTGTGTATAATAATAGGCATTTCTTGATGTGCTATCCGTGTGAAGCCGGGGTGGGTCCGCTAGTGTATACTTAAAATTATGAAGCTGAAGGGTTTGTTTGTTGGTTCGGTTGAACACGCTAATCTCAGGAACTACTGGTCCGATTTGAAAAATCATTTAAGTGTTAGATGGCCCATTTATTGACGAAGACGCCGTGCAACGAGAACACACTATTCCTACTAATATTATAAATGTGAAAGTGTGGATGTTTAGATGTTTGTTACTCAATCACGCAAAAACGGCTAAACGGATTTGGATGAAATTTGGCATGCATGTAGCCTTTGATATGGAAAAGAACATATGCTACCTTTTTTCCGATTCCTTAAGTAGTTCCCGAGCGAAAATTGAAAATTGTTTACGAGCTAAGCCGTGGGCTTACAGCCAGCTTATCAATTTGGTATTTTTCTCTATTACAGCGCAAGCTTTAACACGGGTGAAAATTTTATTCCATTTTTCATTATATTCACATTTTTCATTTTTTGGACCTAATTCTGAAGTACACGCAGACGAAGTCGCTGGCAGAAGCTAGTTGTTTAATAATTAAAGAAATATTAAACTTTGTTCTTTATTTTCCAGGGTTTATAGAAATGATGTCAGCGTACGTGCCAGAATTCGCTCATATTGACGCTGGTATCGTTTGTTCCTGGGTACTTGAGTTGGAGGCTGAGCTGTCGCGACGTGACGACACGGATTCCCTCTCAAACCATGGTAATATACAATTGTATATCGATTTCTATACAAATATCATAATAAGCGGCGAAAGCCTAGTGGCTGCGGACTTGCGATCATGTGGTTGCGGGTTCAAATCCCACGTGAACTTTTGTAACACAAGCATTTAGCTTACCACGAGGGATTAACAAGAATACTACCTAGTGATGTGCGAAACGGGTAAGAGTAAAAAGAAGTGAAATAAAGTGGTTGTCTAGCAGTGCAATAACCGGATTCGTATACACATGATTACAGTTTCAAATCCACGCAAGTTCCGTTGTAACTTTTAGAAAGTAATAATATGTACTTTCATAATTATTGTAAGACACCATTGACAAACGGGGGAAAAAAAAATAGTGAGGAAACCTAGATTCCAAAAATTGGAATCACCAACCCGCAATGAGCAAGCGTGGTGATCAATGCTTATTCCTTCTCTGTATGGAAAGAGGTCCGTGCCCAGCAGTGGGACGTTTATAGGTTGGTGATAAAGTTTCACATTATTTTGGACCCTTTTCTGAAGTCCACGCAGACGAAATCGCGGGCAGAAGCTAATATTTCATACAAATGATCTATTGTAAAACAATATATTTTTTTTAAAGAGTATCCTATGGAGTTTCTTGCCGGTTCTTCTCCATAGGAATGATCACTTTGGAACCGCGCACCTAGAGTCATTTAGTTTTAAAGTTAACGTTTCTAAAGCACATGTTGTAGGTTTACTAGAAATAAAAAACCATTTTGATTTTGAACCCCCAGTTAAACCAACCTTTTTCGGAACGTGCGAACCGCTTACAATTTATTTTTAGTGGCAAATATTTATAGAGATATGTACATTATTGATGGGTCGGTGAGCTTTTGAGCATGTACCTTGAGTAATCAGGGATATGGCTCGGTAACGTGTCTCATAATAGATTATGCTGCTTTAAGGAAGATGATAAAGTGGAAGGATATGAATGATTGGTCATTGGTCTGACCTCTATTCTGTTCTCGATAGCTTCGAAGCTGGTCTCGCACATCCGATTGTTGCTGGTCGCGGAGATTCTTCTCGAAGGACCAATTTCTTCTTCGATAGTTAAGGCGTATAATGAGAAACTTAGATTTTTTTAAGGATGCGAATTTATGCGTGTTTTATGACAGATGATTTTTGCGAATGATGTTAATTAACAATGGCTACGTGTGGTGATCGTCTGTGCTGCCCCTGTCTCTCCTGGACTGTCAAAGTAGTGGTGGTGGGTTCGAAGACAATGCTTAAATTAAATGCTTGAGAATTATGTAGGAATAATTGGAAGAAAAAAAATTGAATGTATTCACGCCACAAATAAAATTAGAAAAAAATTATACACAAATAATAACATCCATACAAATATTATAAAGAGGAAAAATTTGATTATTTTCATTGAATAGGCTCCGAAACTACTGAACAGATTAGAAAAATAAATCACTGTTGAGAAGCGACACTATCCCTGGTGACATAGGCTATGTTATATTTCCGAAAAAAGACCCCTGAGCTGCAGGAAACCTTCTTCTTCCTGCCCTTACCCCATCCATATGTTTTCGGCGCAATGCGTATTTTCCTTCCATTCCTCTCTATTACTCGTCATCGCGGCATCCACTCCTTTCTTTCTCATATCATCTTTCACACAATCCATCCATCTCTTTTTCGGTCTCTCTGCTTATATAACCATCCACAGTCATACTCATAACTTGTTTAGTTATGTGACTTTCATCTCTCCTCATAACATGACCTTCTGCCTGCCTAGCCTTTTCCCAAGCTTTGTTAGGGTCGGCTTCCAGTTTTACCGGATTTTAGCTGAATACTATATTTTACATTGAGCGACTACCTATCTGACCTCCACAACCCATGTTACTGGTAATACAGTATCTCATAGTAAGACTGGTTGTTAGAATTGTAATGACATAACGACTGTCAAAGATCACCGTATGACAGTCTGGACCAACTGCTTAGCGTGCTTTCCGAGGCACGGAGGGGTCTCACTAGGTTTACAAATGGTCACCCATCCACGGACCAACCGCGGCGAGCGCAGCTTAACCTTTATTATCGGTCAAACCGTAAGGCTTATACTTAGCCATAGCCTCATAAAATGTCCATACCACGACAAACGCTTATAATAACGGCCTATATACGTCCAGCTGCTGGGCACAGGCCTCTTCCCATATAGAGAAGGGATGAGCATTGATCACCACGCTTGCTCATTGCGGGTTGGCGATTTCAGATTCCAATACTTTGAAATCCAGGTTTCCTCACGATGTTTTCCTTCACCGTTTGTCAATGATGTCTTAGAATGATTAAGAAAGTACATATAACTTTGAAAAAGTCACATTGGTACTTGCCTGGGTCGAACCTGCAACCATGTGCATGCGAATCCGGTCATTGAACCGCTAGGCCACCACGACATTTTGACAAACGCTTACCTCTCACCTTATCATTCACTACTACTCTATGGTGTACTTAATATTGAGGTGGATGTAAGGAACCATTATTTGTGTTTTCAGATGACTCCGCGGGAAGCGATAAAATTAGTTTAACCCTACAGAACCTGAGTGAGATGTTACCACCAATTACTAAGAACAACCGGTGAGTTTAACTATGTCCGCAATCCGGCCCCTGTCTAGTCCGGCACCCCGTGTAATCCGACATGGTCTATTATTTATTATGTATTGACAGTCTTCGATAATGCATGATTGAACAAGTTATAATTTGTACACGCCACTATAGTGTTGTTTATTTGTAAAATTTGACATTCATAATGAAGTATGATTTGTACTTCAGAGTAAATATATACGGTCGTATAAAATATAGAATCTTATCATTGGATCTGTGATTTGTCGGATTACAAGGTACTGTTTTGTAAACTTATCCGGACTATAGGGGGTCTTAGGCAGTACACTATAATCCGACAAATTCGATAGTCCGACACTGCCCTGCAAAAGGTTTGTCGGATTACCTGGGGTCCACTGTACTCATCATCTGTCTAGCCTTTTCCCCAGCTATTTTAGTGTCGGCTCCCAGTCTTACCGGATTAAGCTGAAAACCGTATTTTAAGGACGACTGCCTATCTGACCTCCACAACCCATTTTACTGTGTAACACAGTATCCAATAGTATGACTGTATTATACCTATTGCCATTTATATAAGAGGAACCTATGGAGTTTTTTGACGGGCCTATTGGTCCAGTGGTTAGTGACCCTGACTGCTACGCCGGAGGTCGTGGGTTCGATTCCCACCCAGGACAAATCTTTGTGCAATGAGCACGATAATTTGTTCTGTGTCTGGGTGTTATTTATCTATAACTAGCTGTTGCCCGCGGCTTCGCTCGCGCGTAAAGTATTATACATTGATTGAATCATAACAAAACTTAATACTTTTCTTCAGTCATTGACGTTTCGCGAAAATATTGTTTTTGAAACTTTTTTATGATAAACTCTTTGTTATGTGTTCTTTCTTTAAAAATTATCATAGTGTGCGAGCGTTCCAGAATCAGTGAGTCAGTGAGTGACGTGGGCTTTTATAATAGAGATATGTATGTAGTTAGAAATATATAAGTACTAGCTGTTGCCCGCGGCTTCGCTCGCGCGTAAAGTAAATATTATTATAGAAACGTCTTGCCGGAAACATTGATTGAATCATAACAAAACTTAATACTTTTCTTCAGTCATTGACGTTTCGCGAAAATATTGTTTTTGAAACTTTTTTATGATAAACTCTTTGTTATGTGTTCTTTCTTTAAAAATTATCATAGTGTGCGAGCGTTCCAGAATCAGTGAGTCAGTGAGTCAGTGAGTGACGTGGGCTTTTATATTATTGATGTTTATCAGTTGTCTGGTTGCCATAGGCTCTGTTTGTCCTAGTTTGGGAACAGACCGTCGTGTAAGCGTTGTCCCAAGATATTATTACATTAGTTTCTTGCCGGATGTCGTGGGTTCGATTCCCTAGTACAAAACTCTATGTGAGGAGCTTGATCTTTGTTGTGTATGTAGATAATAATATGATGTATGTATTTAAAAGATTGTTTGTTTATCACCATCAACCTCGCAGGAGTTGATAACTAACAACATAAGCAACAACAGTTGTTCTGCAACTTTTGATAATTAGTTCGTCGATAACCGACGCCTATACGGGCGCAACCGCAACCAAAAGCTAGTATTATATAACTACCGGCACGGATCTTGAGCGCTCGGCGGAAGAGTGGGGATCGCTTTGCGCATCGTACGTGCAAGCTATGCCGAGCAACCAATCCCGAGCGCATCCCGAGTGACAGCTATGACGCGATGCGCTGCGGGCCAATCACCGCACTTTAGCCCGCCCCGCGCCTCACTTCATACCACAAAAGGGACCCAATAAATCACTTCTGCGCAGGTGAAGGTCAGCGCTCAAGATCCGTGCCGATGATTATACAACTGGTTGTTAAACTTAAGTCCATCTTAGTTCCCACTCAAACTCGGAGTCATCGGAGAGTGCTGAAGGAGGGCGTCGCTCGCTGTTGGAGGGTGATGAACATTCCGAGCAGTGCCGAGCGCTAGCCGAGATGTTCCCGAACTCCTGTGCTATGGAGGTGAGAATATATAACTAAATAAGCTCCCTAGCCAAGTGACATGTCTCCGAGTGGTATAGGTCACCACGCTAATTACCACTGTGCGCGATGAGCTGCGGGCTCGATCCCCGCATGAGACAAGCATTTGTGTGATTCACAGGTACTTGTTCCAAGTCTGGGTGTTCTTTGTGCATGTGATTTGAATGTTTGTGAAATCCCCGCGACACAAGGATTAAATTCCTAAGCGGGCGTCGTTTTAAAAAAATAATCAGAAAAAAAGCTGATCGAATCGCTCAAATGTATGGAAGTGACAAGTCTGAGTCACGTGTCTTTCGAAATCAAATGTCATTTCCATACATTTAATGTCATTTAAGCGATTTCTATCATAGTTTACGCTTGTAGAAATGTTACTTGGCTAGGGGGCAAGGATTTTAAATAGTGACAAAGAATAATGACCGAATACTGAAACCTCAATCAGTTTTAAGTCGCCGTTAAGTGTCATGTTGTCTCTGTCACTTAAATGTAAGATGGTCTTAAAGTTAAATGGCGTTTCAGTATGCGGGGGTGAGACACGGTTTTTTTTTTCGTTTTCTAAATGTTCGTTATTTAGAAAACGCTATTAATAATACGTGTCTTACATTTTTTTACATGGATAAAGCGAATTTAAGGTAAGCAGTGGGGGGCACGCCATGTATTTGCCATCTTGGGACGTCGCAAGCCCCCACTCCTGAACTTTAACGCGCCTTATAATTTTATTGTCAAATTATATTGTTTTTAAAAAAGGAAAGTTATTTGTCTATTTTTTTATATATATATTTTTAATATGACAGCTTACGGATCTAATAATTTTTTATAGTCCCCTAGTAGGGACGCCCTTAATGATATCCAATCTTTTAAGTACATTAATTATTTACTATCTCAAATCAAATTCATTTTATAATTTTTATTCTGTTATCGCATGTTAAAATTATGGTACACAATCTTTTTTTTTTTTAACTTAGATGTTGACATATTTTGGAAATTTAAATGTATGTAGGTACTAGGTACATAGGTATGTGTTTTTTTATTAATTGCGTGAAATATGAAGGCTTTTTTATTTTTATTTATCTCAAATCAAAACCGCTAAAGCGATGTATGAATTTGCATTTAGCGATTGTGGTTATAAGATATTGAGTAATAACTCTAATAATAGGGTAATAATGTTTAGGATTTAGGATGCTAAATAAATCCAGACTCGCTTAGATTCACCTTAGTATTTATTGTGGATACTTGTTACAAAATAGAAATTTAAAATTCAAAAGTACGTCTGCCGGTGACCGTGTTGTTCGCGAGTGCTTGGCGTGGTGGGGACGCGGCCGTTGGCGATCAGCTGTGTGACCCCTCCACCCGCGCGTCCCCCGCTGCTTTAGTGCACGCATATGATGCGTGAACACCACAGACACTCAGACCCGAGACAACGTGAAAAAGTGTTTTTTAAACTTCTTAAGCTGCGCAGTGCACTTTTTGGGATGGGTAAAAACATGATAATCTCGCGTCAGGGGTCACGTGACTGATCCTAAGACGCGGCGCAGGGCGCTTGCGCGTGAGATGTCATCTGGTATCAGCATAGAAAAAAAATGTCACAGGGTGTCAGTGTCATTGTTAGAAGTGAAAACTTCTTTAGCGGCGTTGTACAAAAATATACAACATGTAACAAAAACCCTGT
Organism: Plusia festucae; assembly: GCA_950381575.1. Classification (NCBI taxonomy): domain Eukaryota; kingdom Metazoa; phylum Arthropoda; class Insecta; order Lepidoptera; family Noctuidae; genus Plusia; species Plusia festucae. The sequence goes on from OX494459.1 coordinate 6,754,196, forward strand.
CCGATCTCTGAGTATTATTCGGTATCGTACTGCAAACACATATACGTAGTCATTAAATGGATTGCAGATGATTTTTTTTCCTCAGTGAAAATAATTAAATCAAAATAAAAACTGATCCAAGGCAACAACAACACTGACCGCTCCTCAAAGGTCACGTACTTACTACCTACAGCTTTGTGTCAAAGAAGCCGCCTATGCGAGATGGTTCATGACCTGTACCACGATTACGCTTTTATTGAATCTGACAGGGTTTTGTTACATATAGTATAATATGTAAAATTCGTGTTTATAAAGTGTTTAAAATTAAATTAAACAAAGTGTTATTTTTATTTGCTAGTTTTAAATTCCGCCGGCACTCCCGGATTGCAAACCCGTTGGTTTTTTTTTTACAATGACTGAGAGACTGAGCTGGCGACATCTTGAAACCAGTCCATACGCCACTCGACCACGAAGGTCGTCTTATTGATATGATATTCTTTGAAATAAAACTACTTTAAACGGATTCTATAATATGAAGGTAGAACGAGCAACATATCCTGTCAAGACGAATACCATCTCAATCTGCCCGTGACCATGACACCTGCAAAAGTGTTGAAACGTCGGGAACTAAAATCAAAATAAACCGCGATAGAATCCGTTTAAAGTAGTTTTATTTCAATGTCTAATAATCGCGTAAACCTCAGAAACCAATATGATATTCTTTTTTAGATAAAACACTGCGTAACAATAGCTCAAGGCGATGTCGAGCGTGCTGCAGCGACGCTTTTACACCGTCGCGAGCAGGGACAGGCGTTGTCCGCGGCCGCGTTACACTCCGCAGTGCGACAGCCGCTGTGTGATGACCATGAGCTGAAGAACAGGATCATAGCCAGGTCAGCCATCACATAATCACGACACATTTTTATTTATTTATTTAACAATTTATGTACACAAAAAGTAATAGGAAACAACATTTGGATAAATTATGTGCAAAGGTACTGCTTATTTCTTAAAGAAATCTCTTCCAGCAGACCTGCGAAAGGAGAGAGTCATTAAATATAATAGACATAGTGTACGGAAATAATAACAGGAGAGTTTTCTTTTAGATAAAATAAAAATAAATGTGGACAAAATCACATACATTGCTCCGAATCCAAAGTAAGTAGCTAAAGCACTTGTGTTATGGAATCAGAGACAACGAAGGTACCAAAAACCTGAGACAATGTTGAAAAGTGATTTTCTACATTGACCCGTCCGGGGATCGAACCCGGGACCTCAGAGCTAGCGACACCTTGAAAACCGGTGTGTACGCCACTCGTCCACGGAGGTCGTCGATAGTAGATGAATAAATGAATGCACATATGTTATGGAATCAGAGGCAACGAAGGTACCACAAACACCCAGACCCGAGACAATGTAGAAAAAAAAGTGTTTTTCTACATTGATCGAACCCGGGACTTCAGAGCTGACGACACCATGCTAACCGGTGTGTACGCCACTCGACCAGGAGGTGATCAGATTAATCTGCGTACCAATGAAGCGGCGGTAGCCTAATGGCTAGGGCATCGGTATTGCGATCATGTAGTCCCGGGTTCAAATCCCACCCATTACACTACCCACATGAACCCACTCGTAAAAGAATACTAGTAATGTGCGACCCAGATTTCTAATAAGCTTTTAAAAATTATGTATTTCAGATATTCGTACGTTGATAAGAACTCGGACCAGAAAGAACACAAGCCGCTCGCTCCTAAAATTGAGCCTAAGAAGATGGTCCGCTACCGGGACAACAAGATCGTATCACTTAAGGGCGAGCGGTATACTGAGGTGGGTATACTAACTTATTTATAGACGGACAACCCGCCTGGGTGTCGATTATTGCGGTAAAAAGTACCCTATGACCTTTGACAGGCTTTAGACTATCTTTGTACCAAATTTTATTTAAATCGGTTCAGTTGTTTAGGCGTGATTGCGTTACACACAGACTGAGTTACTTTCACATCCTACTAATATTATAAATGTGAAAGTGTGGATGTTTGGATGTTTGTTACTCAATCACGCAAAATCGGCTGAACGGATTTGGATGAAATTTGGCATGCATGTAGCCTTTGACATGGAAAAGAACATAGACTACTTTTTATCCCGATTTCTTAAGTAGTTTCCGAGGGAACACCCGTTAACTGTAGATTTCAATACTACCCACAGTGTGTAGAATCTCCAATATCCATACTAATACTTGAACTAATATTTCAGGTACCCAAATCTGGTATTGACGAGGAACACTTGAAGAAGCCCAAAAAACAGCATTGCCCTTAACCATTAAAACCACGTCAGTACAGTGGACAAGCGGAGCCCGCGCGCGACCCCCTGTGTCCCCACCCCGCCCCTAGCTCCCCCATCCCCGCTAACTGTAGCCCCAGAAGTCCCGCTCCCTGTAAACCCGTTCCCAGTAGCCCCGCCAACTGTATCCCCAGTTGTCCCTTTACTTGTCACCCCGTTTCCTTTGTCCCCACTAACTGTAAGATCGCTCTAATTAACCCCAGACCCATTCCAAGTTCCCCGGCTTCTAGTAGCCACGTTCCCAGTAGCTCCCCCCATGACCCCACTAACTGTAAGTTCGTTGTAAGTATTCCCAGTAGCCCGTGTCCCCGTGTCCCCGCTCCCCGTGTCCCCGGTAGCCCCGCACGCCCGCGACTCGCGGCGTACCCCCGCGTATATTACTTGGTGTCATTCGTAATCATTTTAAATTTGACTGCACTTCTGAAGTGTTCCCAATTATTCCGTAGTGTATTAAATATAATATCATATTCAATTCGTAGTGATGTCAAATACGGACTTGTGAAATTTCGAACGTTAAATTGTGATTGCGGTGTGATTTTGATAAAGAGAAACGCGTTGTGTATTTTAGGGTTGCCAAACACCGTTTTTGATGTTAAACGCTTATTAGGTGGTTTTCTAAGTAAGTTAGATTGTGATTTTAAACTAAAATCTCTTAAGAAAATGAAATTTCGTGATTCGTATTTCGGTATTATGAGCGGGCGTGCGATACGTAGATTTAGTGTTAAGAAAGTGCGTGTTCAAAAACTTTTCGTTAATCCGCTTAACTCCAGTACTGATTTTATAAGTTTTAATTTTAATACGTCACAATTAGTCTATAATTTTATTGTAAATTTAATTTCAAATGTATTTATTTGTAATTTTAAGCTTTTTAGGCGACACAGTATTATTTCTGTGGCATCGAGAATGAATATGTGTGTTCAAGTTAAGGTATGTAAGATAAGTGTACTAAAAGGGTTGGATGCCATAGATTTGACTTGCGGAGCGCTAAAATGTCGCACGAAAAACAATGACGTTCGTCGATTGAACGTTCAAAAGCGCGATTTTAGCGGCCCAGCCAGCCATTTTGAATTTTCAATAGTTGTAAGTAAAATGATCTGTTTACCTGTGATTTCATACGTTTATTATAATTTTATTATCATTAAAAATGTGATTCCTAAGGTAGGTTTAAAGTTTTTAAATACATCTGTGATTGCGATGCCATTTAATTTAATATTTTACCCTCTAAGCGGTTTTTATATAAGTTTAAGTTTCGACAATAGTTATTTGAAGCGAACGTTTAATAAAAAACGTTCGCGGTTTTTGTGATGATTATTTTATTTAGTTTTATTGATAATGTGGTAATGATTCATGAATGTGTGTGCTCCTTAATCTCCAAAACCTATTTTCACAGAAATTAATCAACTGTTAAATGACTGAAATTACTTCATCTTTATAAAAATGCCAGTTATTAACTAGTAATAATTAGTTTTAGTCACAGCCATTATTACAAGCGTGCTACATCACTACTTACTAAAACACAATTTAGTCAACTAATAAACGTCATGTGACTTAAAGACAACAAATAATATGACTAAAAAATATTGTCTTATTATTCCATGTCTATTAATTTAATGGACGAATATTAAAAAAAAAAGGTTTAATTCAGAAACATACAAAACTTTTACAGTGTATCTTACATAGGGACCTCCCATATAGGGAATATTAAAACGTCAATCAATTTCAACCGTTAAGTCGCATGCTGTGTCTGTCACATCAACATGTAAATTATCAACAGATAGACATTTAAGAACGTGTTAAACTTCATTTGCGTTCAGTATTCAGAGATAAGCCTACAATCGACAGTTAGATTTAGCCAACCGTATAAGTTCACACAGTATTTAGTCAATTTTAGTCACACAACTAACTAAAATGGCCGAATACACAAACGCTAATCAAATTAAAGGCGCCGTTAAGTTCACGCTATCCCATTTTTAAGTGTATAGTAGGGACAAATAGAACGTCTTAAAGTTAATTTTCCTTTGAATATACGTGATTAAGTCATTTTTAGCCACACAATAAAGTATTTATAGTCAACAAATAGTTTTTTGTTTACAGTATTTAGATTTGAATGAATCATTATCAATTATCAAGTTATTTAATAAATTATTTACATAGTTTCTGAAACGACTGATTTGTTTACGATTTTTCTCATTGAATGAGATATTTTTATTTTATTATTTTGTATGCAGCGTAGCTGTGTACTTGTCTCTCTATTTATTCTTATTCGCAAGCCTTTTGTGGGATCGTCTTTAATATTTTCGTTAATTAAAACGAAAACTTACTGTAGTTTTGTAAATTCTTGACGTATCGCTAAACCTCACATACGGTCATGTGATCCAATATTGTCAGAGCCTGTTCTATAGTAACCAGACAACTAATAAATATACTTATATATAAAAATTCATACATAATATAGCTAAATTACTCCCAGACACAGAATAAAATGATCATGCGCATGACACAAACATTTCTCTTGGGTGGGAATTGAACCCACGATCTCTAGTTTCGCAGTCAGGGTCAATAACACTGGACCAAACGGCCAGCCACATCATACTTAAGTGAAAAAAACACTCAGAAAAATAACTATTTAACGAAAATATTAAATGATTCTTACAAGGACCAGCTTAATAATTTGGGCTTTTTAATTAAATAATGCAATTATGACTATTAATAATACTTTGAAATGACAGAACTAAACTAATAAACACATTGACAAGAATCTTGTATTGATTAGAGATACAATCTTCTATATATTTATTACGTGACGCAAAAACTTAGTACGGTAGTACCCCTTTTTAGGATAATTAAAAATAATAATAATATCTTGGGACACCCCACACACGGCCATCTGATCCCAAACTAGGCAGAGCCTGTACTATGGTGACCAGACAACTGATAAACATACTTATATATATCTAAATACATACATATTATACATAAATAACACCCAGACACAGAACAAATGATCGTGCTCATCACACAAACATTTTTCCTGGGTGGGAATCGAACCCACGACCTCACGCTTAGCAGTCAGGGTCACTAACCACTAGACCAACAGGCCAGTCAAATTGTATTAACAATAACCTTTTTTACACAAATACATGGTACCTAGAGAGCGATACGTAGTTTTTATTAATAAATAAAAACAGCATTGAGCTCTCTATCATGTATAAGTGTACACATACACGCATATTGACAAATTGAGAATAGATTACAAAAAGAGATTTAAAAATATAATGAGTGTTATAAATAGTGTTTTTTCTCAACATTTGTCTATTTATATTCACTTATAAAAGCAATAAAGAATTAAAAAGTGACATTTTTAGTTGGATAATCACTCGGTGTGCGTAAACTGACAGTAATACCCACCTCAACGCTTCGCTTATGAGGCGTGCAAAATTAATCAATGAATGTCAGAAATTACTTAAAAAAATTCTTTTTAATCATACGTGAAGCCAACTTTCAATCGAATTAATACAAATTATGGTCTATTTTCGACCACTATCTGGCCTCTAGATTAAAATTAACTAATTAATTATGTGCACACAATAAGGTTGTTTTAAGTCTTAGCTCCGTTGCGATAAAGTTTAATTTCGCTATTAGAGTGGTATAAAACGCACAAAAGTAAGCCAGGGGCTTGTAACATTTTTCTAATTCTCAAAATGTTTGAAATTACTAATTTTTCAATAAAATTGAATTTTAGTTTATCTTTATGTATTTAAATATTTATATCAGAATTACAGTATTGGTATCAACTTCACGCCATTTCAAAGTATTATTAATACGAAAAGTTGTATTAAAAATGATATTTCGCCAATTTGGTGCTAAATCGAATGCCAAAAATTGCGATAGATAAAACTTAACAAATTCTCGAATTTAAAATGTTAAGAAAAATCTATGTTTTAGCTTTGCTAATTTATTTATTCTTATTTATTATTAATTCAGAACGATATGATGAGGGTAAAAAGTACGCCATTTCTTGCCGAAACAAGAATTTAATGGTATATAAAATCGACCCTAAACTGTTCCACTGCTAAAAAAAACGGTTTTTACATAGAGTAACGAAAACTGATCACTTCTCAACCCACCCAATCGAATAGAATTCAAATGCATAACTTTTCCAAAACTAAAATACCCTCATTTAACTCGTTCTAAATTAGTATTTTTTTTACTATTGTTGAATCTCATTATTTAAATCGAATTTATTACTATTTATTCTAAACTAAAATTATCAACTTATGCAAATCAATTATAGATAGCCAAATATCATTCATAGATTGTATCAAAGATTCTATATTTATTAAAAGTTCTTTTCTAAATCAAAGGTACAAAGCAGATTGTATAAATAAACCCTAATTTATATAACAATATATGATTATGTCTCTCTCTTTTATTTACTTACGAAATTAATTAATAAGAAAGAGATAGCACTGTAATATTTTTAAAATGACAGTACTATAAATTTTAGCCATCGGATAAAGGTATCCTTTTTTTTCGCCTAATTTTTTTTGTCCTATTTTAATTTGGCATAACGAGTTAGGCATATTGGTATTTGGCATAACAATATTTCGAAATAATTGTTGTTGGGCATACTATTTCATTAAGCATATGTATAGTTTAGGCTATTGTTTTTTGCCCCAATTTTAAGGCACCATAGTGTAACGGTAGGTTAGGGTGCGGCGAGGGTGGCCCTTTGGCCACCCCTAAGCCGCTAACATGTTTATTTTACATAGTGACACAACATGTCCAAAACTTACCTTTTCCCTGAGTGCAGGATTTAGAATATTATGCTTAACATTGTTATGCTTAAAGTAAGTATGCCTTAAAAATTATGCCTATAAAGTTAGGCCAAAGTAATATTGTGCGTAACTATTATTAGGATAAATCAAATTATGCCATGTTAAATTATGACATAAAATTTTATGCTTAAAAATAGGGAACCTAGGATAAATACATATTTTAAATATTTTAATAGTATAAAAAGATTTTAATTTGTTTAAAAAAACATTTCTAATCCAATTGAGGTTTTTTGAATAATGAAAAAAAAAAAAAAGCCAACGAAAGTCGAATCTTTTTCAAGATTCTATCTTTGTTTATCGATTTTAATAATACTGACAGAATGCAGTTTTTTAACAAAATACTGATCAAGCCTGTTTATAAGTAGTATCTTAATAAATGGCATAAATTATTTTAAGTTTAAAATTATATCATTCCATAACTATTGAACAAAAGATACAATATTTTTATTTAGTGACTAAAAAAGTAACTGCGTTTGCTTTTGTTAAGTATTTTGGTGAAATAATATTTATCATATTCAAATATCTATGAATGATACAAAGCTAACTGCGGGATGCCGATTTAAGAACAACATTGACTTTTAATATCAAAATTGTATTTGAAATATACCACAGAATATTTTTTTTTAATTATGAACTATTTTTCAACAATGACATGTCCACAAGTCCGCTTACGGATAAGCGAAATGGCAAAATGGCCCATTATTTGGGAATAGGTTTTTTTTTTCAATGTGATTTTATTAATTTAAGAGAAAAAAAAACAGTCTAGTTTTTTGCACGTCAGCTCTTGAACTACAAGTACAAGTTACTAGCAATGTGGGTCGCACATTACTAGTAATCTCGTTAACCCCTCGTGCTAAGCTAAGATGCTTGTGTTACGAGTGGGTTCACGTCGTGTGTAATGGGTGGGATTCGAACCCGCAACCACATGATCGCAAGTCCGACGTCCTAGCCATTACGCTACCACCGCTTTAAAACTTCAAAACAGACTATCACTAAGTATTGAAAAAATGTGGTTTATTTTTTAATACAATTTAGAATATTAACAAAAACAAGATGGCGGCAATCACAGGTGCAATAAAAACTATAAGTCTCTCCCCGCATTTATTTTCTATGATTTTTGTATTTAAATACTGTATTGTAAATTGTGTATAGTTTAATGAATTTTGTAAGCAGTACCGGCTTTAGTGAAACTCAATTTTTGAGATGCAATATTGTGCAGCTGAACAAAAAATATTTTATATTATTTTTACAAAATCAAAGATTTTTATATTTTCTGTAATTTATAATTTATTATCTCAACGTATTTTAAGAAATACAATTATAATAAGCATTTTTTATTATATTTAATTTCAAAATGTGTATATATTGAATCTCATTAGAAATTTATAACTAGCAACAATCCACTTTAATAAGGCATTATGACAACCGTAAATTAATACTACTTGCTTATTACACATATTAAGAAAACAAAAAAAAAAACATATACAGAGAACGAGCATTGATCACCACGCTTGCGAGCCGCCCCACGTTGGGTGCCATTATAGAAGCCATTAACATTAGCATATAACGGCCCCAGTTACCCCACGGTGGAGTGCAATTAGCTAAACTGTTAACAACACCGTGTAACCGTCCCAATGTAAGCATTTTCGAGAACGAGCTTTGTAAACAAACTTGTGGTTTGCCCCATGTTGGGCGCCATTACCGAAATTATTAATAACACAAGCATATAACTGTACCACTGCAGGCCTTTCATACAGACAACGAGCATTGATCTCTACGCTCTTATTTCGATAGAATTTAAATTTTAACTGACAAGAGGGAAGATTCTTGTTCTGTCATAGCCAGTCACGTTTCGTATATCTAAGAAACAGATCAGCCCCCCTAGCCAAGTGACATTTCTACAAGTGATAACGATGATAGAAATCGCTTAAATGACATTAAATGTATGGAAATGACATTTGATTTCGATAAGTCACGTGACTTACACTTGTCACATCCATACATTTGAGTCATTCGATCAGCGATATCGCTTGTAGAAATATCACTTGGCTAGCGGGGCTGGCCTGTGAGCTAAAGAAGATTTCAGTCGTGTAGTCTAAAAAAAACACGTTTTAAAAATATATATATTTAAAGATATTCTGTGAACTTAATTATTACGCCAAACTATTGTAATATTTTGGTGTGATAATATATTTCTTCTGTATTTTCCCAAGCTATGTTGGGGTCGGATTCCAGATTCACCTGTATATTGTATATGGAGCGACTAATTATTATATTGTTTATAATTAAAGCCGGTACTGCTACGAGCGTGATCACGCACGTCATCATATCGTAAGTTCAGTGTGAACAATTGTACTGAAGTATATCGTTGATATCCCTAATGTTGTTTTATTTAAGAGAAAGGTAAGTATAAAGTGCCTAAAAATATATATTTATTCAAATATACAACGTGTAACAAAGCCCCTGTCCGATCCAATAAAGGCGTATTCGTGGTACAGTTCATGAACCGTCTCGTATAGCCGGCTTCTTTGACACATAACTGTAGGTAGTAAGTACGTGAACTTTGAGGAGCGGTCAGTGTTGCTGTTGCCTTGGATCAGTTTTTATTTTGATTTAATTATTTTCACTGGGGAAAAATTATAATCTCCAATCCATTTAATGGCTGCGTATTTGTGTTCGTAGTACGATACCGAATAGTACTCTCAGGGATCGGACAGGGTTTTTGTTACACGCTGTATAATCAAATATAATGCCTTCCTCGATAAGTGAACGATTTAATTAACCGTGATACGTATAAGTTTTCAAATCAGTCCAGTAGTTCCTGAGGTTAGCGTGTTCAACCGAACAACCAAACTCTTCAGCTTTATATTATTAGTGATTTCGGAGTTTATGTAGGTAAGTATACAGAGTTTAGATTTAACACAAGCGAATAATTAAACATTTTTGCTCAATTAACTAGGTGGGTCTCACGTAAATTAGGCAAGTACTAACTGGTATTCTTGTTAACCCTTCTAAGCTGCTAAGCTTATGCAAATAAAGTTACATAAAATAAAGATACATTTATACCTAGGTATGGAACGTGTAATAGTTCTTAAAAGGTGGTGCTAAGTACAATAAATTTTGTGGTATGGTATCATGTCCTGCCGTATCAGGGGCACAAATTACAAATGATATACCTAAAATATACAAAAATTTTGGCACAATTCCCAATGTCTATTTTCTTTACAGAAATTCCATAACAGGTGTAGTGTTTCCGTCTGATTGGCACTATAGGGCACTTCACTGGCTCACTACCACACCGAGTGTCATGTGCGGGCGGCACGTCTGTACCAGTAAATAATAATAATGTACTCTGTGCTCGTCAACAGCTCGCACTAGCGACTGACTGTTTGAGAGTGACAGCCCCACCCCTCGTGCGCATGAGACAAAAACTACAAGAGGAAAGGCGGGCTGAGAGTCATCCGAGTATTCTGAAATCTCTTCGTTCATTCACATGAAGTATCTTTCAAATTGATCCAGAATTGGAGTAAATAATAGAACCAAACGTCGTTTCTATATCTGAAAATGAATAGCAGGGCAGTTACAATAATGGTAACCCTGCATTGCTAGCATCATTAAAATACCTACCTATTAGTGGCCGGTCGCCATTTTATACTAACTTTATTGTTCCAGAATTTATTTATTTCTATGTTAAAAGGTTACTCCTAAGCTTCTCCGCCCGGTACCCTATCGCCCCTGGAGCCCATGGTATTTTGACAGGCCTGCCACCCTAGATCCGCGCCTAAAAGCAATGTACATAAATAATAATAATTGCCATGTCAAACAACGTCAGCTGACAAAAGGCCTATAAGAACCTGAGATAAGAACAGATTATCAACGTATCAATTTGATGGACTTTGCATACCTACCAAAAATACGTGTTTATACTTGGCTAAGAGGATTTATTGTGTGCCTAACGTGGTGGCCTAACGGTTCAATGCCCGGATTCGCCTGCACATGGTTGCAGGTTCGAACTCTGGCAAGTACCAATGTGACTTTTTCAAAGTTATATGTACTTTCTTAATCATTCCAAGACATCATTGACAAACGGTGAAGGAAAACATCGTGAGGAAACCTGGATTCCAAAAATATATTGGAATCTGAAATCGCCAACCCGCAATGAGCAAGCGTGGTGATCAAAGCTAATCCCTTCTCTATATGGGAAGAGGCCTGTGCCCAGCAGTGGGACGTTTATAGGCCGGTATTATTATAAGAGTATAAAATGGCTGTTATTAGGGGACACCCCTATCGATATTTATCCTTAGCATGCTTCCGTGCTTCGAACATGACGTGCGTGTACTATTAAGTTGAAAGAAAGAATGAATGAATATTATTGCCATGTCCAACAACGTCAGCTGAATAAATGCCCAAGTGCCAAAATTTTACACATAATTTTAATTAATCTAACTCGTACAGTTTGATACCGGTCGACCTCCTATGGCATCCTCGCGTGCCCTACATTTTTATTGCAGTTGGTTCCTAATGGCATTTCCACATGCCATTAATTAAGTCCCTACTAGAGTGCGCGCAAGATAAGTCTGCGCGCGGCCAAAGTTGGACCTAATCATACCTACATATATACATAATTATAATATCACATCATACATACATAATTATAATCATATAAAATACCTAAATAATAAATTAGAATAACAATATAGTATAGAAAAACCCAAAATTTACTTTAAATAAAGTAAAAAAAAAATATTAGTTTGGCTAGCACGCCACCAGTAGCGCGCAGACTTATCTTGCGCGCACTCTATTGAGTAACGAAAGGTTTTATATCCTGTGGCAAGCTTTATAGACTCAGGGGATCACATTATCGTTCAATTACGGCCCGTTCACGACTTCGGTCTAAGCGGCGCGCGGCGCGGCGAGCGAGGCGGCGTCGGTGAGCGGTGCGTTTTTCACGCCACGTACCTCAATTTATAGCGGTTAGTTGCAGCGGCCGCGGTGGACGTATTTAGGTAGTCAAATCGTGCTCAAAATCATGGCGTTATCAAAATTATCCCTTCTATGTTTAGAAAGCAGTACATTTTTAAAACAAGTCATTCTTAATATGAGAGAAGGAGTGCACGAACTAAATAAAGATCGGTATGTAAATGGCGAATTTCATGACCTACACGAAGATTATATTTATGTTGGGGATGTTTTGACATCCATATAGGCAGTCGATATAAAATTTCTGTAATAAATGCCTCGGTATCCATAACCGCCACAAAATCGTCTATTTTTTTTGTTTTTAATTACTCCGCTGAGTACGGCCCTTCTACACCGCTGTCCACGCCGCTCTGTTTCGTGGCGTCGCACTCATTCGCTTGTACTTTTGTTCCTGTCGCTCCCCGCACCGCGCGCCGCTGTACCGATTCGCTCGGATAAAACCGCGCGCGTTTTCGCTATGAGCGGAGTCTCGTGGCGTGCTTCAAACATTTTTATACTTTTGATCTTACCGCCCGCCGCCCCGCGCTTAGCTGCCGCTCACAGTGGCAAGGTCGTGAACGGGCCGTAATAAAGCTTTTCCACTTTTTAAATATATTTCGGTTGGCAGCATTGAGAAAAAATATACATTCATTCATTGATAATTCGACCTACTAAAAGCTTGCCATTTTCTTGCAACATTACTAGCATTCTTCCGTGCTAGTTTCGAGCGTTGTGTATGTACCTTGATCAATGAGAAAGATATGCTAATTTACTGGCAAGTGTTTTTTTTTTTTTTAAAAAAGGTTACTAGCAATGTGGGTCGCACATTACTAGTAATCTCGTTAACCCCTCGTGCTAAGCTAAAATGCTTGTGTTACGAGTGGGTTCACGTCGGTAGTGTAATGGGTGGGATTCGAACTCGCAACCACATTATCGCAAGTCCGACGCCCTAGCCATTAGGCTACCGCCGCTTCATTCAGTGTATCTGTACCTACCTAATTCCTACAAAACCGCCATATGACGACCTACTGCAATAAATTGCAGTTGACGGCCAATGGTATATCCGCATGCCATACCAAATCACGCGGTCTAAGTCTCTATTATTAAGCAACACAAGGTTTTATATCCTGTGGCAAGGTTTACTTTACCAATAAAACTATTCACTTTTACATGTTGGCTGCACTGGAAGATTTAAAAAAAAACGGACCCAGGTACCTGGTCACAGCTGTCTGACACGCTCCCTTTTTGTGCTCATTTTATTGCTGAATCTTTACTGGTGACGCGTCGTGCTTTTAATATAAAGTGTGATTTAAGTGAATATCGTGTTAGTTATTTCACGGTAAGTGTAAAACAAAATTTATATAAGAGCTAGCTTTGATTATATATATGTCGGAGACAACTTAACAACAAAGGGTAGCATGTGTGTGTTCAGAATAGCCGACATCAGTGGGTTTTTCAATGAAACACTAGATCTTGTATCATCATCTTTTACTCTCTTTGTTATTATTACATAAGACAGCTCCCGCAATTGCCCACCCATCGCCGCTTACTAGTGCCAGGCCAGAGAGAACAAGTGGCGGAACAAACTGTCCAGCGGCACTTTGTCGTCTAGTTGCTTTACAATCAATTCACTAACATCAAATCACACGGTTCGCTAACACATTAGTAAACGCGATAATCACAGAGTTGCAGACGTGTCCTTCTATTATCCACTTTACCATTCAATAACCATATTCGTGCTATTTTCACGACAATTCTCTGTAACACACCAATCTATTCCAATTCAACATTAATAATTATTATCCACACGAACACCAATACTTTTGGCGGGAACTAGCTGAACTAGCCACACGTGCACGTCACAACTTTGGTTTTATCCAAGCAAACTGCTTGACGTTTACCAATGTGCCAGTATTAAAACAATTTTATATCCAAAGAGGTTTCACAAAAAAGGTTGAAGCCTATTTTATAACAAGTTTCTATTCCCCGACATTTGCCTTTATAGATCCACCATCTTCGTCCAATCGCAAGAATAGACAAGCCAACTATTTCAAGTATGTGTGTGTGCGGCCAGTAGCTATACACACATAATATAATATATTATGTTGTAATGTTGTAATACACACCTATTGTCCCATAGAATCATGTGCTTTATGGGAGATTTGGTATGGTTAGGTATTATTATATTAGTGACTGTTTAAAAGTTTTTAAATATTTCAAATTTAAGATGGCTGAAACGTTTTTTTATTATAACATGGTTTGATACATATACCCTTATGTTGTATTATTAAAAAGAACGTTAGTCGGTATGTAAACCATAGGTGTTAATTTCAACGTTTGTATGGGGGAGGGTTATGAATATCGCGCTTACAAGATGGCAGATTAAGGCGAATTATATAAAAAATAAATTTTGCGGGAACTGTGACAACTTACGCGGTTGAAATGGTAAGGCAGGGCCAGATTTTTTTTTTTAAAACATTGTCAATTTCGCGGTTTCTTTATGTGCTGATTACTAAAATAGCAGCAATTATATTTTTAATTAATATTTATTTAAATTGTGTAATTGTATTTGAACCTTAGGCGTTAATTGCAAGGTTTTTAGGGGGTGAAGGTTACGAAAATCCCGATAACTATCAAATTCAAGATGGTGAACATTCTTTTTCTTCATTTATGTCATGTGTTAATTTTGAGTATATTGTGGTGCAGATTGCGAAATTGACATCCATAAAAAAATTATAAGAATTCAGAATAAACTTTGTCTGCCATCTTCAATTTTAAACAGGAAGTGATTTTCGTAATTCTCTCCGCAACAAACTGCAAAAATAACACATGACTTTTATAAATAAAAAGAATGTCCATCTTGAATTTTATAGTAAGCGGGATGTCTACAGCCCTCACCCCCTATTACAAACCTTGCAATTATCGCCTAAGGTTTAAAAAAAACCGCAATCTAAATTCAATAAATTCAAAATGAATGCTATTTTCGTAATCAGCATCTCAAGAAACCGCGTAATTGACAACGTTTTTGTTTAGCGGTTAACAAACTAGCTTTGCCCCGCGATTTTACCCGCGTAACGACCACTTACGAGGTAAGCGGCGTAAGTGGCCCCGGTTCCCGTAAACTTTACGTTTTTAGCCTATTTCCATTGTTTTTAATATTTATTTTTATTTCTGTTTTATGTTATTTTATGTATGTGGATACTGTGTTAGAGTCTGTCAAGCGAGTCTAGTCCCATGAAAAAGGCGGCAAATTCAAAAATCTTTTAGGTGTCAACACTGATATAGCACGCTGAAAACTTATTGATACTTGAATTTTTGATAAAAAAAAACATATTTGAAATAAATAAAAAAAGCATGTCAATGTAAGTATTTATTTGTCACAATCAGAACTAAAATCAGAATCAAGAAATTCAATGCCTTCATATGAGAAATCACTGTCAGTATCATCATTACGCACAGAAATGATGAAAGGTTCCAACTCAGTTTCGGATATCCTGTCTCTTACTTTATATTTGTTTTCGACACTAATAGTGTGATCTGTGCATTTTTTCCAATCATTGGCTGTGACACTATTAAAACATTCTTTTATAAGGTTCTCCATTTCATTACCTGGAATCCCTAAATTTTTGCTGGCTATCTTTCTTTTAGCCAAACTCCATATGAGTTCAATAGCGTTCAGGTCACAATGATATGGTGGAAGTTTCAAAACTTCATGGCCATGTTGTTTCAAACATTCTTCAGCTTCATATATTGGAGTTGTTTTATTTTCATTCACAAGGCACATAAGCTCAGCCTTTGTGAAAAATTCTTCATAATGGATTCCATTTTCAGTTAGCCATTTCTGAATGTCAGCCTTTAAATCATTCATAGATGGTGGCTTATTTATTTGTGTTACATGGTAGCTAGCATTGTCCATAACAATGACACTGGGCTGACTTAAATTAGGTATTAATTTTTCACGTAACCATTTCATAAAATTATTTCTATTCATATCATCATGATAATCTGCCATTTTTGATTTAGTACTGAATACTAATAAAGCATTGGGGACAAAACCTTTTTCGGATCCAGCATGAACAACAATATGTCTTTTGCCTGATGATATTTTATCAATTACACCGCTTGTTGATGGCCCTTGCCATGATTTTTTAACTTTATAATTTTGGTGGACATAGGTTTCATCGAGGTAAACTATTAATTTTCCTTGTTTCCGCTTTTCATCAATAGCTCTGAGATACCTATGTCGCCATGCAGCTAGTTCATACTTTTCAAGAAGAAGAGATCTCTCATTTTTATTTTTTTTGAATTCAAATCCATTTTTGAGTAATAATTGTCTCAATGTTTCATGACATCCAGTAAATCCAATAGACTCTCTTAAATCTGCAAGCAAACTTCGTAGAGTTGGAACTTGCCTTTTCACACAGTAAAATTCATTAATTTTATTGCGTATGGCTGATAAATCAAAACTATCCAGGTTGGCTACAGTTGGCTGTCGTGGACGCTTTTTCCCTGGTGTGTTCCACTCACCTTGGTTAATAGCACCTTCTTTTTTAATTCTCCGCAGTGTTTTCACACTTAAATCTGAAAATTCAATATGTCAGTTCAGTATCAAACGCACAAATTTTATGATAACAATAATATGTAGAAAATGCAGGGTAAACCAATAAATGTGTACTAACCTGTCATAGCAGCAATTTTTGTCAGATAGTCTGTTTCAGATTTCATTTTTTTATTGTCTTCTATGGCTATGACTTGATTAACTAAATTATGAATTTTGCTTTTTATTAATTCATCATTCAAGGTGGCTGAAAAAAAATGACAACAATCTTAGTAGTTTTCACCTAAAGATGCCCCAGTAACTTTCAAGGTCATGAACACGACGTCTGAATCTAAACCAAAACGGAAATCGTGATCACATCACAGTAAAATAAAAAAGTAAGACAATAATTGTGCTAAAAGTATCAACACGTTGTTGCCAACCTACCTGATGTTGAAACGATTTCATCCAAAAATCGTCGTTTTTGCGATATCACGTCGTCAGATTCACTTTGTACATGATTATATTTATTAATCATTGTAAACAACAAGCTCCTGACACTACTTTTAATAGGTTTCGGCATTATAACGTTAAAAAACTCAACAAAAACCGGATTATTACGAATTACAACAGAATTTGTGACAATCTGTTTGACAGATCATAGTATTGCCATTATAAGAAATCAGTAAAAGGGTTGTGGACTCGACTCGCTTGACAGACTCTATCCTTTGAATTGTTGTGCACGTCTTTAATTGATGTAAACACAGACCTAATTCTTCATGAAGTGTTACTTGTTGTGTTCGTATTAATGTTGTTAATGTGCCTTTGAAATAATGAAATAAATGATAGGAAATCTTTGACATCTTCGTTTATAACGTCAAGGTAAAAAAAAACAGCACTTTTTTACCCAACGGTTAACGGTAACGTAAATATCAGGGTATCTGTAGGCAAGTGAATCGCTCAAACTAGTAATCATTCAATATCATCATTTTGATGTATTTTATATAATAACTGTTTCCCGCAGCTCCGCCCGCGGTCTCATTTTTTTATATAATTGAGATGTAAGCTGTCCTATCTTTCAAGTTGGATCAAACTGCACTCGGTTAAGTGGTTTAGAGGAAAAGAAATTCTGCTGAGGCAGAGTTGACTGAAGAGGTACCTAGTTAGAATTATTTATGTGAAGTCACTTTTAAGATAGATTGCTACACCACCACCCCTTTTCCCAACGCGGTCATTCCTAATCAGTATGAAGCTTGGAAGAGGGTAGGTAGTAGAAGGAAGGTGAGGTTTGAGCCAGGTCTCCGAAATTAGGACGGCATGAACGTCAGAATTCGAGAAAGTGCCAAACAGGTCACCGTAATGGCTGGGTACACTCTGCGCATTGATGTGACATATTATTATATTTAAGTGCTGGCGAGAAAAGGGTTCGAACGCATGTCGCACCAAGTCACCTAGTGTTCCTGACACCGAAGAAAAACTATAATTAGATGATGAAGCAGCCGAATAAGAAGAATCATCGTCGCTAAGCATGAAAAAAAAAGATTTATACTATTATGTAAAATATTTCAATAAATATTAATAAAAGATAACTATTACTAAGGTGAAGTTTGTACAAAGATCGCATCTCTGCACCACCAGCCAGCTCACACAAGTGAAAGAGAGTTATAGATATAGATGAGTATATGTGTTCTGTGGTATAGATTAACAAAAAACAAAACAAAAATAGCACGTAAACTCAAAGCGTAGAAAATAGATAAATTAAACAACGTAATCTGGCAACATTGAAACAAACAAAAAATTGTTCAAAATATAGGTATGTTTCCGACCGAACGTTTTTACGTCAATTTGAGGTCTCCGAACTCTCCGAACGAAACGTCAACGTCAAGTAGACAGACACAAACAAGACGGTCGCGGGTCGGACACTTATAACGGCCCGTTCACGACTTCGGTCTAAGCGGCGCGCGGCGCGGCGGGCGGTGCGGCGTCGGTGAGCGGTGCGAAATGCACGCCACGTACCTCAGTAGCGGTAGCCATAGATTATACAGGTTGTAGCGGCCGCGGTGGACGTATTTAGGTAGTCAAATCGTGCTCAAAATCATGGCGTTATCAAAATTATCCCTTCTATGTTTAGAAAGCAGTACATTTTTAAAACAAGACATTCTTGATATGAGAGATATAAACATTAAATAGAGATATAATAATTAATATGAGAGATATAAAAATTAAAACATTGTTTAATTTCTTCCCACAACCTTCTTATAAGATATTTTTATATTTTTGTTGGGGATGTTTTGACATCAATATAGGCAGTCGATTAAAAATGTCTGTAATAAATGCCTCGGTATCCATAACCGCCACAAAATTGTCTATTTTTTTGTTTTTAATTACGCCTCTGAGTACGTCCACTTCTACACCGCTGTCCACGCCGCTCTGTTTCGTGGCGTCGCACTCATTCGCTTGTACTTTTGTTCCTGCCGCTCACCGCACCGCGCGCCGCCGTAGCGATTCGCTCGGATAAAACCGCGCGCGTTTTCGCTATGAGCGGCGTCTCGTGGCGTGCTTCAAACATTTTCATACTTTTGATCTTACCGCTCGCCGCCCCGCGCTTAGCTGCCGCTCACAGCGGCAAGGTCGTGAACGGGCCGTTAGATTCAAATAATATTTGTGTTGTTTCAGGCACCGAAATATCGCGGTAAACCATTTTATTTATTTACTAGATGAAAACCCGGCTCCGCTCGGTTTATATGTGACTCATGATACACAATGTAGGTAAATATTCTGTAGTCATCGGTTCTATAATATCGGTTCAATTGGCCAATCTCAGGTTTAAAGAAAGAACACATAACAAAGAGTTTATCATAAAAAAGTTTCAAAAACAATATTTTCGCGAAACGTCAATGACTGAAGAAAAGTCAAAGACATTGTAATGTATTCTACTAACTAGACTGTGCACTATGGCGCAAAAACCGGTCCGAGCAAGAGAGCACCCGATGGGAGTGTGTCTCTTTCTAATGGGGTGACCATGACCAAACAGAACCCAGGACAAATTGCTTGTAAAAACAATTGTGTAAGTATCCTGATATATTGATGCTACCTAACTACGCTACCTATTTTAATTAAAGTTAAAAAAAATAAACCTATACATAGTGTGTATATTTATTGGAATCTACATCAATTACCCTACACGTGGGTTAAGGGTCGAAAGTACTTTTTTCCTCTCTGTATAAGTAACAGGTAGTATCATCTGACCTGCCGTTAATTTGACAACAGCCTAACAAACCTGTCGCTCCATAAAGTACAAAAAAGCTAGGTATTTTTGTCAAATGTGAGATATAATATACAATGTGCATGGGGACATTTATGATGAAATTAGTGTTAGTTCAAATGAACGTGATGCAATATTTCGGACAGAAAAAGACTAAAAATTTAATAAAATTTTCAAAAATTGAAAATTGAAAATTGTTTATTTGTAAACATAGGTAAGTACATGGGATGTTGATGATTAGTTTAGCGTGTTTTGCATTAGAGCGTACAAATTCAAATTTACATACATATAATTATGAGAAATACAAATCATTGGTTTTTTCGAATTCATTAACAATAATTTTATTGATTTGTTTTTATACATTGCTGAACAATACAGTTTTACGCAATTTTTGTCGTAATGTAGCTTTATCACCTACGTGCTTCAGGGTTAAGGACTTTCCGTAGCTCCTAAGTCTTAAATTTAAGTATTTTTGCCAATACATTTAATCAATTCAATTCGTGAGATTCGTCAGAGCTTGGATGGGCAGCATAATGTGCCTAATTTTTGGGGAGAATTGATGTAACGTCATATTAAGCATCTTTTTCATGTTCAAACTCTGTAAATCACGAGAAATTAGCAAAATTGTCTTTCTATATATTTTACTATATCGAACACAAATGTCGAAGCATATTTTAGCCCTCCTCTGTCTACAAAGGCTGTGAAAGAAGAGAAAATTCACAAACATCAATGAAGTAGTCATGATTTTTATGTGTGCGATGCGTTATGACCAAGGCTCGGCAATGTTAACATGTTAGTTTGTCTAATATTTTCATTACGAAGTAGCCAAGATATGCAATAAAATAAAAAAGAACACGATATATCCACACACGCACTCAGATGATTTATTCTAACGTTAGGATTTTTTTTTTTTTTTGTAATATATAAAAATCTAAGTTCCGGGTTTCGCCCCTTTTGTAAATTCTAACAGTACATCCCCCACTGATAAGAAAGTCGGTACGTATCTATCTACCTGACTATGAGATAGTAAAAAAATCTTTGATCGGAAAAATTCATGGTTACCCTAAGCCCTAAAGGATATGATTGTTGTTTTTTTTCTTACCCGTGGAAAGAAAAGTGGCTACTACTACGTCTTTATTAATGATAAGACTCATTTTAGTACCCTGTCACACAATAAGAATTCACAATTTTTCATGAAAAACAAACGGTTTTAAGACACAATCGCAAATCGAAGCACGGCGATCAACCAACCAAGTGAGCAAACCGCCCAGGCCCAAACATTTAAATATTACTCATACTCAGTAATAATGAATTATTTTTAAAATAAAACGAATTGATTTATTAATGATAGGAACTGTAAAATATTTAAATACATTTCAAAGTATATTAATCATTCGTTTTAGTAAATCATAAAAAAGAAAAAAAAATCTACCATTTC
Organism: Plusia festucae; assembly: GCA_950381575.1. Taxonomy (NCBI): domain Eukaryota; kingdom Metazoa; phylum Arthropoda; class Insecta; order Lepidoptera; family Noctuidae; genus Plusia; species Plusia festucae. The sequence goes on from OX494459.1 coordinate 6,775,552, forward strand.
TACCAAACCCAATGATTAGTTGAGCTGGCAAGACGTCAGACAAGGACACACTCCCAGCGGGTGCCCTCTCGCCAGGACCGTTTTTGACTAGCTACCGCTTACAAAGAAATAGCTATCTTATGTGTACGGTATAAAGCTCATTTTAGATAAACAATTTTTTTTTCGTGCACTGTCTAGTTAGTAGAGTACAATGTCTTTGAGAAAAGTATTAAGTTTTGTTATGATTCAATCAATGTTTCCGGCAAGACGTTTCTATAATAATCTATACATATAATAAAATCGTAAACGACCAGTGTCTGTACATTGAATATTTTAGAAAAAAAACTACATACACACGTTCTATTCATGCTACCGAAGCCGAAAATATAGTTTATAAAATTTTTGTCTGTTTGTCTGTGCGTTTGTACGCGATGATCTCAGAAGCGACTGAATTGATGTGAATGCCGTTTTAACTAACGTATTGCTCCAACCTTCCCATAACATTTAGTAGTTGTTTCATCGAAATCGGTTCATAAACAAAAAAGTTATGTACATTTGAATCAATAGAAAGCGATATCGGCGACACAAAGTCCAATTTAGGATGAGCTCTCATCAATATGGTCGTCCATATTAAATAGGGATCAAACCTTAAATTTACCTAATCTCAATTCATCTGTACATGTAATCTTTGACATATAAACAACAAAGTAACCTTGGTCAAAGAATAAGCATTGCCATACAACGTGGCAATGCAGCCAGCCTAGTGGGCACACTCCCGGTCGACAGCGATGCGGATGAATACTTTGACGCCATTTTTTAAACTTTTATTAATATATATTAGTTTTTTATTTATTTTTTCGTGTGTATATATCATTAATTATTTTAGTTATGTTAAGATTGTATATATTTAAAGTTATTGTAAATAAATAAATGTTTGTATGAAAATATAGATTGTCACTCATTGAAAAAAAAAAAACAAAGTAACCATGGCGAAAATAACGTTGCCATAGCGATCAGTTTATTGAAGTATGAATAACTATTTAGGATGCATACAGTCGTATTAAACAGCTCGGTGGTTGTACGATTGGAAATGAATGTTATTGCTTCACGTTCAAATCCAGAGGTTACCACATAATACATTTCATTTTTATTCCTAGCACCCACTTTCTTACAGAAGTTTAAATGTATAGAGCTAACCCTTTATGTGTTTTTGTATTCTTTTTTAGTTTGTAATTTTTGATACAGGTGGTGATATAAGAAATATTATAAAAACAGTTCCAATTCTTTAATACGCTCAAGATAGCTTGCTGCTCATGCAATTTTTTTATGCCTGATCGAGACATACAAAAATGCATAAAGTTTTTACAATCACAGCTTACTCTTAAATAGGTGAAGTTCGTAGTCAGTAAGAAGATAAGTCTACCGTCTCAATCCCGCAATTTCTCCCAGTTACATCAAAGAAACCAAATTGTCAAATACCTGTAACAGTCGACTTGAGACATCTAAAGCGCATTCAGTGATTCAGTCAGTCAAAAATATTTTTTACATGCAAACCTATTACGACTGATCATCGCGAACAATGTCACGGGTACAGCTAGGTCATCAAGGTTACTTTATTCATATTTTTGTCTTTATTAAACTGAACGGCCGGTATTTGAATCTTGCATCGACTACTGATTAATGCCTGTGTGTGACGAGATCTGATGGCAAACTGCTAAGCTGGCATAAATAAATATACAGGATATAGCGCCTGTTCCAGCTTTTGATCTGGTCATTATTATTATTTGTAACTTCAGCTTTGGTCAAAATGAGCACGTCAAAATTACATTCTACCATTTCCCAAGCTATGTTAAAGTAAACTTTCTTTTTCACCGGTTACAGCTGTAGATACCCTGAATGATTCAGTAGGTATATTTTGGTAAGAATGGTTATCAGGATTGTTATGACCAACAAAGATCATACAATTATGACCGACGGACAGTCGTGTGGATGTGAACCCGTCCAAACTGCCTGACCCTGGATTCCAATCTGAAACCTCGCTCACGGAAGTCGCAATTATGAACACTAGACTTACGAGGCAACCTGTCATGAAAATTGCATAAAATACCAGCCTATAAACGTCCTACTGCTGGGCACATCCTCTTCCCATATAGAGAAGGAATGAGCATTGATATCGCTTCCTCATTGCGGGTTGGCGATTACAGATTCAAATTTTTTGGAATCCAGGTTTCCTCACGATGTTTTCGTTCACCGTTTGTCATGTATGTCTTAGAATGATTAAGAAAGTATAGACAACTTTGAAAAAGTCACATTGGTACTTGCCTGGGTTCAAACCTGCAACCACGTGCATGCGAATCCAGTTATTGAACCGCTTGGCCACCACAACATTGAGACATGAAAATTGCATATTTACCTGGAAATTGTTTTTTAGCGTTTTGGTGCCGCTTTCTACCTCCCGGCCGCCTACAGTGATCCTCCCTTTTGCTCTATTTCAGTACCGTAATGCAAAATTATCGGCAAGGGTAAACAGGACTATCTGGTATAACCCAAAAAGAAAAGAGCCAGGAAATGAATTCCTTTCTCTTTTGGTCGTTTGTGGACACCATAGTAATATTTTGGACAGTGGACATCGAAAAACCTCCATTCTAATGAGCTATTTTTGCTCACAGCTATATTGACACTCGGCTAAATATCAAACTCAAAATAAATATCGTCGAAACAATCCTTTAAACGTTCAAAGGAAGCTGCTATTAGACAAATGTATTTTGTTAAGGCCACTTGGAGGGTACTCTAAATACCTGATGGAGATAGCAAACGCGATAAGGCGATAACATTTATTATTTTTCAAACATATAAAATGAAATCTATTTCATTTTCAGCTGCATCCATAAGTTTTTGAAAATCTATTTTGCACACCCGGGAATCGAACATTCTAATATGCGAAAAATTACACCCTGTAGGTACTGTTATAGGATCATTAACAGGGAAAATTATGAAGATCGAATCTTTCCAACAAACACGGTTAATTAAATGAAAGCGAAAACAATGAAATCAATAGGCAGAAAAAGCACTTTTTTCTTAACGGTTGATCGTATTAGATCACCGTACTCTTTCACGCATTGTTTTAACTGCAAATCGTAACAATTTAAAGTTTTTTTATCATCTTACCAAAAGTACCTACCTACTTAACTATAAAGGAGTTACGAACGGTGTGTATGTGTAACTACAAAATTAATAAATTCAGTTAAATTCACAAAAATAATCGCGAGCTAATACAAACATATTGTAACTACAAATATTTCTGACTTTAGGTCTCGCAATCTTATTTGTGTATAGTAGACTACAGAAGAACATTTATCTAACGAACAAAAATCCATCAAACTATATCTTTCATAAAAAGTCTCCATATATTTTGAAAAACTTTTAAATTTCAGTCATTGAATAAACACAAGTGTAAATACCTATTTATCTTCTAGCTACGTACAATAAGCAATTTTGTTCTGAGGTTTTGAGAACCATTTTGAATTATGGTGTATGGGACCACGTATTACGTTAACCCAATCGATACAAAAATGTTATTGAAATTGATCTATTATAAAATTTCCAAGGTATCGCGTAACAAACGAAAATAAAATACCTAACAGTCAACTTGAGCCATTTAAAGCGCATTCAGTGATTTCAGTCAAAATATTTTTACACACTTTATACCTATTACGACTGATCAACGCGAACAACGTCGCGGGTACAGCTAGTAATATTATGTAATTAAGAAATAAAATTACCGCTGAGCATTGATTTTTGTTATGGTTAGTATTCTTTTTTCTATGGTTGTTATCGCAATTGGCCAATCTCAGGTTTAAAGAAAGAACACATAACAAAGAGTTTATCATAAAAAAGGAGTTTATCATAAAAAAAGTTTCAAAAACAATATTTTCGCGAAACATCAACGACTGAAGAAAAGTAAGTTTTGTTTTGATTAACTCAATGTTGCCAGCATTTTCAGGCTACTTAGGCCCATAGATATACCTTACAGACTACACATATATTTTATAAGTAGGTACATTTTGCGTTATTAATATAAACGTTTCGTTTTACACAGTCAAATGAGTCACAGTTCTTTGTGATGGCTACTTCTTTGGCGCGACGTACGCGATGTGTTAATTTGCGAGGCGTAAATTATGCAACGGAACGTGAAAAAAGCGAAATAAATATCGCGTTCCGAAACGATTCTGGTCCCAACTATCATGCAACTGTCATACGCCCTGTCAGCACTGTAATCACTTCAAGGAGGTTGTATGATAATAAACTCCTTGAATCACTTCGAAGCAGAATTATCTGTTACGGAACGCGGCCTTATTAATTACCCAAGATGGCGACTGCGGTTTTTTTGTTTGTCAGTGCCATTAGAATTTAACGAAATTCTCCATAATCCGAATTTTGCGGATATATGTTGTCGACTCGAAATCAATATTTTTTTATGTTTTGTTATTCATATAAGGTTTCGATCGAGTCTACCGTAGCCCTGAACGAAATTATTAATATAGAAGAAGAAGATTAATTAGAAAGGCCCTTTTGTGTACCCTCACTAAATGATACTGGCAGTAGTTGTTGTTAGACATACTTAACGGCAGATTGCCAAAACGGAAAAAAATATATATATATATTTAAAAAAACGAAAACGTGTTGTGGGTACGGTACTTATATTATCAGGATAAAGTGCGAATGAAAAGTGTCGACGCAGTCCCACCCATATATCCATCCTCTTGTAAACAATAAATACGTTGTTGGACTTCAAAGTATCAATAGTAATCACAACATAATTTTACGCGAACTCCGAGGATTAGAGCCGTAGTAGTCCACGATATGGCGACCGTTAATTTTTGAGTTTAGAAACCACATCTGCGCTCACCCTGCCGACCCCACTACCATGAGCAGAGGACAATTCACCGCACGCCTTGGGGTATTTTGACATCTTTTTTTTTTTTAAACGGACCTATCAGCGAAACTGGTAAACCAAACAAGAATAGGCCGATGATGCTCTTCTCCACAGGCTCCAATCCTGTAACAGGTTCCCATAGCAAGAGAGATACCAGATAGTGACATTTTCCTGTGGAGGATGTCTGTAACAGCTGTGGAGTTAAGGGTCTCCGCAACTGGTAGGATTAAAAGAGCCTTCCTCCGGTGCCTTGTTTCGATAGCATCTACTGAGCGAACACACTCACCAATTTGCTGGCGTAGCATACTGAACATCAGCTCCCTGATAGTCCGGAACTCTTCAGCCACCTTTGCCACCGTATCTTTCGCTGTACTGGTGTGGAGTTGAGCCAAGTTCGGCCATTCTTTTGCTGAAGGTCTCCTCGATGACTTGTTATTATAGTTAGACTATATTCTAGTTTAGAAGTATTAAAATTCTATGTGCAAAGTGTGGAACTGGCAGGTGGTGTTGTTTTAAGGTATCACTACATATAAAGTGATACCAATAATACTACCTACTACTATACTATACATATATACTACTAATAATAATACCATAGTAAAATTTAATTTCATATAGAACCGTCTTGTCCCTGTGTCTATCGCAAAGATTTTCGAGATTTTGCGGGACTTACCTTTGGCAATTGATTTTATACTTTCCATTTATAGATGGCATCCTGTTCTAATTTCAATGATCCTCCTTCAAATTTTTACACTATCGTCTATGACGAGGATTTGGAGGAGGAATTGGATATGGAGAAGTCGGGCAGCAAGGTCGAGGATTCTGGAGCCGAAGACTACCTCGCCACCGGAATCCCAGATGACGCCGAGCTGCAGCAGATGTGGGAAGAAGCCTGTCCATCGCCTGAGTTACCGTGAGTAATTTAGTTTCGTAATTAAATACAAATTGTAGAAGGAAAAACTTAAACCTCAGGCAGGACTCGAACCTGCGACCACTGACTTGACGCGCCAGTCGCTTTACCAACTAAGCTACCGAGGTCACTGCCTGGAAGTTTAAATTTCTCCTTCTACTTATGACGTCTTTATAGGGCGACGTATGCGACATCTAGTGAACCTACCTTACGGTTGGCCTCACCGACTCTGATTAACAATGTCAAGGCGCGTCAAGCCAGTGGTCGCAGGTTCGAGTCCTGCCTGAGGTTTAAGTTTTTCCTATAGATTTTTTCTCCTATAGAGAAGGGATGTCTTAGAATGATTAAGAAAAAGAAAATAAAAGAAACTTGTATTCGTTTATTGTTGTAGTCCTAAATAACGAACCTATTTTTTATGCATATCTGTAAGTATTATATACCATGAAAACCTTTTTTTGCTAGGTCAAGGGACAGGTCAAGATCGCCGTTGCGGCGGTCTTCAGAGGCTTCTGGGAGCTCAAGTTCGCCGCTCTATGTTAAACCGTAAGTTTTAAAACCTGCATTCATAAGTTAAGTATGAAAATAAACTTTCTTCGTCATTCACAGTTAATTATCATCATATCCGTCTGCTAAACGTAATCCAAAGAGCGCAAACCTGTCCTTATCTTTTAAATTTTATTTTTTTATCTTAGATTCGATGCCGCCGTCATGGCCCCCGTAAACGCCGACAAGAATGACGACATGCTGGACGACCTGCTTGCACCTCAACAGCTGCGTCGTCCACGGCGCGGTGGTTCAGTGCGGCACAACGGTATAGCGGTGCGTGGCGGAGGAAGGGGGCTTGGGGCTCGTGGCCGAGTGACAAATGATGATCCCTTGTGGGTAATTGGTGATAAATTGGAGAAAGTATATGTTGATGATGATGATATGCCTGAGAAATTGAAAGAAGAAATTTTGCGTGTCGTGAGTGCGAGAGAGGCTGCGAGAGTGCGATTGTGGAATAGACAAGAAAGAGAACAGAATGAAGAAGAATATGTAGACTCGGATGACGGCGAGGTCGAGTCCTTGTTTGCTGGTGAAGGAACTTCTAATCAATTTGAATGGTCAGCCAACATGGCTGATTTTCGAGGCGAGAGGGAGAAATTCCTTCCTCAGCAAACCGGGCCGGTCGTCAAATCCGAAACTGCGTATGGGGCGTTTAGGCAGTTCTGGGATGAAGACTTATTGACGCACATCGTCACTGAGACGAACCGCCATGCCGCACGTCTTGCTAATTCGTCCGCTGCCTTCGCCCAAGTTTGGTATGATACGAACGTTCACGAGATTTTAGTCCTCTTTTCCTTCTGGATGATGTTCGGAATTGTCGGGATGCCTACCATATCCTCCTGTTTTTCAATTAACCCACTTCTGCAAACCAACATCTTCAGAAAGATGTTTAGCCGGCATCGCTACACCGCTCTTTCCAACGCTTTCCACTTGAATGACGTCAATAGCGCACAGACAGACCCGACTAACGTTCTTGGTCCTCTTGGTCCGATTGCAGACCGATTAAATGCTCTTTTTCAGAAAGCCTACATCCCATCCCAAAATATTTGTATTGACAAATCCTTGCTTTTGTGGAAAGGTAGCCTATCCCCTTGCCAGTACGCTAAGACCAAGGTAGCCCAGTATGGCATGAAGACTTTCGAGCTTTGCGAGTCAGACACGGGCTACCTTTGGTCGTTCTTCATCCACCGCGGTTCTGGCAATACCGACTCCAATCTCCTATCCACTACCTCCGTCCTCAAACTTATCAAACCTCTCCTTCACAAAGGTTATACTCTTTTTATGGATAACTGGTTCAATAGCCCCCTATTGGCCAGATTTCTGAAAGCACGTAAAACTGACTGTGTAGGCAACTTGCGTGAGAACCGCAGCGATGTGCCTCCACTCATGTCGCTGTGCAAGCTGAATGATGGCCAGTTTGTAGTACGCCATTCAGGCGATGTTTCGGTCTTGACCTTTCAAGACAATCATCGTAAAATCACTACCATCAGTACCTACAACGGTGATTCACAAGGCGTCTGGCGCTGTGAATCCCCGTTGGAGGCGAAATCAAGTCGCCCGCCTAAGTACGAACCTCAAGTAGTCTTAGATTTCAATAAGGGTATGGGTGGCGTTGATCGTAAAGATTCAATGTTGGAACCATATCTTATGGCAAGACAAACAGGCAAGAAACGGTGGGTCAATATTTTCAAACACCTTCTCAACTGCTCAATTTTCAATGCCCGCATCCTTCTTCAGAGTTCGTCGTCTATTCCGAAAAAGCACATGGTGTTTCGGATTGAATTAGTCGATGAAATTCTAAAGCTTCACCTTCCAGGTGTCCCTAAAAAAAGCCACCCAACCCGTCCCGTGTCTAGCAGTTTGAGCCAATCACGAGACAAGACAAGCCAAGAGCGTCATTATCCACGAATGACAGACCAAGTCGTAAATCGGCGTCGTGTACGTCGGCGATGTCGCTTTTGCCAACAACAAAAGAAATTCCGACTTACGCCTATTTCGTGCACCGTTTGCGAGGTCCCCCTCTGTGCAGATCCCTGTTTCAAGCAATACCATCTTTCTCTCCAGTAGCCTAAGGGGGTGCAATAGGGATGTAAAGTTTGTATGGGAAGTTTGGTATTCTCAATGATAGACACATGAATTTTCGTATATGCGTTTTTAGTTAGAAATAAATGAACGCGTATTTTAGCGATTTTGGAAACTTCCCCCGAGTAAAATAGGGGTTGCAAGGTATTATATTGAGAATTTAATTTTTAAAGATAGGGATGCCTTTTCTTTTACGGGTTTCTGGTTCGATAAAAAAACACATTTCAGCAATTTTGAAAATCTACTCCTTAAGAAGGTGAAATAGGGGTTGAAAGGTTTTATATGAATTGTGTCGTTTTCAAAGATAGACACATGATGATCTATACTTATCTATACTAATATAATAAAGCTGAATAGTTTTTTGTTTGAACGCGCTAATCTCAGGAACTTCTGGGCAGATTTGAAAAAATATTTGCTGTTAAAATAGCCCACTTATTGAGGAAGGCTATAATTTGCAGCGGTAACCGATGCCCACGCGAACGGAGCCGCGAGCAACAGCTAGTATTTATACAGGGTGTCCAAGAACCTGGCGTCCAACTGGATTCCCACGATGCCCCAAGTTCTAACAGTACTCAGAAAAATATTTTAAAAAATCCACCCCATGTACTTACAGAATTATACTGATTTCAAAAAAAAAGGGGGAAATGAGCACCCTGTGACATACTTTTGAATGCTGTGACTGCTAATGCTGATAATTTCGATATTTCTTGGAGGTTTTGTAATCTAGGGTATTGCTGTGTCTAAATAGAATGTAAAAATAAAGTACTTATTGTACCATTTTAAAATAAAATATTATTTTAACTAAAGGTGATATGGAAAACTATTGAATTTCGCAACTTTGACCGACTGTAGTGTAAAAAAAATGTACCAAAATAGTATGGCAAGTGACGTCAAATTTTGACGCGTTTATTCCTCTTTTTAAAAAGGTATAATACTTACACATTAATTTGAAAAAAAAAATTTTGATAATATTTTTACTCAACAACCCAATTTTTACGATGTCTTACAGAATTCTTAGAAAGAAAAATTTACGACGAATTGAATCTAACCTCTAAAGAATTACTATTGTATGCTCATAAAAATAACAACAGGCCTCTCAAAAAACAGGTTAGACCGTAAGGGACGGTATGTGCATGCATCTCACCATAGTGATTCGTTATTACAACAGGAGGGAGCAAGACAGAAACTATCTTTGCGATTTGCTGGTTCTTCTTTATGGTACCCCATTATTCAGGTAAGAGTGAGGGAGAAAAAGGTTAGAGGTGCGAGTGGGATAGATAGTGACGCTATCTGGGATCGTGCTATTTAGGATAACAGTACGGTCAGTACGCGTCACTGCCTCCTGCCGTTACTACGCACCTCTCTCTTATTGTTACCATTGATCACGTACTACGATTTAAAGCTTTGTTTATTGGACTCGATTACTCTTTGTGCTCTGGACTTTGAAACGAACTCTTTACGACGACCTTTGCCTGTGTTTGGACAGTTTGTGTTTTGTGTGTGCTACCATGGCGACTTACACTCCGCAAGAATACGCAAATATGCACTACATTTATGGAGAATGTAGAGGTAATGGACGAGCTGCAGCGAGACTTTACAGAGAAAGGTATCCGAGGGCTACGCGATATCCCGACCATCGAGTTTTCATTAATGTGCACAGATCACTATGTGACGGGCGGTTCCCCAATCAAGTAGCTGGTGAAGGACGACCCGTAAATGACTTCATACGCGATGAAGTTTTAGAGGCGGTGTCGGCAAATCCAAGCATCTCTGTGCGAGGAATAGAAGCTGATACGGGGATACCGAAGAGCACAGCACACAGTATTCTCCAAAAAGAAGAATATCATCCGTACCACGTACAGCGAGTGCAAAGTCTTTTACCTCGAGACTATCCGAGCCGAGTCGCGTTTTGTGAAACAATCCTGCAAAAACATCGAGAAGACGAAAACTTTATCGACAAAATTTTGTGGTCAGATGAATCAACATTTAAGAAGGATGGCTACATGAACCTACACAACTTGCACGAGTGGCATGTGGAAAATCCGCACTTGATGCGAGAAGATAGATCCCAGTACCGGTTCAAAGTGAACATGTGGACCGGTATTCTCTGTGGAAATATTATTGGTCCATTTGAGATGCCCGAGAATTTGACTGGCGAATCATATTTAAATTTTCTTCAAAATGATTTGCCAAACTTACTAGAAGAGACCCCACCAGATATGTGGTTCCAACACGACGGCTGTCCAGCACATTTTCGCGTATCCGTTAGAGAGTTTTTGGACGAGCAATACCCGAACAGGTGGATTGGGCGATCAGGAACAATCCCGTGGCCAGCCCGCTCACCTGACTTAAATCCGCTGGATTTTTTTTTCTGGGGAACTATGAAGGAGCTCGTTTATGCGAAGCCCATTAATGACATCGCTGACCTTCGTGAGAAGATAACACAAGCAGTGCAGGTGATACGTCAAAAAAGTTACTCGCGAAACATAAAGCGGTCTTTTTTAAGGAGAGTGAGAGCTTGTATTGCCGCGGGTGGTCAACATTTTGAACATTTATTGTAATAAAATATCTTTAAACTAACATTCTTTGCTTTTATTCTACTGGGAACCCATCTACCTGTGTGTATTTCCTTCTTGCTCACTCTTGGAACCGAAGTAAATAATAGTAGTAACATAACAGTTTCTAAGATAAGAAAGGGTCCGACAGTTACCGTTAGTAGGTAGGCACTTCGTAAAAATTGGGTTGTTGAGTAAAAATATTATCAAAATTTTTTTTTTCAAATTAATGTGTAAGTATTATACCTTTTTAAAAAGAGGAATAAACGCGTCAAAATTTGACGTCACTTGCCATACTATTTTGGTACATTTTTTTTACACTACAGTCGGTCAAAGTTGCGAAATTCAATAGTTTTCCATATCACCTTTAGTTAAAATAATATTTTATTTTAAAATGGTACAATAAGTACTTTATTTTTACATTCTATTTAGACACAGCAATACCCTAGATTACAAAACCTCCAAGAAATATCGAAATTATCAGCATTAGCAGTCACAGCATTCAAAAGTATGTCACAGGGTGCTCATTTCCCCCTTTTTTTTTGAAATCAGTATAATTCTGTAAGTACATGGGGTGGATTTTTTAAAATATTTTTCTGAGTACTGTTAGAACTTGGGGCATCGTGGGAATCCAGTTGGACGCCAGGTTCTTGGACACCCTGTATATACGTAATATTCCTTTACTTACAGACTGATTGACTTTATATATTTTGACAGTTTTCCTTAAAAAGAGTATACCTTTGCCACAAAGCATTACAGACAGACGGACGCACATTTAGTAGAATCATTTCTTTTCTCGGTCATACCAATCTTTTCTGCCTAAGCGCCGTGATTGTGTGTGTGAGGAGTGCTAGACTGGGGGTCACCAAATTTACATAGAGTAAGGCCTAAGCCCAACTGTGGGATATTATAAGATAAAAATTGTTGATAGACGTGAAGGTGTACATATTATATCTGAAATTAGTTTTCAAAATTTGCTGTACAGCTTTGTTGGTTGCCACTCTGCTGCATATTTCGTCAATACTAGTGTTGCCAGACGTCCCGTATTTCACGGGACGTCCCGTATTTCGGGGATAAATTCAAATGTCCCGACGGGACAGGCTCTGTCCCGTATATCAATTCGATTTGTAATTGCGGAGTCAATCGTGCTACAGTTTGACCAGTACCTATCTACCAACGCAACGCACAACGTTCATATGTATCATCCGCTCATGAAGCTCTATACTACGTGCGTGCATCCATCCGTTTGGCCTGCTGCGCGCGAGCGACTGACAGCCGGTCGATCATCGCCGATAATCTCCGATGCGCTCGGCTCGGAGGGTGCGCGGGCGGCGGTGGCGAGAAAATATATTAAATAATTAGGTTTTTAATTTTTCCCGGATAAAAAGTTGAAATTCCGTATTTTTTTGCCCATAAGCGTTTGTCCCTTACAGGCTGAAAAAAAAATCTGGCAACACTAGTCAATACTGACTGCAGCTAAGTGGAATCGGCTGAAGAAGTAACTCACTGTATCATGACTGTGTCCACGTTATCCAAATCGCAGTATTTCTAGCAAATTGTAAGCCTTTGTATTAATTTATACTTTTATAGCCTTTTCATATTTTTTTCTGTGTATAAAATCCAAAGTAAGCACCTTTATTTTAAAATATTTTTACTAGCAAGCGCCCCGCGGTTTCACGCGCATGTTAATATTGTTAATCCAGGGTATTACTTTAATTACTTTTGAATTAGGTCCCACCTCTGAACTTTACCTTTTCATTTTATTATCACGTTTTTATTTTATTTGTTACATGATACACTTTGTATGCAACAAAGTTCATTACCTTTTTTTGTTTATTTTAAATACGATTATAAGTGTGTATAATTTAACAAAGTTGTCGTTAAATCACACAATTTACAATGCTATACTACGATACAAACTATAAATGACATAAAAATATTAAACTGCAAAATATAAAATGTGTATAGTACAGTATTTCTAGATAACTTAAGAGAAATTAAAATTGTAACGTTTTCTGTTACTCGCCATCTTTATTTCTAAGTCACTATTTTATTTCGTTAACACGATGCTCAATATGTACCTACTCAATAAAAATGTCAAAATGCCAAAATGACATAGATTCCAATAGCTTTTACGTCAGTTTTGACATTTGCACTTGTCAAGTTAGTCTTCAGGATTAAAAAATAGTTAATGAATGTACACTTGCAGTCTAGCACTGTGCAAACTGCTGGAGGTGAGTCGTGGATATAACCTTGGGCTTACCTTGATCATTCGGACGTCCGAAAGGAATGTGGCGCACTGGATGTTTTAAGGTTGTGCATACTTATCCGTCGCGGCTGTCAGTCACGCCCGCCAGTCGCATTCCATAATTTGTTTTTCAGCTTTAGTTAGGCACTAGGAACTTCCGTATTGTGTTAATTGGCTGGTTAATTATGCTTTTTTTTACTGATACAAGACATTGACAGATAAATTGCATAGATCACATAATTGTGAACTGTTTGTTGTGAACTGTTTGTGTATGAGTGGTCAAAGTCCCATAGAAATTCGACGGTCAGGGGATAAAGTCGAATCATTAATATTCTTCTATTTTGTAATAATACGCATTTTTCAAGTATACTGTTTATTATTTTTCTTCCCCATGTGAACATTGTAAATTAGAAAATAACACCCAGACGACAAATTTAAAATAAATTAAATTAAAAATTGTACATAACTAAAAGGTGTTATTATTTTGATCAACCTTATCAGTATTTTATCCTAGTAGTATGTGCACTTACATATTACATTCCTAGGTGTATTCAGAGGATGAGTAAGTACAGTAATATGAAAATATAACTCAATCTTGCGTAGGTTTATTACTAAAACCTATTAAACCATTTGAAATTAGCTAACCGTTCAAAATTGCAGTTCCCTCTTCAAGGAATCGCATCATTTAACAATTATGGTGGGATATTTTAGTGACATATTGGTAGCTATCAGTTTAATAAAGGCTTACGTTGTATCCTCGTAACTACTGGAATTGTTTTGCAATAATCAATGACATAGACAGTACTCAAATATCTCAATACTCAATAAAAATCTCATAAATATAATAAGTACAGTTTTCGATGACATCTATCGATAGCCAAATTGTCGATAGTTGCGCAACTCTGGTCTTGGCGGCGATGACGTTTGACGTGCTCGGACGTTCACAGATAAACTAGAAACGAAAGTAAAATCTCAAATAATATTAGATCAGATTTGGCCACCGGGTCAGATAAGTTTGTCATACTATAATTTTATTAGGAACAAAAATTATAATGTCCCTAGCATTTTTGAAATTATGTTATAAAATTTGCATGCCCGTCGTTTTTTTTGCCCAACGTATCTTCTTTTGTGGCAGTTTTTAATTCGTCCAGTCGTGTTAAAAATTGTCAAATCTTTGATTTTACTGTAATGCCTACAAGTTTTTTAATCTCGGAACTATTGGATATAATCTTCAATTTATTAAATTACATTTTGTGAGTATTTCATTCATTATAAACATCATAAACATATTAAGATATGAATAAAATCTATGACATATTTATTTTTGTCTATGTTGTTAATGTTGCCATTCTTTAAAACTAAACATTCGGTCGTGCTGTCAAATCTTGTTGTTTATATAATTTCAAAATAAAAAATTCAAAATTAAGTTAGGACTGTTATTGTTATTGTAATTTGTGTAAGGTGGTATTCACAGATATAGTAGTCGCAATGGGCACAGTACACGCTAAGGTAAGTGTTCTGTAATGCACTATATTTTGTCTTGTTATCATAAGTTAGGTTATATTCAACTTGAGAATTGATAAAACTGATTTTACGGTATTTATTTGTTTTTATTTGGTGTTGTTAGCGTCTGTAATAACTGAAAATTATCTACCGGTTTGTGTATTTACGAAAAAGATCGCTTGCATACGTATTTTAAGACCTCTAAACTGAGACACAAGATTCATATTTGAATGTAGTGCTTCAGCTGAAAGTTAGGATTGTGATAAAGTCCAGTTCACACTACCATGACTGTAAGACACAAGTCTCCGACACCCAATAACTATAGCTTCTAACAAAGGCAGTCTATGTAATCATATTAATATATTGGCACAACTCACACACGGCCATCTGATCCCTTACTATGCACTAGGCAGAGCTTGTTACCAGACAACTGACAAACATAGTTATATATTTAATTATCTATGCTAATATTATAAAGCTCATGAGTTTGTTTGTTTGAACGCGCTAATCTCAGAAACTACTGGTCCGATTTGAAAAAATCTTTCACTGGTAGATAGCCCACTTATTAAGGAAGGCTACAGACTATAATTTGCCCCGGTAACCCACGTAGGCGGCGCCGCGAGCAAAAGTTAGTACATAATATAGATAAATAACACCCAGACACTGAACAAATGGTTTTTTTATTATTATTACAAAAGTGATGTTCAATCTCACAATAACAATCAGAAATACTGTTTTATGTATATTAATTTTAAAAAGGCAGATGTGAAACATCAACATTATTTTGTAAAAGTAATATGCAGAAAAGAACAGATTGTGATAGGAACTAAATGTCATAATGATAAAATAAAATATTACGATTTTATTTCCAGATCATGAAGACTATTTATTGAATAAACATTTATTTTCATTAGATTCAAAAAATTACGAATTTATATAAATTACTTCTTAATTTGTTTAATCAAAAAACGTTGACAGACAAGCGGCTATAGACTGTATATATATACCATCATATCGCCAGAAATCGGTTTTACATGCAGCTATAGATGTTTCACATCAAAATTCACATTTAGTGCTTGCTTGTAGTGGGATGGAACCTGCAACATTGCACTAAAACCCATTCATTGAACTTCTAGGCAATTGGTACCGATGGGATGTTGATCCTTCACATGCTTAGAAATACAGTTAAATATAACTAATCAGTAGTAGGAAATGCAAGCATACAATCAGTTAATTATTTACGTGCTTACTCAAAACAAATAAAAAGAAAAATGGTTTTTGATTCTCTGGTTATCTATTCTGGCTAATCACCCTCAGTAATGGCTACTTGTAGTTCCTTTTCTATATTTATCTGTCCGTCTGTCTTTCGTAATGTGTCTATTATTATCTTATTTCTCAAAATTTCGATATTATTCTGTTGACAATGGTGTGGGTTATGCGTTTTATTCTTATTGTATCAAAACAAGTTTGAATACTGTAAGGTTTATCTGCTTTTTGTCTCCATAAATGAAATAAAAATTAAATTAGAAAAACAGTAACTTAATTATGATCTTGAGTTATGACCTAACTGAAGACACTGATAGGGCTGCCAACTTTTTGTTACCAATTGATGATAAAAACAGTATTTTTTATACTGTTTTTATGCCCAACAGTCGAAGTCGCGGGCAGAAGCTAGTATACTATATAACATAGGGTAGTCTGAAAGCCGATACAGAGCTAAAAATATCTAACTCACTATGATGGAGGCATACTGTCATAATATTTGTTTGTTTGTCTTTTGCAGGCACAACAGGGGGACAGCAGAGGTGAGGTGGGCGCAGGCGGCGGGCTGTTTGAGTTTGAGGAGCCCATCGAGATGGATGATGAGGCACTACCTAAGCCCACCATCAAACTTAACGGAGTGCGGGTTAGTGCTAATCTATTTTTTTTTATTCTTTCAAAAACGACGCCCGCATTAAGGAATTTCATCCTCGTGTAGCGGGGGTTTCACAAACATTAAAATCACATGCTCAAAGAACACCCAGACTTGGAACAAGTATTTGTGGATCATACAAATACTTGTCCCATGCGGGGATCGAACCCGCAGCACGTCGCGCACAGTGGTAATTAGCTTGGTGACCTATACCACTCGGCTATCCGTGGAGTTGTATCATCAATCAACTTGAAGTAATGATGTTTTTTTAAATCTATCGCGGTTTATTAGTTCCTGACGTTTCAAAGCCTTTGCATGTCATGGTCACGGGCAGAAACGTCGGGAACTGAAATCGAAATAAACCGCGATAAGATCCGTTTAAGAACATAGATTAATAACTCAATTTTTTAAACTATCGCGGTGCTTGAATATAGTATTATCACGTCACGGGAATTATCGTTAAAGCAGACTCAAGTCAGGTCTGCTTACGACCAAGGCCAATGTAACCCGGCCGAAACGTCAAGCCTTAGGATCTACTTCTTCTAAGATCTACCTGAGGGGTAGTCCTATATTGCCTTTGCATGATGACTAATACCGTCGCCTGTCCTCGTCGATGCGTGCCGTTTTGTGGCAATCGTATTTTATATCTCCCGTGTTGCAGGCACGCGTGGACCGCGTGCACGTGGACGGCCTCAACCGCACCAAAGACGACATCATCCGCAGCACCGTGGACGAGCTGTTCCACGCCACCGACTTCGAAGACGTCATCCTCAGGGCGCACAAGGTATACTATAACCTCATGTGATGCAGAACGAATTTGCCATATAACTATGGGTGGGATTCAAACCGGCAACCACATGATCACAAGTCAAACGCCCTAACTATTAGGCTACCGCTGCTTGTAATGTTAATGTTTAGTGACTTAATTATAACCCTTTATGTGCAGGTGCGTCGCGCCCTTGACGCAATGGGCTGCTTCCGCGACATCGGCGTGTTCATCGATGTCTCCTCCGGACCTGGATCTACGCCTGAAGGACTCGAGGTACACACAAACTGACGCACAAACGATGAGTACACAGACCTACAAGCAGCCCCATCTAATTAAATGACAAATTGCATAGCATTTTATATATTTTTACCGAAATAATATTAAGACTATAATTATCCAGTCGATACTTTAATATCAAAATGAACCAACATTTTATATTCGTAGGTACCCAGTGCATTGCCTTGTGGTACCCTTGCTAAGTACGTACTTTACGTGCTCGACTCTGTCGAACGCCTCCGTAAAATCAATACACATCTCACGATTAGTAATAACGTGTGTGTGCAGGTTACGTTCCAGGTGCGTGAGCTGTCTCGAATCGTAGGTGGCGTCAACACCACCGTCAGCGAGAACGAAGGCAACCTCGTGCTCGGTACGTAACACTGGAGTAGTATTGGTTTGATCATGATTCAACTACATCTTTTCTTCCTATATCTATTTTATCACTCGTCATGTCACACACATTTGACTTCCACATCTTTGTATTAACCGTGGTTTCCTCTTCTCATCTGAGATAACCTGAGTGGTCCTACGACTGTTTCGCCGACTTGACTGACTAATATATTGTGTGTAGGCGTAAAGATGCCGAACGTGCTGGGCCGAGGCGAGCGCGTGGCCGCGGAGTATAGCATGGGCTATCGCTCTTCCTCTAACTTCAGCGTGTGTGGTACCAAGCCATTTCCGCACAAGCCACTTCTACCCGTCTTCGCCGCATCGTTGTACCAGCAGAACCACGAGTACCCGTGGTCGGGCTACCGCTTGCTCGACCGCGGTTTGCTGCTAGACCTCGCCTTTAACACGTCGCCACACACCAAGCACAACCTACAGTGGGAGGGCCTCGTGCGCGAGACCTCCGTCCTCAGCAAGACCACCAGCTTCAAGGTCCGCGAAAGCAGCGGTGAGTGACCTCACTCCTCCGTACACACTCACACAAACTCATACTCACGGTCACCTTTCTCAGGCCCTCAGATGAAGTCGATTCTTCGGCACATTGTGTGCGTGGACCATCGAGATGAGCCCATCTTCCCGTCTCGTGGAACGTGGCTGCAGTTCTCCAGCGAGGTGGCCGGCCTGGGTGGTGGCGTTGCTAACCTCAAGACTGAGCTGCACGCGCAGACCAACCACATGCTGCTACAAGACGTGGTATGGACTTTCCCAACGATTATTTTAAATGGGAATAATTATTTGATATTAAATGGAGGTTTTTTAAAGGAATTAAATCCTTTTGTCGCGGGGATTTTACGAACATTCCAATCACAATAAATATGTGAAAAATTGGTAATTTTATCTATTCATATTAAGTTGAAGATTTTTAAACTGACTCTTTAGCTAATGTATTATCCCTTTTGTATTGGAATAGATTTCTGATATGGTGGCTGTCAGTCTTTATATAAAAACTTAAATAAAGCTTCCATTTAAGGGCCATGAGAAATCGCAATTTCGGTCAATTTACAATCCCACGATTCCGGCCAAGGCAGAGACGGAATTGGGGTGTTTTTGGTCGGTGAAAGTCTGACATATCCCCTCGACGTGGGTTGGAAGCATTAGCTTTTCACCCCGAAGAAAAAGCGTGTGTGCGTGCGTTGCGCAGGTGTTGCAGCTGACGGGCGCGCTGGGCGTGCTGCACGACGTGTTCGGGTCGGAGCTGGCGGACCAGCTGTTCCTGGGCGGGCCCACGTCGCTGCGCGGGTTCCGGCAGCGCGGCGTGGGCCCGCACAGCGACGGGCAGGCGGTGGGCGGGCGCGCGTACTGGGCGGCGGGCCTGCACGTGTTCGCGCCGCTGCCCTTCCAGGGCGCGCGCGCGGGGCTGGGCGCGCTGTTCCGCTCGCACGCCTTCGTCACGGCGGGCTGGCTGGGCGCGGGCGTGGGCGGGGGCGCGGGCGGGGGCGCGGGCGCGGGCGAGCTGGCGGCGCTGCGCGCGGCGCGCGTGGCGGCGGGCGCGGGCGTGTGCGTGCGCCTGGGCCGCGCCGCGCGCCTGGAGCTCAACTACGCGTGGCCGCTGCGCGCCATGCCCGGCGACCGCCACGCGCAGGGCCTGCAGATCGGCGTCGGCGCCAACTTCCTCTAGGTACCTACACCCTTCTTACTATGGGACATTGTGTAAGTGTCTGTATTTGTCATTACTTGCCAATAATAGGTTCAATTAAACCTAAATTCCTGTGTACACAAATCGATTCGAAGAACCTCAAAACCACGAATTTTAATGCTACTAGAAACATCGCTACAAATCCCACAGCTGTAATAAAGCCTTTGCATTTGTGTAGCACTTTTAATTAATCTCATAAATTCAAATAATACAATTTTTATTCGACAATCATTGAGATTCGCTAGTGCCTATGATATATTTCAAGCTTATAGTAATACAAAAAAAACACATATTCTATAAAATATGTTTTTTTTTTCATTTATTTCCTATACAGATAGGTGTCCCACAAGGTCATGTCTTTGGTCCTTTACAATACCTATGAGATAGTGGATCTATTAATAGTTATGATGAAGTTTTGTCCTTGATTTGTTTTATTTTATAATATTATTTTAATTCTGTCTTGTGTCATGTCCTGCAGTGAGCACGTGCCGGCGACGCGTCGGATCAAGCTGATTGTATATACCGTAGGGCAATGAAGAAGAAGAGTATTTATTTATATTTAAATGTATGAGCGTTCAGCCACAAGGCTTTATTAAATTGTTTAGTTTCTTAGATGGTGCAAAGCGTTTTATTTATAATGCCCTCTTCATCAAAGTCACTAAATTGTTATCTATGGATAAACGATGAAACGAATATTGCCAATGGAAATATTCGTAATTTAATAATAAGTGATACTACTGATAGGATTGCCTGTTTTATAATAACTTAATCATTATTACTCTCCCTGTTTGTATGCTCAGATCTTTAAACTATGAAATGGATTTTAATGCAGTTTTAAGCTATTGAAAATGTCTTTCGACGAAGGCTTTTGTGGAAAATTTTGGGGATTTAGTACTATGCTACCCGGCTACCCGTGCGAAGTGGGTACGGGCCCGCCATGGCGCCAGTTCCTAATAAGTAAACCTTTAAAATATAATTGGTAAAGAAGAAGCTAGTAATTGAAAATTTCGTGGATAGAATTGAGTTGTAAAAAAGATAAGATTATTAAAGACATCATTACACCCTGCTGACATCATTATTATAAAAAAGACAACAGCTGTTATCCAGCGCGGCAGCGTCTCAAATCCGTACCCAAAATATTACCGCAGAAATTCAGTTGTTTCAAGTCTCGCTTCGCAAAGACCAACTTTATGCCATGCACTGCACAAAAAGTTAAAATTAAAAACAAAATGATTATTTCAAAACTGTCAACACCTGTGTGTAATTGACATAGGTACATAATTGAAGTGAATTTTGTTTGAGACCGTATTTAACTCAGAGTATTTAAGATTTCTCTTTAGCAATGATTAAACAAATTCATTAAATTGAGTTCCTAATTTTGGTACCTAGTGTAGACAATAGTCTCAATATAAGCCAAATGTTTTGTAAGGTAAATAATTGTTTTATCTATTGTAGTCTAGTATTGTCTTAATTTAATATTGTAATATTTATCTATCAATAGTATCAATTTACTATTACTGACCATCAACTCAAATCGGAGTCAAATCGTTTATTTTATTGCTGACATGTCCATGAATAATATAAAAAAATGTGATGATTGAGTTCTTGAGGTGAAATTATGAGTATGTATGGTTTTTCCTGAGTGAAAAGAAACATGAATCTTTATTTATTTAGGGTAGCAACATTGTCATGAAACTTCAAATCAATCAAAGTGCTGAAGAATTACGAGCTCAGTGTATTTGCTATGATTATTAATTTATTAATTTTATTGTTAAAATAAGCTGAAAGTCTCTCCGGTAAAAAGTGTGGTATCGCGCGCGCCACAGGACTACTTGTAACTGTTTAGGTGAGATAGTAGAAGCCACAGAAGCGTGTATTTTCGTGATTTAGTTGGTGTTTGTCATTGCTGCGTGAGATATTATTTTTGTTTAGTGCCAATATCGCTGAGTAATTTCGGGCTGGTGGTGTATGTTCAGCGCGAGGTTTGTTGTGTCGATCTTGTCAGCGTGCCAAATCCGGCAAAGATAGTTAGTTGCTTGCCGTGAGTTAGCTTTGTGTCAGATTGGTGTTATAACTCCCTCTGTGGTGTTCTCGCGGCCTCCGCGGAGTCCCGCCGGCTGTCGGCCTCGTTTCCCTCGCCTTGCTCCCGCACCACACGGTTCATGAACAATAAAAGAAACAATGACTTGCGTAATTCAACTGACCCATATTAATATATTTAAAATGCGTATCTAAATTATATTTTGGTGGAGACCATTAAATAGTGATTTGTAAATTGTAATTAATAGTTACAATTGTTGGCTACTTTAGCAGGTCACATTTGTGTTGTTACATTTAGTAAACAAAACATTTGTAACAGTTTGTTTCATCAGTGGGTCACTGATCATATTAACAGTGATTAAGTATCACAGCCTTAACTATGAACCAGTTTATTGCAATTTATTTGGTATACAGTTATATCCCAGCTTATACATAAGTACACATGCATACATCAGAGAAGCAACACACAAATTTTCTTTGTTATTGATTTCATATAACCCAACCTTACTCTGCTTGTGTCAAATAACTAACCATTGTAAACTAAACCAGCTATTTCTAGCCAATAATTCAGGTATAGGACTATAATAAACGAAACGCTTATTCATAGCATGCTATACAAGAATCAGTTTAATAGCTTTGATTTAGATAAAGACTATTGGTAGGAAACCCCTTGTCACATGTCTCATGGTGGTAAGGGGAATAATGGCCTCAATAATAAGAATCTTTGGAAGATTTAAAACTAGGCAATGACCGCACAGTTAATGTGTCCAAATCAGGGCCAGATCTAGGGGAGGGCAACTGAGGCTACAGCCCCAGGGCCTCCACAAAAGAGGGGCCCTCACAATAGAGACAATTCAGACTAGTAAACACGAGTAAACAACTTTTCCTCAGATCTTTTTTTTTTACTCATCTTCACAATAAATTATTGATTGAAAAACTCGACTGAAAAAAAATGATCATTTTATTTAGAAAATAATTTGGGGCCAGGTGGCTTCCACTCCTTTGCTGCCCCGAGGCCTCCAGACCTCTAAATCTGGCCCTGGTCCAACTACTGGGTGCATCAAATTTTAATACCTACACAGTTCTTGAAAATTATTGACAAAACGAAAGAAGCCTTTTCCCAAGCTTTGTTAGGGTCTGCTTCCAGCATTACCAGATTTAGCTGAATACTATATTTTACAGAGCGACAGCCTGCCTGGGCAACACGGTATTCCATAGAAGAAGTGAGAAGTGGTTTCTCAATAAAATAATCCTGTACAAAATTATTTATAGTATGAACATGATTATTAAATATCCATTTGAGGCATCAATCTATCTGACATTGAATATATTTTCAAATTAGATCAGTAGTTTCTAAGATTAGGATCCAACCAAACTCTAGAGGCCCCCCCCCATTTGTGTATATAATATGACTAGTAAATACAGGATAATTTTTTATGGAGTGCGTATATTCAAGGAGGTAATCAGGTGCATAAAACTGCATCTACTTTTCCCATGGAACATAGGTCTAAATCTTAGAAATTGAAAATCAATTTTTCATACAAAAATTAGTCACGTGACCTGTCACTTTGTATGAATATTTCATTTTCAATTTTAAGATTTCGACCTATGTTCCTTGGGGAAAGTTGTTCAGTTTTATGCACCTGATTACCTCGTAGAATATACGCACTCAATAGAAAATAATCCTGTATAATGATCAATGCAAATTGTTGCAGGTACATGGTAGGTGTCTGTGATGATGTCACTGAAGCCGAGGAATATTGACTTCACGGAGACATGGGCCCACCTCAAGGAGACGGTAACACTTAATAACCTCATGTCTTGTTAAAAATTGTCATTCTAACCACTTTTAAAAACCCCTCTTTATAAAAAGGGTGTGACTGTGGACTAGGTTTGAAAAAAAAAAAAATGTATTTAGTTCATAAATTAGATAGTAAATAAATATTAGATACGTATTTTCTTTTTTTCAAAACAATAAAGTTTTACAAAAATTAGGCGCATTAAAATTCAGGAGTGACGTCATAAGTAGGCGAAAATAGTAGCCACAAGTGACGTGGCCAGTCACCACTCCTTAACTTAAATTCGCTGTATTTAAGTAGGTAGGTAGGCGACTGCACGGACAGCCGAGTGGTATAGGTCACCACGCCAATTACCACTGTGCGCGACGTGCTGCGGGCTCGATCCCCGCATGGGACAAGCATTTGTGTGATCCACAGATACTTGTTCCAAGTCTGGGTGTTCTTTGTGCATGTGATTTTAATGTTTGTGGAACCCCCGCGACACCAGAATCAAATTCCTTAGTGCGGGCTTCGTTTTATTATAAAAAAGAAAAAAAAAGGTATTATGTTCATAGGAAAAAGAAAAAAAATACGTGTCTAATATTTTATCTTTATCGAAAAACAGGACAATGAAAAAAAAAAGGCTGAATCCTTAATCTTTCAATCAGTCTTTTCTTCTTTTTATCAATAAAATTATCTTAAAAAACAAAAAAATGAAATTATTTTTTGTTTTTTAAGAGCTCCTGTCCTCCCCAGACCCAAAGCTTTGACTGCTTCTCCAAGGAATTAGAATTTTTATCTGTGGCCTTACTCCCGACTGCATCGAGTTCTGTTTCAATCGAATTGAGATCGAGTTTGTACTCCAGAACGCGACACTAGCGCCAGATCGTGCAGTGGCACGAGTTGTAACTAAGCTCGATCGAGAACATCCTTAGAGAAAATCTGTCCGAAAACGTTAGAAAACTTATTAAAAACGAAATAAACCAAAGACTAATAACTATGATTACGCAGTTATATCTTTACCGCTAACGATGCTAATAACACTTGGTTATAACTGGATCTTGGTTTTCGATTCGGTTTGGTTCGAGAGTACCAATTCATGGTTGAATCGAGAACCGAATCAAGTTCGAAACAGAATCAAAAACAGAACCAAACCAGTTTCGGTAGTAACCCCACTGAACCTTAATGGCCTCTGGAATCAGATTATCTGCGAGATTTAAGAGCTCACTAAGCTTGCACATGTCTCTTACGTGCAGGTGGCAGGGGTGGTGGGATTGCGCGCGGTGGAGCGGTCGGTATGGAACACTCGCTTCTCTGACGTGTACGCCCTCTGCGTCGCACATCCTGAACCCTTGGCTGACCGCCTCTATGATGAGACGAGGTAAATAAAAAAAAAAACAAAAAAAAAGGTAAGATACAAGTAGCGGCACGAAACTTTAGCGCTGACCGTTATTGCGCAGAAGTAAAAAGTAAGGTACATGTGGGGCGTGCGTAGCTCCAATTGGCTCTCCACCCAGTACTCATGCGCAGTTATCCCCTCCGCGTATCGTTCAGCGCTAGACTTACCTACGTGCCGCTACTTGTACTGTTCTTCAAATGCTTATGTTCTTAACCAGGTAGTTATTGAGATAACTAGCTGCTTCCCGCGGTTTCGCCGTTCCCGTATACATACAGGGTTTTTTATGGAGTGCATATATTCAACGAGGTAATCAGGTGCATAAAACTGAACAACTTTTTCTTAGAAACAGGTCGAAATCTTAAAATTTAAAATCAACTTTTCACACAAACATAAGTCACGTCCTGTCATTTTGTATGATAATTTCATTTTCAATTTTATTTTTTCGTCCCATGTTCCTTGGGGAAAGTGATTCAGTTTTATGCACCTGATTACCTATGCTCTTTTCCATGTCAAAGGCTACATGCATGCCAAATTTCATCCAAATCCGTTCAGCCGTTTTCGTGTGATTGAGTAACAAACATCCAAACATCCACACTTTCACATTTTTAACATTAGTAGGATGCCCAAATGACTAACACTTTTGACTGCACGGATAGCCGAGTGGTATAGGTCAACACGCTAATTACCACTGTGCTCGACGTGCTGCGGGTTCGATCCCCGCATGGGACAAGCATTTGTGTGATCCACAGATGCTTGTTTCAAGTCTGGGTGTTCTTTGTGCATGTGATCTGAATGTTTGTGAAACCCCCGCGACACAAGGATTAAATTCCTTAGTGCGGGCGTCGTTTAAAAAAGGACTTGTAAGTTTCTCGCGGCGTTAGCTTATGGCGTTGGACTTGCGATCATGTGGTCGCCGGTTCGAAACCCATCCGTTACACTACAGATGAGAACCGTGGCTAGTAAAGTTAAATAAGAAATCGTTGTATATTACTCCAGGAACTTTCTAGAAGAGCACGTGTCGGGACTGCTGCAGCGCGTGTGTGGTTCCTCATCACTTGAAAACAACGATCACAATGACGGCCTGCTCACTAGGTAAAACTTTAAATTACTTTCATACCTTGTACAGTCAACAGCAAAAGTAATAATAATAATAAAATTTCTCCGAATCCAAATTAAGTAGCTCAAGCACTTGTGTTATGGAATCAGAGACAACGAAGGTACCACAAACACCCAGACCCGAGACAATCTGGAAAAGTATTTTTCTACATTGACCCGGCCGGGGATCGAACCCGGGACCTCAGAGCTGGCGACACCTTGAAAACCGGTGCGTATGCCATCGAGTGGCGTACGCAAAGTAGATGATGAATTGAGTTTATAACTTTAGGAGTAAAAACTGATCACGAATATATGGCAACTGTACCAACTAGTAGTAAATGTTTTGTATAATTTAAAAACACATACTTTGAATCACTTCGACGCCACACAGTTCTAACGCGAACTCCGTTCATTAGTATTGAATTTCCGATTTTGATCATCTACTTTTGCTGTTGACTGTACTTGCTTGACAAAGTTCGACTTGACGACCTCCGTGGTCGAGTGGCATGCACACCGGTTGTTGACACGCGCGGACATTCAACGAGATTTGTAGCTGCGTAAAATTTATATTAAGGTTTGTAGAAATTGGTTTAACAATTGCACGCCTCATAAGCGAAGCGTTGAGGTGGGTATTACTGTCAGTTTACGCACACCGAGTGATTCTCCAACTTAAAATGACACTTTTTTTATTCTTTATTGCATTTATAAATGAATAAAATAGACAAATGTTGAGAAAAAACACTATTTTTAACACTCATGATATTTTTTAATCTCTTTTTATTATTTAAACATTAAAAAATTGTTTAAAAAAGTTCTGTCTTGGACGTCCGTGTGTCTGTATGTACGGATCCCGTATCTTGTGGTCACGATTACGAGCGAAATACGTCACTTATCGAGTTGTTTTTTTTTTTATAGGCTTCAGTATTTTGAGGAATAGAAGCCTGTTACTTTTCACGGTATAATTCGATGTAGTTTAATTATTATTTACAAATAATCTCAATTTTATTGTAATGAATGAGATTATGAGACGTGCACTTTTGGATTTTCCAACTATTTTCAGATTGCTCTATCTTCGATAAATTAGATTGATGGAGTGGTATGTACACACATCAAAATACAGGGCACACTAAAGAACAAATATGTGTGTGTTATCGTATTAACTCTTTTGTACTATTCATACACTTGCGTGTGTGTAATGTTATTCTAACAAGTATTTGTAAGAAACTTTTGTACAGTCTTGTTAATTTTATTTGTTTGTTCGTGTCGCAGATATGTAGCGGCGTGGCGCGAGTACAGCCAGGGCGTGGCCTACCTCAACAGCCTCTACTCTTACCTCAACCTGCAACACGTTAAGCGACAGAAGGTACACACAAAAAAAAAACGAATAAAAATAAGAAATAAAAACATAAAAATAATTTTGAAAACTGCATAGTGCATATTGCGGTTTCAGAATAGCTTTTTTTTAGCGTTTGTACGGTAGTTTTTGGCTTACGCGTTTACAAGCGCGCTATTAAACCGAACGTGTTCGCTTGAAACAGTCATCACAAAATTCTTGATAGCTCTTATAAGTGCGTCAACGGTAAAATAAATATAATTCGCGATTGTATACACGTACGCGCGCTTAGAAACAACGAGTTAATATGCGGGTAAAAAACGCTATGCTGTAACAGCCCTAACATACATCACAGCAACATACACACAGTCACGTATACCTAATACACGTAGGTACACACACTCACATATGCGCAACTTTGTACGAGTGTGAGTATATGCAAAACATATTTTCTCTGCATGATTAGTACATATAATGTTAACCAGTATAATTCAGATCCATAGGTTATACACACTCAATAAATGAAAGTTTAAATTAACAACGCTATCCTGACACTGCCCTAACACACATCACAGCAACATACACACAGTCACGTATACCTAATACACGTAGGTACACACACTCACATATGCGGACGTATGTACGAGTGTGAGTATATGCGAAACATATTTTTTCACCATGCGTAGCACATAGAATGCAATAACCAGTATAATTCAGATACAAAGGTTATACACTCAATAAATGAAAGTTTAAATTATTTGCAATCACATGCAAAATGAACTTTCAATACATATTTGATGCACGGATAGCCGAGTGTTAAAGATGCATACGCCAGTTCCAACTGAGCGCAACGTACTGCGGGTTCGAGCCCTGCATGGGACAAGAAATTGTGTGATAGACAAATGCTTGTTCTAAATTCGATTGTCCTTTGTGCATGTGATTGCTAAAGCCTCAAGACATATTTATGGATTGATAAATTCCTTACTGTAATATATATATGTATATAAATATAATGATAAGCGTTAGTGCAGTACACAACAGTATAATACGTAATTTTCTTCAATAAATTGGTCTAAGTCTTTCTCTATAGTTTGAAGAACTTATTTTAGAACCAGGTTTTTTCTACCCATATTCTATCGCTCTTTCTCGCTCACTCTCATTGTTTCTGCATGGGAGTAAATGGGACAGAGCTAGAGTGGGCTATAACAATAATATGTGTGTAGGTATCAGACGCGGAGATCATCTACGGGTCTTCGGCGGCCGTGAGCTGTCCCGAGCACGACTCGCGGCAGCTTGAGGTATGTCCTCTACGAATACTGTTGTATTAACATAATATATTGTTAATAATATGACTGGCCTGTTGGTCAAGTGGTTAGTGACCCTGACTGCAGGACAAATCTTTGTGTGATGAGCATTAGTTTTTCATATATCTATGCTGGAAATACACATTTTGAATTGTATGCATTTCATAGTTTATTAAAAGAACTAGCTGACCCGGCGAACTTTGTTCCGCCTCCGCCTTAGAGGTCTTGGTTGCGGCATGGTATTGTTATTAATGATAATATCGGCACAGCAACATAATATTAAGAACTTTAAACAAATGCACCAACCGGTAATATTTTTTTTTTAATATGTTCAGTGCTCAGTTGCCTTTTGTTATACAATTTTTAACAAATTATCCGCTGACTTATATTTTGTCTGAGTTGTGTTTTGTTATTCTATGTCAGTTGCGTTTCGTTATACCACGTTTTATGTCACGTCCCACAGGAACGACGGGAACTGGATAAAGAGTATCCTATGTCCATCTCCTGGTTCTTAGCTACCTCCCTACCAATTTTCAGCCAAATCGTTTCAGCCATTCTTGAGTTATAAATAGTGTAACTAACACAACTTTCTTTTATATTTATAGATTGCCTAGAACATCAAAACAGCTTTCAGATAATTTCGTGTAACGTTTCTTGCAAATAACATAAAAAAAGCTAATATTTCGAAGCGATCCCCGCTGTTTCACCGAAGAATGTTTATACATGCTTTATGTGTGATACGTGAATGTGTGTATTTGTGTACAGGTGGGAGAACTAGGGCTGGAGATCTGGGAGCGAGTACTGGTCCGGCCTCTATCCTCCGCACTCACAGGTGAGAGGAGCAATCTAGCACATTATTTACTGAAAAGTAATGTGTACAGTAAACTATTCACCTTTTACAAGTATACATAAATGTGTATACTAATGTTTATACGAATAAAGTTATTAAAGATCCTGCACAGCGATTCCGAAAATGACCAAACTCACCTCACCACTCACACTCACTTCACTGCTCACCTCACTTGTACTTTTCACCGTATTCTGCAACTTTGTTTTGACACACTCAAGTTCAAATGATGTCGAAATCTCAGGTGAAAAGTTTAGAGGTGGGCTTAGACGGGTCTTGCTTTAGTAATATCAAATAAACCTTAATTTCGGAATACGAAATCTAGTTTTCACCGATGAATTCGCTGTGACTTTGTCTAATGTATTTTCGGAATCGCTATGCTGATCAGAACTTAAATTACACAATAAATTAAATTAACTTTGTCAGTCAGTCGATCATCATTGCTGTTGCATATGTAGCTGTGTGTTAACTCGTTTATACATTATACCCCCATATTCGCCGGTCAGGTCGCATAGTGAGCGCTCTGGCCGCCGCCCGTAGTTCGCCGCCGGACCCCGCGCACGCGAGCACTCTTCGCGAGGCGATTCACTCCACCGTGCAAGTACGCGCCTTCCGTGTGCGCTCTCCACTGCAGCTGTATCAGGTACACACAGTACTCAGCTCACACATATTCGACGGGCTTCTTGGTCTAGTGGTTCGTGACCCTGACTGCTAAGCCGGAGGTTCGATTCCCACCCAGGACAAATTGTGTAATGAGTACGATCATTTGTTCTGTGTCTGGGTGTTATTTATCTATAATATGTATGTATTTAGAAATTTATAAGTATGTTTATCAGTTACCTGGTTACCATAGTACAGGCTCTGCCTAGTTTGGCATCAGATGGCCGTGTGTGAACTGTCCCAAGATATTATTATTTATACAACATGTAACAAAACCACTGTTAGATCCAATAAAGGCGTATTCGTGGTAGTTCATGAACCGTCTCGCATAGGCGGCTTCTTTGACACAAAGCTGCAGATAGTAAGTACGTGAACTTTGAGGAGCGGTCAGTGTTCCTGTTGCCTTGAATCAGTTTTTATTTTGATTTATTTATTTTCAATTGGGAAAAAAAATAATCTCCAATCCATTTTATGACTACGTATATTATGTGTTCGCAGTACGATACCGAATAATAGTCTCAGGGATCGGACAGGGTTTTTGTTACATGTTGTATATACCTACACACACACCACCGTGCAAGAGTGCGTCTTCCACTTGCGCTACAGCAACTGTACCAGGTACACAGCTCGCTACATGTGTTGTTTGTTCAGGAACTGGTGCTGGAACCGTATTTGGAAGCAGCGGCGGCATCACACGCGCAGCTGGCGGCTGAGCTGCTCGCGCGTGGTGACGTTGCGCATTACACCAAGCACGCGCTCGCTGGCCTCGACCGTGAGGTAAGACCTAGAACATCAATGTGACCCGAGACTATTACCCCACACTATGACCCTGTTCAATTTTATAACTTAGTATGTGGGTAGATAGCATTGGCGAGTAAGCATTCAGTGACCAATGCATCTTGGTAATGTTCGCACGTCGTTTTATTCTAAACTAGCTTCTGCTCGCGACTTCGTCTGCGTGGACTTCAGAATTGGGTCCAAAAAGAAACGAAAATATAAAAGTAATGAAAAGTGTAATAAAATGTTCACCCGTGTTATAGCTTGCACTGTAATAGGTAAAATACCAAATTTATAAGCTGTCTGCCCACTGCTTAGCTCGTGGGCATTTTTAAATTTTCCCTCGGGAACTACTTAAGAAATCGGAATAAAAGGTAGGTAACAAACATCCAAACACACATATAATAATTGTAAGATCACCTACCTAACAATATTAACCCTAACTACATCAACAGATCCCATTGGCTTTGCTCAGCTGAATTTGCTATTATTATTCTAGATATAATTCGCTGTTAATTATACATTTTTCAAATAAATAACACATGACATAATGTGATACCACGACCCCTTATTCATTACTCTTCACCATGACCTTAAAGTGTTGTATAGGATCTATTTTTCATCACATTTACGCAATATCACGTAAGTTGCGTAAAACATACGTGAGATACGTGACTTGTGTGTGTGTTCATGGTTATGTATTTACCCCTAAAAGTGTTGTATTGGATCCATTGTTTATCACATGTACACAAGTTGCGTACAACATACGTGAGATACGTGACTTGTGTACTGTGTACGTGACATGTGTGTTTGTGTGTTTACCTACTGTTAGATATTGTACCGTAGCACTCCCCCCCAGGTATCTTTAGGTGCTCGGTTCCTCGACCCTTCGTCGGCGGAGTCGGTCCGCACGTGCTACGAGCGCGCCGCCGTAGCCGCGCACCTGCCCGCGCTACACGCTACGGTGGACAAGCTCATGCGGGACGCAGCGAGAGCTACAGATGAACCTGAGGCACAGGAGGTGAGTACACATACTACATCGAGTATTAACATACATGATGCCTTGTAATCTATAATATGTATCTTGTAATAATCGCTTTATTATACTTCCTTTCTCCAATCCCTGCATAGGTTGTCTGGAAGAGATCACAATTAGTGATAAGACCGCCCATTGTACCCTTAATATATTTTGTTTTTCTGTAAACTTGTTTGGTGCTCAATTTAAAAGAGTTATTTATTATTATTGTATAAAACAAAGTCGCTCCCGCTGTCTGTACGTAGATCTTAGAAATATGCAACGAATTTTAGCAATAGAGTGAGTCTAGAGGAAGGGTTTTATGTATATATTTACGATGCCTATATATTTACGAAGTCGCAAAGTTTTTGAGGTCTAATCCTGCACTATTTGAAGCAAAGGATAATAAAAATAAAAGAAAAGCTACTCACTTAGATTTCCAAATACCTACTCCAAGGCTGGAATTTTACCGTCGAAGCTGTGTATACATGGCTCCTTTAATTTATAATGCCTTGCCCAAGTCAATTACTGAGTTACACTTTAAAAAGTTTTGTACGGAACTGAATAAGTGGTTGTTGCGGGAGTGTTTTTATTCGATTAATGAGTTTTTTTCGAGGTATCCTTGTAAATTTTATACTCTTGACTTTGAGTTAAGATACAGGTCTAAATAAGTGTTGTTAATAATTAGTATTGTATCTTGCATTTATTGATACTTAATTTATTATTTAAAAAAAAAAATATTGTAAATTAGGTTTCTAAACTGTGAATTCTTGTATTTGATTTTGCATGCCCTGTGCCGGCGAAACATGATGAACTTCTCTGACATTGTAACAACTTTATAAACCGTGTTTCAAGCAAATAAATAAATTATTATTATTATTATAGTTACAGGCATTTATTACTGTGTTACCCAAGCGAACCCGGGGCTCGTCACATAGTCAGAGGTTAATCGAATTGAACTGAGAGTAAATACAATTTTTGTAATTGTTTTTTCATGATTCGGAATGCTGTTTAAAACCTACGTATGAAGCCCGATATTACTCGAAAAATCAATCTTAGCTGATTGACAGTGAGACGTTACCTTAAAAGTCTGATACACAAGTGTGTGTATATCAATATTTCCGTGTATTAATTTCATGTATTTTGATGTCGTAGCGTCGCGGGGACCTACGCCGCATGTACACGCTGCTACGGCCGCTGGGGACGGCGGCGCTACGCCCGCTCGTAGACGCCGCGCATGCGCAGGCGGCGGCCGAGGGCCACGCGCTGCTCGCCTCCTCGCACAACAAGGATGAGGTAATACACACCACACGTACAAGTTACACACAACAATATTTATGATGTATGAAAATGTAAATGTCATCTTGACATAGTAAGCTTACACAACATGTAACAAAAACCCTGTCAGATCCAATAAAGGCGTATTCGTGGTACAGTTCATGAACCGTCTCGCAAAGGCGGCTTCTTTGACACAAAGCTGTAGGTAGTAAGTACGTGAACTTTGAGGAGCGGTCAGTGTTGCTGTTGCCTTGGATCAGTTTTTATTTTTATTTAATTATTTTGACTGGGGAAAAATAATAATCTCCAATCCATTTAATGGCTACTTAGATGTGTTCGCAGTACGATACTGAATAATAGTCTTAGGGATCGGGCAGGGTTTTTGTTACACGTTGTATACATTGTCACGTTTTCTAAAATATCTCTGGCCTGTTGGCCTAGTGGTTAGTGACCCTGACTGCTAAGCCGGAGGTCGTGGGTTCAATTCCCACCCAGGACAAATCTTTGTGTGATGAGCACGATCATTTGTTCTGTGTCTGGGTGTTATTTATCTATATTATGTATGTATTTAGAAATATATAAGTATGTATATCAGTTGTCTGGTTACCATAGTACAGGCTCTACCTAGTTTGGGATCAGATGGCCGTGTGTGAGCTGTGTCTCAAGATATTTATTTATTAATATTGCGTGTGTACTTGCAGGCACACACACACTTCGTGAACGCGATGTTGTCTCTACACGGCAAGTATAGCAAGCTGTTCGCTGAAGTATTCGGCGGAGCGCAAGCCTTCGTCGGTGCACTAGATAAGGTAAAAAAACGGGTTGTCTGTAAAGTCGGTTTTCTGACGATAATTTTATTTGATAAAGAAAACATTGATGAAAAATTGCATACTGACTCTTTTATTCGAACGCATCGGCCGACGAGTGGAAGAGAGATAGATGCGTCACAAGCCGAACGCTTAGGCTGATGGTGCCTCTCTATCGCTTATTCTGCGCTCTCGCTTACACGCATGCCTCAGGCGGAAAGTGACACTTTTTCGTGCGTACTGCCGGCGTTCATTGATTTATAGAAGTTCTCGCGCTAAAACCCAGTCACAATTGATATTTCATGTGTATATATTCTTCTGTGGATTTAATCAGAGCATTCAGAGCACAGAAAAAGTGTCTACGTGCAATATGTGGTGCTGACTATCTAGACAGCTGCTTACCCTTATTTAAAAAACACCGTATCCTGCCATTGCCCTGTCTCTATATATACGAAATGTCCATATTTGTCTACAAAAACCCCGACCTCTTTATTAGAAATATTAGTGTAACAAATAGAATTAGTAGATTCCCCAATAAATTATCCGTACCAAGACAACGCACTACATTATATAGTAAAAATTCATTCTGTATGGCTATCAGAATTTATAATAAGCTTCCAAATGATCTAAAGGATCTTAATATAAATTCATTCAGAATGAAGTTATTTGATTTTCTTTTAAAGAAATGTTACTACTCTACTAAGGAATTTCTTGATGACAAGAACATTGTTCTATACTATAGTCATAGTGCAGTATAATTTATCTTCTTTCTGGTCGTTCCCTCAATACTGAAGATCGACTGTATTTATGATAATTTATATAAGTACCTAGATAATAAGTTAATATTTGTACACCGATTCGGTAGAATGTATGATACTCTGCTAACCATAAAACATCTGTTGTAACTAATTACTACATTCTAACAAATAAATTTTTCTTTCTTTCTTTCTTTCTTGGGTATTTGATCGATTTTTTATTTCAAATAATAAACATAAAAAATTTACTAAAACTATGACGAATTATTACTATTATTATTATATTGAGCGAATTATAAGATTTTTAATATTGGTAATTAAACAGAGTAAGATATAAAAAATAGTGACGTCATATTTCAAACTTACCAATTTGAGGTTTGCCCCGTACAAGTTGTCGTATTGCGAAAATGAGAAACTAAGTTCAAAAACTTATTTTTTATATTTTTTTTTAAATTTTGCAGTTTTGCTTAAGTATACAACATTTTTTAGAAAAAAGTCAATTTATCAATATTTGGACAGTAGTGAAGTACCCAATGACCTGATTTGGTGTGGTCCCTGCAGGCGTGCAGCGCGGTGGTGAACGCGCGCGTGGTGGGGGCGGGGGGGGCGGGGGACCCCCCCGGCGACACCCCCGGCGCCCCCCCCGCCGCGCCCGGCTCCCCGCCCCCGCCCGCCCCCGCCCGCGCCCCCGAGCTGCTGGCGCGCTACTGCGACTGTCTGCTGCGGAAGCGAGCTGCTGGCGAGGCCGACGTCGACGACAGGCTCGCCGCCGCCA
Organism: Plusia festucae; assembly: GCA_950381575.1. NCBI lineage: Eukaryota > Metazoa > Arthropoda > Insecta > Lepidoptera > Noctuidae > Plusia > Plusia festucae. The sequence continues at coordinate 6,811,216 of OX494459.1, forward strand.
TCGTTGTCTTCAAGTAAACTTTATCTTATCAATTAATTAATCTTTATTTGACGTGATCACTCCTAAAACGTTATTTTATTTTTACTATTTACGATTTATAGCTATTATACCGATTAAAAATTAAAACTAAACTAAAAACTTATTTTTTCATGTGACTTGTATTTTTTCTTTTATCAAAAGAATAAAAACATGAATCGAGGAAAGTTTGTCAAGGAGTGGGGGCTACAAAGACGTCACGCAAATTTTCCATTCGAATCGAAAGAAAACCTTGTATCGATTTGATCGTCTCCGAATATATCTTTAATTTATATGTATACTAGCTTCTGCCCGCGACTTCGTCTGCCTGAACTTCAGAATTGGGTCCAAAAAGAAATGAAAAATGGAATGAAATTTTTACCCGTGTTTAAACCTTGCGCGGTAATAGAGAAAAATACGTAATTTCAAAGCTGCCTACCCACGGCTTAGCTAGAAAACAATTTTTAATTTTCCCTCGGGAACTATTTAAGGAATCGGGATAAAAGGTAGCCTATGTTCTTTTCAATGTCAAAGGCTATATGCATGCCAAATTTCATCCAAATCCGTTCAGCCGTTATTGCGTGATTGAGCAACAAACATGCAAACATCCAAACATCCACACTTTCACATTTATAATATTAGTAGGATAGAGTATTACAAACTAAGTATATTGCAGATATGTGGACGACAAGGATGTGTTCCAGAAGTACTACGCTCGGGCTTTAGCCAGGCGGCTCATACACCAGCTGTCCGCGTCCATGGAGCAGGTACAGTACACAACACCACTTACACCACGTATTCGCTGTATGATTGGCATTCGGACAATTTTATTTTCAGATTGTTAGATAATGGAAAAATATTAGAGTTATTTTGTTGCTTTTTCGAAATAACTAATATCTACGTACTACGTAGATACGAGAGTTTTAGTTAAGGAGTAGAGGCTTGCAACACTTGACTACGTCACAAGCACAATTTTTTTTGTTTTGATAAGAGAAAAAACTATATCTAATTTTTTTTTTCATACATACCTAGTCCGTGCCCCTATTACACACATACACTTACCGTAGACAGAAATACACACACTCACGTGTAAAATGATGATGAAGATACACACATTACCGTATTTACGTTTTAATAGTAATACAAATATATTTTTGGTATTTACAGGAAGTACTGCTTCGTGAATCAAGGTTTCTATTATTCTTAAACATTTTCGTACCTTTTTAGGAGGAAGCCATGATCAACCGTTTGAAGGCTGCTTGTGGTTACGAGTTCACTAACAAACTTCATCGCATGTTCACGGACGTGGCCGTCTCAGCTGATCTCAACGCTAAGTTCCAGCAACACTTGAGAGACAATGACCTGGCCACCAACACTGGCTTCTTTATACAGGTGAGTGTGTATAAAGATGATGCTCACGGAGTAAAAAATGAGGAGGTGGCATTCGGGTATCGCGAGCGTGTCATAATTAGGCGACGTGTATCAAAACCTTATCTCTGAAAGAGTTGCGGAAGGGATGACATGTGCATACGATTATAACATCTATTTTGTAGACCTTATCGTTCTTAATAGACTAAAGGAGAATGACCATTTCCAGTATCGCTTCAATCCAAATTGTGCCATAAGTTGGTGATAACAATAATTCCTTTTTTTAATTTAAAAGCCTATATCTAATAGTAGATAACCACAACTTCCCCGGACAAAAACTGATAAAAGTTTTTGTGTTGTATGTATACCCTATTGGCTAAACATGTAAACAAATGTCACGAATAAAACTAGTGATAGGACACTTTGTAGGAACGAGGTAGGAACTCAGAATTTTTGTACTTCAATTCAGTGTTCATTCAGTGAATGAACATTGAAGTACAATTTAATCAAAATATTTTGATATCCATATTTGACTGCACGGATAGCCGAGTGGTATAGGTCACCACGCTGATTACCACTGTGCGCGACGTGCTGCGGGCTCGATCCCCGCATGGGACAAGCATTTGTGTGATCCACAGATACTTGTTCCAAGTCTGGGTGTTCTTTGTGCATGTGATTTGAATGTTTGTGAAACCCCCGCGACACAAGGATTAAATTCCTTAGTGCGGGTGTGGTTTTTTAAAAACAACAAATTAGGCGACATGTATCAACATATCTCTAAAACACTGGTGATGAACAACAAAGATGTTACATGTGCAAACGATAATGACCTCTATTTTATAGACCTTTTCGTTCTTAATAGAATAAATTTAACACAGCGTCCTCTAGCGTTAAGTTGGTGAACTCGTTGCAAAGTTTCCAAAATAACGAATATACTTTGAAGCGGCGGTGGCCTAATGGCTAGGTCGTCGACTTGCGATCATGTGGTTGCGGGTTTGAATCCCAACCATCACACTACAGACGTGAACCCACTCGTAACACAAGCATCTTAGCGCACGAGGGGTTAACGAGATTACTAGTAATGTGCGACCCACATTGCTAGTAATCTTTAAAAAAAATGCACACCATTTAAATTGTACTAGATTGCGTCGTACTCGTGAACGGGTGCTGCTTGCGGTGACTGGTCGTTCTGTTGACCTTGGTTTCTGTAGTTTACTTTAACTAATTTTTTTATTTCAGAGTGATACTCATGAATCTCAAGCAGTTGTTTACTTGGCATGTTCCTTAAATTATTTATATTTTTTATATTGTAAAGACAGCGTGCTGCTGGGGAGTTTGTTGCGCCGTTTCTTCTCCCCGGCTAGAGCACTTAGGAAGCGGTGGGGTGGGCGAATCAGGGTGCTGTCTGTGTTGGTGACATTCAAAAAGTGCTACATAGTAGCCAAATTTGAATAAGAGATAGTTTTTACTTAAATAACCCCCCCCCCTCCAGGTGCTGCAGGCGGGCGCGTGGCCGCTGGGGGGGGCGATGGCCCCGCTGGCCCCCCCGCAGCAGCTGGAGCGGCCGGCGCGGCTGTTCGAGGCGTTCTACCGCGCCAGCTTCTCCGGCCGCCGCCTGGCCTGGCTGCACCACCTGTGCACGGGCGAGCTGCGAACCCGCTACACGCCCCGCCTCTACCACGTCAGCGCCACCACGCCGCAGGTGACACCCCACATATTGCATGACTTCGAATTTCAGGAGTGGACTAGGCAGTGCATTCACGCCGAGTGATCAAAAATCTTTGTTTTGACACTGGCAGATGGTCTGGAATGTTGTTCTCGTGGTTAGTGACCCTGACTGCTAAACCGGAGGTCGTGGGTTCGATTTCCACCCAGGACAAATCTTTGTGTGATGAGTACAATCACTTGTTCTGAGTCTGGGTATTATTAATCTTTAATCATAATATGAAAATTTAAAATTTAGAAATATATGTATGTTTATCAGTTGTCTGGTCACCATAGTACAGGTTCTACCTAGATCAGATGGCCGTGTGTGAGCTGTCCCAAGATATATACAACATGTAACAAAACCCCTGTCAGATCCAATATAAGCGTATTCGTGGTACAGTTCATGAACCGTCTAGGATAAGCGGCTTCTTTAACACAAAGCTGTAGGTAGTGAGTACGTGAACTTTGAGGAGCGGTCAGTGTTGCTGTTGCCTTGGATCAGTTTTTATTTTGATTTAATAATTTTCACTGGTATGGGGAAAAATTGCCCAGCAGTGGGACAGCACGGGCTAACAAAAAAAAAAAATGGGAAAAAATAATCATCTCCAATCCATTTAATGACTACGTCTATGTGTTCGCAGTACGATACCGAATAATACTCTCACGGATCGGACAGGGTTTTTGTTACACGCTGTATTTCGTTTTTTATTTTTAATATTTGTACCTACATGTTAATAAAACGATACATACTACACCCAGTGCGCGCTGCTGTTGAGCTTCGAGACGGTGGATGTGTGGAACGCTCGCGAACTCCGGGATGCGTTACAACTGGCCGGGGACGCCTGGCCCCGACATCTCAAACCATTGATAGATATCGGTAAGTAATATAAACCATACATTTTGCGGTTGCCCTTATCTGCCTCGTCGTGCCGTGAACGAGGTCTCGGGTTCGATTCCCGGGTCGAGCAAAAAATATTTACTGAGTTTAGAAATTCTCAGTACCGCTCGGAGTCAGGAAGTGTGGCGGTGTTTACATCCCCGTGCCTCAGTCCGCACGTAAAGCTGTTGGTCCCGCGCCTGCTCCCTCCGGTCGTGTCGGTCAACCGTCCCTGAGGACTATGAGAGTGAAGGAACAGAGAGTGCACCTGTGTTTGCGCACACACTTGTGCACTATAATATCTCCTGCGTACATGGCTGATCTCACTAGAGATTGGCCGCCGAGGCCGAAATTCGGTCGGGAGAGATTATTATTATTATTACATTTTGCCATACATTCATACACATCGTATTATACACATATAAACAATCTTAAACTAAAATATAAATATGATGAAGCGGCGGTAGCTTAATGGTTAGGGCGTCGTATTTGTGATCATGTGGTTGCTGGTGCGAATCCCACCCATTGTACTGACAATGTAAACCCTGTCGTAACACAAGCATTTAGCTTAACACGAGAGGTTAACAAGAATTGAGATGAGAGATCCACACTGCTAGTAATCTTTTTATAAAGAAAGAAATATAATATAATTATTTTTTCTGTAAGTAATTTGTAAATCTTTAAAAAAAAAATGTCTTTAACCATATTTTGGATTTCATACGAGGGTAAAATCCTATTAATATTATAAATGTGGATGTTTGAATGTTTGTTATTCAATCACACAAAAACGGCTGAAGGGATTTGGAGGAAATTTGGCATGCATGTAGCCTTTGACATGGAAAAGAACATAGGATTTTATCCCGATTCCTTAAGTGTTTCCCGAGGGAAAATTTAAAATTGTTTACGAGCTAAGCCGCGGGCAGACAGCTTTGAAATTCGGTATTTATCTCTATTACAGCGCAAGCTATATAATATACACGGGTGTAAATTTTATTCCATTTTTATTACTTTCACATTTTTCATTTCTTTTTGGACCCAATTCTGAAGTCCACGCAGACAAGGTCGCGGGCAGAAGCTAAGTATATAATATTGTCGGACAGGTCTCCTCACAGCGACGGGCGAGGTGTGCGAGGAGAGCGCGGAGGGTGAGCCCGCTCCGGACGCCACACTAGCGCTGAACCTCGGCTTCTCCTGCAAGAGGACCAAGCTCAGACTCACCTGTGCCTCCGCGCCTAGCCATACTGGTAATGTATAATATATTTATGTCACCTGTTCGATTACCGGTTGTACCAAGAATATTTTCGAAAATATGTAAAAGCCGTTTTTGATTCTTAAAAAAAAATGCTCTCCTTTTCTTTTGTGGTTTTTTTTTAAACCGACTCCTGCTCTATGGAAAGTAATCCTTGGTCGCGGGGGTTTCACAAACATTCAAATCACATGCACAAAGAACACCCAGACTTGGAACAAGCATTTGTGGATTAAACAAACCGCTTGTCTCATGCGGGGTTCGAACCCGCAGCACGTCGCGCACATTGGTAATTAGCGTGGTGACCTATACCACTCTGCTATCCGTGCAGCCTTTGAGTATAATTTGCAATCTACAGGATTTCCCTCTAGATGATACCAAGAAAATCCTCCCTGCATATGTCTTCTGTGACGTAACTAGCGTTTGATACTGTTAGCATGTTATTATCACCTTGTAACAAACATTCTCATATAAAAATACATCTTTTCAATAACTTTAAAGCATTCTTATATTATTAGTTCCTATTTAAATATAATTCTGTGTATTTTTATAATGGATAATGTTAATATTGACGGATATCCTTCAAGGCACTATCTTAGGCCCCTACATGTACAGCTGAAACCGATTAACTTGTCAAATATATTCATGAAAAGGAAAGCCTATAAATAATTACAAAACTGATTAATTCATAAAATTACATGAAGGCTGTCTCGCCTAGTTTGTGAATAAACCTACACCACTCGGCTATCTGTGCACTGGTTTTAGTGTCAGTTCCTACTATACAATGTTATAACCTGTAGGCGGTACTGGCGCCGGCTCGGGCGCAGCAGAGGGAGCGGAAACAGCTCACTGCGATGACGACCGTAAGATGTACCTGCAGGCCGCCATCGTACGCATCATGAAGCAGAGAAAGGTAACATAAAAAAATATACAAACGTAGACAACATCACATACATTGCTCCGAATCCAAAGTAAGTAGCTAAAGCACTTGTGTTATGGCATCAGAGACAACGAAGGTACCACAAACACCCAGACCCGAGGCAATGTAGAAAAGTGATTTTCTACATTGACCCCGTCCGGGGATCGAACCCGGGACCTCAGAGCTGGTGACACCTTGAAAACCGGTGTGTGCGCCACTTGACCACGGACGTCGTCAAACAAAATGGCATTGATCGCTTTTTGCCGGCTTGGTGGGAAGTGGATCAAGACCCAGGGAGCAAGTTGGGAGAGACCTTTGCCCAGCAGTGGGGGACAAGAAAGGAAGGCGACGGACGTAAAACGAGAAGACGTGCAGAATAAAATGAATAAAAAAAAACACGTTGTTATTTGTATTATACAGGATTATTTTAAAAGTAGTGCGGATATCCTACGAGGTAATCAGGTGCATAAAACTGAACAACTTTCCCAAGAAACAGGTCGAAATCTTTAATTGGAAAATGAAATATTCATACAAAGTGACAGGTCACGTGACTTATGTTTGTATTAAAAGTTGATTTTTATTTATAAGACCTATGTTCCTTGGGAAAAGTGGTTCATTTTTATACACCTGATTACTTCGTAGGATATCCGCACTGCATTTAAAATAATCTATATTATATTATACAACATGTAACAAAACCCCTGTCCGATCCCTAAGACTATTATTCGGTATCGTACTGCGAACATATATATATACGTAGTCTTTAAATGGATTGGAGATGATTTTTTTCCCAAGTGAAAATAATTAAATCAAAATAACAACTGATCCAAGGCAACAGCAACACTGACCGCTCCTCAAAGTTCATGTACTTACTACCTACAGCTTTGTGTCAAAGAAGCCGCCTATGCGAGACGGTTCATGAACTGTACCACGAATACGCTTTTATTGGATCTGACAGGGGTTTTGTTACATGTTGTATAATTTTTTATTTACGTTAAGTAACAAGACAAATTCTTTCCTTTTGACAGGTTCTTCGCCACACAGAGCTGATCCAAGAGGTGGTGTCGCAGGCCCGCGGCTCCTTCGCCCCCTCAGTTGCAATGATCAAGAAGTGCATCGAAGCCCTAATCGATAAGCAGTACCTGGAGCGAGCACCGGCAGCACTCGACACCTACTCGTACCTCGCGTAGGCCTCCGCCCCTGACACCACGCTGCGGACCACTGTGACTTTCCGGTGGGTAATGTTGCTGTACCAATCCTTCTTGTAGAAGTTTTGCCTAGAGATAATTTTAATACCATAGACAAGTTTTTTTTTTTTCAAGTCCGGCTTTTTGATAATGGAAACATATTAGGCTAGCCGCACACATTCACATACAGGATTATTTTAAAAGGAGTGCGTATATTCAACGAGGTAATCAGGTGCATAAAACTGAACAACTTGTCCCAAGGAACATAGGTCGAAATCTTAAAATTGAAAATGAAATATTCGTACAAAGTGCCAGGCCACGTGACTTATGTTTGTATGAATATGGTAGAATATACGCATTCCATACAAATTAATCCTGTATGCGGCTTGTCGTCTCTCTTCGACCAGATATACTGACACGTTTCTGAAAATTGATCTTTATTACGACCGACGAAGATCGTTTTTTGGTTGCATAGTATGCGGGACCATATATTGATTATAATTTTATTAATCTTGCATTGACAATATTGTTGTGTGTGCGGCTAGATTGAGACACTGTATTTCTTTATTAAAAAAAAACTTAAAATTTCCAAGATACAGTGAAAAATTCTTGTGACTTCACTCTGCTCTATAATTTTCGCTAACGTTGTGACGTCACAAGCTCCCACTCCTGAACTTTAAAACGTTTCATTTTTGTAATTAAAGTGAAACTTTTATTACATCGTTTCAAATTTTTTGGTCTGTGTGTCGCATGTCGCGTGACGGTCGGCTGCGGAGTAGGGATAAAGTGAGAGGCGCTCGTCAGAGCAGCCGAGCCAATATGGCGGCGTCTATAGTTCCATCAGCTGACCGTGTAGTGTATACACTATTTACTCATATTACTTTTATACCCTTATTAATTTTTAGTTAATATCTACAATGTGAAAAAAAGTTTCACTTTTACCGTGGTTTCATAAAACCACACAATTTTTTTTTATCGTTTTGATGAAGAAAGTACGTGTCAAATATGTTTTTATTATTCAACTGACGGACTTAATACATTTTTATCATTACATACTGAATAATCCATTAATATATTTGTAGAAATTTGACTACATTTGTTAATTCGAGTACTTGTTTCAAATCATCTTTAGGTAGTTGTATGAAAATAACTTGCTGTGAGCTTTGCCTCGTGAAGTTTGCAATACGCTATATTGTGTTTACACAGTCAACTTATAACCATGTTTTTCAGTCTTTCAATTCAAATATATAAACTTGATTTCCTTTTTAACCGACTTCAAAAAAGGAGGAGTTTCTCAATTCGACTGTATTTTTTTTGTGTTTCTTACCTCAGAACGTCACGTCTGGGTGAACCGATTTTGATGATTCTTTTTATTTTGATTTTTCTTGGTGGTAACACTTAAGCACTTTAAATTTCAAAATAACTTGTTGATGAAGCGTCAGTAGCCCAATGGGCGTCGAACTTGCGATCATGTGGTCACGGGCATGTGGTCACGGGTTCGAATCCCACCCATTACACTATCGACGTGAACCCACTAGTAACACAAGCATTTAGCTTTTCAACAGGTTATCAAGAATACTAGTAACGTGTGTCCCACAACTCGTGGCTAAGTGAAAGCCGTACGGTTTGACCGATAATAAAAGGTTAAGCCGCGCTCGCCGCGGTTGGTCTGTGGATGGGTGACCATTTGTAAACATACCGAGACCCCTCCGTGCCTCGGAAAGCACGTTAAGCCGTTGGTCCCGACTGTCATACAGTGACCTTTGACAGTCGTTAAGTCATTACAATTCTGACAACCAGTCTTACTATGGAATACTATATTACCTAGCAATAGGTTGTGGAGGTCAGATAGGCAGTCGCTCCATGTAAAATACGGTATTCAGCTAAATCCGGTAAGATTGGAAGCCGACCCCAACATAGCTTGGGAAAAAGGCTAGGCAGAAGAAGTGTGTCCCACATTTCTAGCAATCTTTATAAAAAAAAAACTTCTTTATTATTTTAAACTTTTTTCAACTGAATTATATATTATGTTAACTTCAGTTAAGTTGACTGTATAAAACAATCATTAACAACAAATAAAATACCAGTATCCTAACTAACTGACAATAGTTAACTGTACTAAACTAACTATTAAGCTGAACTCAGCAACATTACTGAAACTGAAAAACATATAAGTATATGCAAGGCCCAACATAGTGTATACTGACCTATATACATTGTTCATAGTGTCCCAAGATCATCCAAATGGAGAAACATGGCTATTAACCTCCGTGGTCGAAGCCGTACACACCGGTTTTCAAGGTGTCGTCAGCTCTGAGGTCCCGGGTTCGATCCCCGGACGGGTCAATGTAGAATAACACTTTTCTACATTGCCTCGGGTCTGGGTGTTTGTGTTACCTTCGTTGTCTCTGATTCCATAACACAAGTGCTTTAGCTACTTACTTTGGATTCGGAGCAATGTATGTGATGTTGTCCACATTTATTTATTATTATTATTTATTATCATATGTGCGGATGTTTACGGCTTGAGCTAAAATATGCTTATTCCCACAATAACAACTCATGCAAACTTAAAGAGAACAAAACTTATTATCAGACAAATATAAAAGATGACTTATTGTTGAAACCTTATAATTTATTATACTTGGAATTTATTAGATTTATATTTGGTATATTTAAATATGGCGTCGCCACGGTCGCGCCACCTACATTATTTAGAGTTTGGTTGTGAATTCGGTTCTCATGGCTCACTTAAACTTGATAATATATTTATTTAATATCCATTGCGTATTAGTTTATCATGCATGAATAATAAAAAAGTTCAAGCAATGGTTATTACATAAATAACTTGAGTTAAATAAAAATCCAATTTCAATGAATATGTATAAGTATTAAAAAGGTAGACAGGACGCCTTTAATTAGAAAACTTTTACTAACATGATGCAAAGATTTTAATAAAATGCAGATATTTGTGAACCCTTTGAATTCTAGTCCTATTTTTTTTTATTTTAAAAGATATGTTCTGTCTATAGATTTATTTAATTCGTCCTTTTGGTTGTATTGTAATAATGACCCCGATTCTGTTAAACAACTAACTAAACTAATTTTAGTCCATCGGTATCATTTTCACTTGTACATATTTAGAAAAGGACAGACGAAAATTAGAACTGTCAAATTTAGTTACTAAAATCCTCATACAAATTTTCCGACAAGTAAAAACGTGTGCTCTAAAAACACTGTGGGTGTCACCTATGTATAATTGAAGACAGTATTTGCTGTGACTTTCGTTTATTAGAATAAAATATCTTCTGCGTAGCCTTTTCCCAAGCTATGTTGGGGTCTGAACTGTCCCACTGCAGGGCAAAGGCCTCCCTTTCTTCCTTCCATTTTTCTCTCTCAAGGGCCAATTGAGGCCACTCCTTAGTAGTCCAGTTCGTCCGTCCATCTCCGCCTGGATCTTCCACGTGGCCTTCGTCTGTTGGGGAACCATACTGTTGTGGCTTTCGCCCACATTTCCACTGGCATTTGGCACACATGTCCGGCCCAGTCCCACTTCAATTTGGCAGCCTTTTCAGTAACGTCCGCTATTTGAGTCTTAGAGCGCAATATTGAGTTCCTTATCCGATCTGTTACTCGAACGTGAAGGATACTATATATATGTATGTAGAAAAAAATATCTATGGATTTATTATTAATAACGGCCTTATCTATACCTATTCCTAAAACTAAAATAAAGACTAGACCCCATTTACCCCTATGTTCCTTGGGGAAAGTTGTTCAGTTTTATGCACCTGATTACCTCAGAATATACGCACTCCATAAAAATTAATCCTGTATAACCATTGGCTGCACACCAAAAACTACGGCGATACGGAAAGATTATATAAAATACTAGCTGTTTCCCGCAGCTCCGCCCGCGGTCTAATTTTTTTTTTTTGTAATTGAGAATTTTCTTTACTATAAACCTCACGGAGCCCGAGACCTTTCCAACGAATGCAAAACCGTGGAAATCGGTTCGTGCGTTCTGGAGTTATAGCGTCAGGAAGGAAAACCCGACTTATTTTTATATAGTAGATTAAGATAATTGTTTTTTTTTTTGTATTTATATTATGTTTATGCTTGTTTTGTAATAAATAATTAATTATACGTTTGTGCCTACAATTTTAATCGATGTATAAGACCGACACACTCGGGTTTTATTCACTAAGTTCAAGCAGTTAACGTGAAACCTGTAGGGTTAAAAGAGGCCTTATCTCTTTATTATTAAAGCCTATTCAGACCTAAGCGGTATTCGTTACCGTCTGCGGCAGAGAAAACCCAGGTATGCGGTAATATTACTTCCTTCTGCCTTCTGCCTAGCCTTTTCCCAAGCTATGTTGGGGTCTGCTTCCAGTCTTACCGGATTTAGCTGTATACCGTATTTTACATAGAGCGACTGCCTATCTGACCTTCACAACCTATTGCTAGGTAATACAGTATGCGGTAATATTACTGTTTACACTAAAACGGATTCCGCTATCCTTGTGGGTAGAATAACGCGCGGTAGTCGAGTTTCGCTCAGTGTGGTAAGAAAGTTTCGCCAGTTAGTAATTTCGGGATGCAGGCCGCTGCTCCCGCGCGGTATGTACCTCTACCCACAGTGAATATCGCTCAGGTTTGAACAGGCCTATATCTTGACTTACTATACTTTTAAGTTAAAAATCTGTTGAACGTATATACTAACACTACCCGGTGACTATCATTACACAAAAAAAGATTGGGCAATCCGGGGTAGTTAAACCATATGTTTTTATGCCACGTTAGGTTTTTTTGGACTTAGATAATAACTTCCTGTAAACTAGTACCATTTTATTTTCATGAAATTCAGCGTTTACAAGGAAGTGAAATTGGAAATTGACACCTATTACTTTATTATTAGAGTCTATTTTGGGTTTTTAATCTAACTAAGCTTTGTAAACTAAAAAAAAGTCTTATAGGTCGACTTAATATCGTTGCATCGAGTAAAATCTGGCTTGAAGTCACCGCTTGGAGTTTAATAGGAATAATGTCATTTTTTTCCTTATGTCCGTTATATGGTGGTTAATAAAAAATATTAGACACCCATGTTCTTATCTCGTATACAAAAAAAGACAGAGAATGTAAACGTCACGTGACGTCACAACTAAGTACAATTTTTACTCAGACGTGACGTCACAAGCCACTCCTGAACTTTAACTTTGTAATTTTGTATTAATTTGATAAAAGAAAAAAATGTGTTTAATGTTTTTTATTATCTAACTGAAGGACTAGATAGATTTATACACAGTCATCATGCATATTCACTCGCATTTAACATTGCTACTTACGCCACCGCTACTCATCAAAATACTAGCTTTTGTTCGCAGCCTCGCCCGCGTTGGCTTCAGTTACCACGGCAAATTATAGCCTATAGCCTTTCTCAATAATTGGGATATCTAACAGTAAAAGAATTTTTCAAATCGGCCGAGTAGTTTCTGAGATTAACGCGTTCAAACAAACAAACAAACTCTTCAGCTTTATAAGTATACATATATGTTCTAAAGAGTATAACATTTCTAATTCTTGTATTGTATATGTAACATATTTGTGATTGGAGAAATTTTTCTTAACATAATAATTATGTCCTTTTTCACTAACCTTCCATGCCATTATGTGGTATTATATTATTTAATCTGAAAGTTTCAAAGTATGAGCTATGAAATTCATGTTTTTTTTTTTTATATTAAACGGACAATGCAAAAATACACTTACATGCAACACAACGAATGCATATTTATCTTAACTCTGCTCATACCAAAAAAGTTAAACCAATTTATGAATTAAGATTTTTTGTAGTAGGTGGTATAGGTACAGATGTTAACAGTATACTTATTGTCGAAGGTAGCGCGTTCGAGCCCCGCCGAGCACTGAGTAACGCCGTCTGTTGTATATTCATGTACAATACATCATATTATGTATATTATTTAAAGTAGAGGGCGCTGTCGGCGCGCAACATACATTATAATAAACTTGTACGAACATCGTTATGGTGGGTTTTATTTTTTTTCTTTCCCCTGGACATCCTCCGACTTATGGATCCTTCCCATCCTCCCAGACCTGGTATTTGACCAAAAATCAAGAACCCCCGTTCTCGGTATACCAAAGACGCATTGAGCGCAGTATACTTGGAGTTAGGGCCGAGTCACACCGGAATGGCAGCGTCCGGCAGCGACGCGGCGAGCACTTTCAGTGTGAAATCATTTTTAACTTTAACTACATACTTAAAAGACCCGGCCGCTGCCATTTCGGTGTGACTCGGGCCTTAAAAGCACGTACAGTCAAAAGCAAAAGTAGATAATCAAAATTTGAAATTTAATACTAATGAACGGAGTTCGCGGCAGAACTGTATCGCGTCGAAGTGATTCAAGAGTATGTGATTGTAAATTATACCAAACTTTACTACTAGTACAGTTGCCATAATTATATTCGTGATCAGTTTTGACTTCAAAAGTTATAAACTCAATTCATCATCTACTTTTGCTGTTGACTGTACCTCATCCGAAGTACTGCACTACGCTCCCAGACGCAAGTTACCGACATAACGAGTACCAACTGGGCAGGACATGTTTGCCAAATGTTAACTGACCGCTGTTCCAAAGAACATCTGAATGGATACCACAACTCCTCAGACCACCACGTGGTAGCCCCAGACCGAGACGAATGAAGACATTTATTTAACTGGCCTGTTGGTCTAGTGATTAGTGACCCTGACTGCTAAACTGGAGGTCGTGGGTTCGATTCCCATTCAGGACGAGGGAGGAAACCCGCCGCGACACTAGAATTAAGTTTCTTAGTTTAAAATAATAATATTAGAAAAAATATGTACCTACTGACTTGGACATTATTTATGTATTTCTAAGGAAAACCAACATCTATACTTAATGTAGAAAATCAATAAGGATAGAAAACGAAAACAGGTTTCCACGGATAGCTACAGTACAACAATATGAGATACATAACACTAATTGAATTATTGAGAAAAATTATTATGAATACACTGACTATGATTATTATTATGGGTTCGAAACCGCATACAGCGCGTAACAAAAACCCTGTCCGATCCCTGAGAGTATTATTCGGTATCGTACTGCGAACACATATACGTAGCTATTAAAGAGATTTTTATTTTTCCACAGTGAAAATAATAAATAAAAACTGATCCAACGCAACAGCTGAACAACTGACCGCTCCTCAAAGTTCACGTACTTACTACCTACAGCTTTGTGTCAAAGAAGCCGCCTATTGCCTTTATTGGATCGGACAGGGGTTTTGTTACATGTTACTAGCACGCTGCACGGCACCGCATTACAGAATAAGTCAATAGCGTATACAAGTGACAACTAGAAAGGTCACGTTCGCCAGATAGTAGAGCGTAGCAGGCGCCGTACGTGCCGTATCTAGATGTATTTTATCTGTGTCAATACAGGTCGTAACTGACGAATGTGTGTCATCATGCTCATGTAACCGCTGAAGTAAGCAGGAGTGAAGATCTGTTTAGATCGAAACAGTATCAAAAATCTCTGAATTATCTATAAAAAATATATATAAAATATAATAAAACTGACGGTGGAGAAGAAGCGTCGAAAAAAACTCCCCAGCAGCATATATAAATAAATATAAATAAATAAATATCTTGGGACAATCTCACACACGGTCATCTGATCCCAAACTAGGCAGAGCCTGTACTATGGTAACCGGACAACTGATAAACATACTTATATATTTCTAAATACATACATATTATAGATAAATAACACCCAGACACAACAAATGATCGTGCTCATCACACAAAGATTTGTCCTGGGTGGGAATCGAACCCACGACCTCCGGCTTCGCAGTCAGGTTCACTGACCACTAGACCAACAGGCCCGTCAAAATATAGTATGATAAAATATAGTTTTTTCATCTATATATAATATAGATGAAAAAACGTGAATTGAAGCGGCGGTAGCCTAATGGCTGGGCGTCGGACTTGCGATCATGTGGTTGCGGGTTCGAATCCCACCCATCACACTACCGACGTGAACCCACTCATAACACAAGCATCTTAACTTAGCACGAGGGGTTAACGAGATTATTAGGTAGGTACTTGTGAATGCGTAAATAACGTAAAGAACATTGAATAGAGTTGCTTTTGCTCTCTCTCTCTCTCTCTCGTTATGAAATATTTCATTGTTATAATAATTAACAAGTATCTTTTTTTATGTTCCTAGTTTTATTGACGCACATATTTCATGATCCATTGTAAACTATAGATATATATTTTTAAGAGTAACTTTTAGAGTTTCTTGCCGGTTCTTCTCCATAGGAATGACACTGGAACCGCGCACCTAGTCATTAATTTTTAAAGTTAACGTTCCTAAAGCGCCTATTTTAGGTTTACTAGAAATAAAAACATTTTGATTTTGATTTGCCTTGCAGTATTCGGGACTCAGTGGTTGACATATAAACAAAAAATCTTTCAAAACACCTCTAGGTCATTATCCTCACGTACCCACGATAAGCCAGCAATATTACTACTAGTTTAGCAACTCACTGCGCAATTTACCTAAAGCAGGCGATAACTGGTTGGATATAGGCGGAGAGCCTCGACAGAAAGACATCAGACACTCCTGGACTATTCACTACTCAACATGAACACTTACTTCGTCGTTTGCTTCGCCGCTGCCTTGCAGGTATGAGTTATAATAAAAAAACTGTTATTTTAAATTAATGTTACTTTTTCCCGCCTGCATGTATATTTTTTTGGCACGCGCTGTATCCTAAATGGCTTGATCGATTACAACTTGGGAGGTGTCGTTAGATACGTCTTAATTTTGAGAGTGACAGTGGTCGGTGGTTTACCCTCGAATACTGAAAGGCAAATTAACTTTAAGAGGTTCTTAAATGTCTGTCTGTCGCTGCGAATGTCCTTAAAGTGACAGAGACAGTATGAGATTTAACTGTGGCTTTAAACTGACTATCGTTACAGTATTTGACCAATTGATAACCAGTGCAATATAGGCGCAATATGGTGTCTTAAAAAATATTTCTCTAAACATATTATTAAAGTAAAAGGGTTCATACATAGCTTTCATGTTTTACGCAGCTGAAGCGCGTACCGCGCGGCGGTAGCTTAATGGCTAGGGCGTCGGACTTGCGATCATATGGTTGCGGGTTCGAACTTCGAATCCTACCCATTACACTACCGACGTGAACCCACTCGTAACACAAGCATCTTGGCTTAGCACGAGGGGTTAACGAGATTACTGGTAATGTGCGATCCACATTGCTAGTAATCTTTATTAGAAAAAAAAGGGTTGGGTTTTTTTTTAATTTCTCATTCATGCATTCATCTCCATTGTTGTCCTCAGCTGGCTAGTTCGCAGTATTGCGCGTACTCTGCGCCACCCGCACCGCTGGTGATCCCGGCGCCGGCCGTGCTCCCAGCCGACCCCTGCGCGATCCCTCCCGCTCTCGCGGCCCTCGCTCCCTCCCTGCCGATCCTCGCTCCAGCACTCGCCAACACTCTCTCCGCTTCCATCGCTGCGACATTACCGCCACTGTTAGACGCTGCTCTACCTAGCCTCCTAACTTCAGCGCTTTCAGCCGCTGGACCGCTTCTTGAAGCCGCTTTACCTCCGGGCTGCGGATGCAGTGCTCCATTAGCCCTACCCGCTCCTGTTACATACGCAGCCCCCGCCCCATGCGCGGCCCCGGCTCCCATGTACGCGGCCCCAGCCCCGGCTCCCATGTACGCGGCCCCGGCCCCTATGTACGCGGCCCCGGCCCCCATGTACGCGGCCCCGGCCCCGCTGGCCCCACCCCCGATGTACGCGGCCCCAGCTTGCGGTTGCGTCGCTCCCACTGTTTGCTATTGCTGTTAATTCGTAACCATAATTAAATAAATTGTTCTTTATAATAATTAGTTTTTTATTATGATACCTGATACCATGTAAAATCTTAATACAATAAAACTGAACAAGTGCAAGCCGTAATACCGAAGGTTCCGTACAAAGAAAACAGAGACATTTTTTTATCGGTGTGAAAGTCTGACTGAAGAATTTTTTCGACCCATGCTGAGGGCACAGCGTGGGGATATGTGGGACTTGCACTGACCAAAAACACCCCGATCCCGTCCTTGCCTTTGCTAGAGCCAAGGAATCGCAAACGCAAGCTCTACGCAGCACCGTCAGAAGACAGACCTGAACAAAAATGTATATAAATCTTCTACCAAATGGCCACCACTAACGACATCTATGAAATCTGCAATAGTACTATTTTCTAATCCACATACTGAGTCGTTATATTATAACCAGACTGCCACCGAAAATTTGTAGTACCTATACTCCATTTATTATAGCATTAGAAAAAAGAGGCTCGCAGAAGCAGGAATTGAAAACATTTTATTTCAAAGAAATTGTTTGAAGTACTTAAATAAACGAAATAAAACTTTTATTTTTAAATTACGCTTTATTTATAACAATATCTTCATCACAAATTACAAACTTACACCAAAACAATGAATGAGACAACCAATCATGTCATGATGACTTAGATTTAATTAAGATTAAAATAAAAGTAATTTTTAGAACAATGTTTTAATTAAAATAACAACTTACAACACACTATAGTGAAACTTCTTCGTCTTCATCATAGGATTTAGTCATAATAAAATAATAAATATATAATAAATAAACAAATAATGGTAGGATAATAGTAAAACGAAAAACGTTCCAGTATTGTTCATCACTGCTTCTTTTAGCTTTTTAGCATTGACACTGTCATTTTAGATTGGAATGAAATATTATAAAAAAATGAAAGCCACATAATTTGTTATGAAAAATGGTTAACATGATTACAAATAAGTGTGACAGCTGGTATGTAAATATATTTTAATTTATAGGCGTCAATCGTAACTGTAACAAGTTTATTGTACTTTTGCAACAAAGTGTGCATTATAAATAACCTTTTTTAACTTCTGTCTAATGCTATTTTAAATGGAGTATAGTAAATAGTGACAGCCAAAGCTGTCTTCAATTATTCATAGTTTTAGTTACTTACTTACTTAGTTTTAAAACGATAATATTTTTTCATATTGTCGAGGTGGCCTAGCGGTTCAAATAGGTACCGGTTTCGCATGCAGATGAGTGCAGATTCCAATTCATCCAGTTGATTCTGTCTCTAAAGTTCTAAGCCCTCAGGATAGGCTTCGACCTTTTGTTAGATTGATTATATCAACTATGTCAACAAGTAAATTGTACATTGGCATGCAGGTTTTCCGATGTCATATGTGCAAAATAGGTCCCTAATTGTTCACCTTGTGCGGCTTGAAACTAGATGGGTAAGTTCTCAGACTGCCTTGTTGGTTAAGTGGTTGAAACTGAGCGTGGCCTCCAAGAGCGTCATTCAGATTGGAATCCAGTGTCGAGTTAAAAATTAAGTATTGGTTTGAGATATACAGGCTCAAACTAATACTTATTATTTCACTCTCCAACGCCTCCGATAGCTTGTAAAACTGTTGGTTCCGACCGTCAGAAATGATCTTTGGTCAGTCCTATTGAGATAACTAACCAAAAGATACTGAATTACCGAGTAAAATGCAAATAAATGTTGTAATTTACTATTTTATTATAGTATAATAATTAGAGAGAAATCCATATTGTAACTATAGTTGAAACACTGGGCCGGCAATATCAACAAGAACAACGCTTACGATGGCGATAATAAGTACAATCTCTAACCCTAGTGAAACTAAATCGCAAAATTCGGAGGCTATCGGCCTTTACGGAGTTAGGGTTAGCCCTTAAAAGATAACGAATATCGCTAACCATTCACAGTTCACAAATAATTCACGTAAATAATTACAAATATTTTATTGCATTTGTGTGGAAACTCCTATGCAATCAATATCGCAGAAATTCAATATCAGCATTTTATTTGACAATACTTTTGCATAACAAATATGTCGAAAAAATCGACTAAAATTACGGGCCTGTTGGTCTAGTGGTTAGTCACCCTGACTGCTAAGCCGGAGGTTGTGGGTTCGATTTTCACTCAGGACAAATCTTTGTGTGATGAGCACGATCATTTGTTCTGTTGCTGGGTGTAATTTATCTATAATAAGTATGTATTAAGAAGTATATAAGTATGTTATCAGTTGTCTGGTTGCCATAGTACAGGCTCTGCCTAGTTTGGGATCAGATGGCCTTGTGTGAGATTGTCCCAAGATATTATTATTATATTAATTACCCGAGCATTCTCTGCATCCGTAGTATTTGGTTATTCAGTATTAGGAAATCTTGGTTTCATTATAAATAATTACAAAGAGTGGACTTACATGATCATGGTCCAAACTTTAGCAGTCCTTACAAAGGGGGCTATCGCGTATCAAAAATCCGCTAGGTTCACTAGTGTCGCATAAGGTTTATCTGTCATTCTCCACCAATGAGAGACAAGCTACTGGCCGGTATTTGTCGAAATTGCCAGATAGACCTTAAGAGACAGTAGCGACCCTAGCGGATTTTCGACACTCTGTCAACCAGTCTTACTATGGGATACTGTGTTACCCATTAAAATGGGTTGTGGAGGTCAGAAAGGCAGTCTCTCCATGTAAAAGCGGTATTCAGCTGAATCAGGTAAAAGTGGAAGCCGAACACATCAAAGCTTGAGAAAGGGGTTAGCAGAAGAGTGGTGGACGAGTACATTTAAAAAAAATATACATATAACGGAAGATTTAATATAATGGTGAGGAAACATAAATAAAACACTACAAAAAAACTAATAAAATCATTTAATAAACTTTGGTTAAAGAATTTAAACTGAGCTAAATTCCAAACAGTTTGTCGGCGGGCGGCGGTCGAGACGTGTTTGTTTACAAAGACGTCGGACTGCGCGCGCGCCGGACCCACAACCGATGTAACATGTATTGACCCCCGACTTTTAAGAAATGAGGGACCGAGCGGTGTGACCCAAGTCAGAAAACCAGCAGTTTAGGTCATAGTATGTACTGTTAAAGTATTTCAAGGACGAAATAATTTATCCCTGAATTTCCAAAATCATATAATTTACCCCCGGATTTAACGAAGGCAGATAATTTACCCCCGGATTTTCCAAAGGCAGATAATTTACCCCGGCTTATAGAAAGACAGGCAACTTACCCCAGATTTCTGACATATATCTTACCCCAGATTTTTCAATGACAGATTACTTACCCCGGATTTTTTGGAGGCAGCACCTGGTCTTGTCTTTTTAGAAATCAACACATATGATGAAGCTAACTTTCAATCTGAACCAGTTCATTGCTATATTTCTTACTCAGTTTACAACACTGGGTCACATCACTCGGTCAATCATCACAAAAAGTTACACTTGTCCGTTCCTTCATTAACAATTACTTTTGTACCACATTTTTACCCCTCTTTTAGGCAAAATTAAATTTCAGTTTTACTTGCATTCCCAATAAATTGTAGTTTTAATGTAGCTACACAATCAACAACTTGAATTTTGACTATTTCGTCCGCAGTCAACCCTACGGGTAATATAATTCTCACATAGGAATAATGAAATTCAATAATACCCTAAAAGTAGGTAATTAAACAACATTTTTACATAATCGCTACACTAACATTTGGTGTCTCATCTTTTACAATACTATGTACAATCTTTTACAATATGGCGACTTTTAAAGTGAGAAATATGTATACACTTAGCTAAATATAAGATACGTAAATGTTGTTAAATGAATTTATGGTTTTATACAGAAAAATTCACAAGTTTCTTTTAATCAATATTTCTTGTGTCTTAAAATCTATTTTAACAGTTTCTTAGTCGCCATTTTAAATTTACATAATTCAAGCTTCAAAACTGCATACCTTAACGACCAAGCATAACATAATATAACATAATTATAGTCAGTCAATAAACTAAAACAACATTTGAATACAAAATTAAACCCCTCCCATATAAAAACAATTTGACAGATTCTATCTCTTTCTTTCTAATATCATTTCGTGCAAGAGTAAAAGAGATAAATAATCTGAAAATATTCTTATAAGTAAAGGTTTACTGACCATAACCGAAAGTCGGGGGTAGTCAAAATAAAAATCAAATATAATGAAGAAAAAAACAACTAATTCTACGATATGCTTCAACTGAGCGACTGACTACGTCGACTGTCGAGGACATACTGGCGACATCTGTCGAAACTACCCTACAACAACTTCGGCAACTATCGGATATCATCGGCAAACTTCGTGTTACACTCTTAAAGTAGTACCTACAGTGTAATTTTTACACTAAGTAGGTACTTTTCAGAATTGATCCCGGTTTTTAAGGCAGTCCAATGAAATCTGTATTCAAATCAAATGTGAATGGATGAAAAACTAACCAAATCACAACTTGACTTGAGGTTACTTAACCTTTCAAAAACCGGGGCTCAATATTAACATACGAATTTCACCGTCGATATTATTGCCATAAAGCGAATGAGACAGGACCATTCGACAAGTGACATTTCTACAAGCGTAAACACTGATGGGATCGCTCAAATGTATGGAACCGAGTCTTACCCCGGATACTGAAAGGCAAATTAACTTTAAGATGTTCCTAAATGTCCATCTGTCGTTACTTCACACCTCAAAGTGACAGAGACAGCATGAGACATCGAAATGTCATTTCCATACATTTAATGTCAAATCGTTTTCTAGCATAATTTAAGCATGCTAAAATGTCACTTGTTTACAAGGCCAGTTGAGGGTAGTGCTGCCAGTATGAGGCCAATATCTCCCGGGCAGTAATACCACAGTTTGAGTTCTGACTAGATAAAGTTACTGAAGATATTTAAGAGATTCTGAATTACTCAGATCATTAAGAATATTGAGAAAATAACTGATCTCTCATCAATGAATATAGGAATAATTTTGACAGTTGTTTCATACATAAACTGTCAAACGTCATTTTTATCTGGCGGTGGAAAAATCTGCTCTAAGAGAAATTATTTAAACACCAGAATCAAGATGTTACAGTTGAACATTACAAATTTGTTTATGTTAAATTCAATTTAAATTATATCTAGAAATAAATTAATATTTGGTTTGAGATTATAATTTAGTTAGTGATCTGAGAATCAGTTTCTGTGTGACAGGGATTGATTTGTGACTTTCAATTAACTTTTAATTATAGTAATCAATAATTTATACTATTGTATAAGACTAATGACTAAGGCTGACTGTGACTATATTTAACTAAACTATTATTGAAAAAAAAAAAAAATATAATGCATTCAAATCAAAATTACCTCATCCTTCTACTTGAAAAAAAAATATATTACTCAACGGATGACTTCTTACCTCAGAAATTTTAACTCGCATAATTATGGCGAGCTTAACTTGTAGGTATTTCAATTACTAGAAGATAAGTGTATTGTAATAATTTATTTTCAATGCTTTTGTTGCTATTACAGTTCTTGACTGTGAACTATTTGTATGCTAGAAACCAGAATATTAAGGACATTTCTAAGTAGCAACTTTTTTGTAAAAATAATCTCAAAAATAAAAAAAAATATTGAGATTAAATACTAGGCACTGTTGAAAGGGAAATTCTGCTATTAATATGTAAGTAGGTCTTTTATAAAAAGTACTAAATGTATTCTAGATAGTACGAAAAGCGAATAGATTCATTATTTTTGCGAAAAATATTCTACTCTAAAAGGATATCTAAGCTAGTGACGTCAATAGGCATAATTCAATAATATAAATTAATTTCTTACCGAGGTTTTTTGGTATAAAGTTTACATGACTAAAATTGAGACTAAAATCAGACTTATTTCTGAAAATCTTGACTAAAATTTAAAATACAAATTTTTCTTTAATTGGAAAAGCCAGTTGATAAATTTGATCAATATCTCCCCCTGTCGTGACAATCAGAAGACATCAAACTGTGGCGTCGCGTCACTACGACCTACAAACAATTACATTCGCTTAAAAATATTCCCATCTCTTTCTAACACGTGTTAATTCACAACTGTGCGACAGAGATAGAAGCTAAGTAAGTAATAGTAATTGTTTAATATAGTAATTTTATTCTTAAACCTACGCTAGTCGACCAATATCTGTCCTCCATTTTAAATTTGGGATTCAAAGTGGCCGAATAGCGTTTTCACCAATTTTATAAGTAAATAAACATAATTTGGCAACTATATTGCACTAACATCTAACTATGAATACCGATGGCTTCAATATGACACGATTTATATGCATTGACACTTACGTTAAGCGTTGCTTCTCGAGGACTTTATCCGGAATGGAAACATTTTTTTTTTTTATTTCACTTGGTTTGATAAAGAAAAAAATTGACATTACTTGGACTTGTATAATGAGATAACAAGCTAGATTTTGTTTCATTTAGAACCAAAATCTACCATACGCTTTCAATTTTTTTTTATATATGACGGATCAAAAAAAAATCTTCACAATACTTATTACAATTTTCAAGATGATTTTTCTGATTTAGTGCTGGCACTTGGCACTATTAAGTTCCTCACCGGTCTGACCCCGAGAAGTCTTCTTTTTGGCACTGTGGCCGATTTGAGGCACTTTCTATGACTCGTGTAACCTTAACTAGAGCTCGTGCCACGAAAAATGAGACATCACACTGTACTGTACAGGGTGTTACAAAACTGCCCGTAAAGCCGAACATTCATTTATGAATAAAAAATAGAAAACCTATTAAAGTATACAATTATAAGGTAAAAAAGGTACGTAGGCCTTTCTGTTAAATAATCTGGTTCCTTGACATCACAGCTTACTAGGGTTAACAAAATTTTTCGCTTTCATAATTTATTATATTTCTACGGGGTATTTTGTAAAACGTCGTATATCACTATAAACGTGTCCATAACAATGTATGGTGCACGATATTGCTGTCCTATGCGCTATATACTTTAGATATTATAGCGTAGTTTGAAAGACGCTTTAGACGGCGCTTGCGCAGCTTCTGCACCTCCCGCGCTCTTCCCCCTCCCTCCCCCCTCCAACCTCACTCTAAAAACACTTATAAATCGACTACAGCGCCAGTCAAACGTTGATCAAGTCTCATCTATCGTGGCACGGTCTATAACATGGTGGAAAATGCCGATTAGTATTACCTAATACTGAACTAAGGTGAACCTAGTTTAGACAGGAACATACTATACTAGAATAAAGTAACAAATCTTTTTGGTTGAAACAAAAAGAAATTACTAACACATGGCATTTGTTAACATTTAATGTATACAGACTAAAAAATTATAGACATTGACATTCAAAAACATACCAATTAGGGGTCCCAAAAATTAAATGGCAACTTTTATACTCTGTTTTTAAATCTTGGAGTGCAAATGTCAAAACTGACTTAAAAGCTATTGGCATTTATGTCATTTTGGAATTTTTACTTGTCAATTTAGACTCTAGGATTTAAGAACAGACTTTATGTAGTCTTTCATATACAGTATGTTATAATTACATGCATATTTGTGTGCCCTGCTTAATTATCCAGTTTGCTGTGTATATAGTCACGAGCATAAATATGTATACACATAGCGAAATTGTAAAACAATAATTTAACAGGAACTCGCCATCAATTCAAAAATTCTTTTAATCATTTAACAACATAAAATTTTAACAGTTCTCAAATCATGTATATATTTTTGAGTTTCAACAAAAACCTCTCGCTAAATAAGTTTCACAATTTCGCTATGTGTATACATATTTAAGCTCGTGACTATACAACTTGACCAATGTTCATCACATAAGTATTTCACCGATATTAAAAATTAATTCTTTATTATAATCAATTCCTTTTTTCAATGATACATTATTGAAATATTTGACAATGTATTGTAATATATTATAATAATATATTTTTATTTATGGCATTTTCCATCGTTGCAGTTAACGTTTTACGTCATAACGTGACGTATTGTGAATTCTACGCTTACATAAGAACATGTATCAAGTAATTCAAACGTTCATATCAATAACAAGCGTCATATGTTTAGGCGATTGCGCGGTATAATAATATGACGTAATAACAATATTACCAATTAATCCATTGATAAAAAAAACCCCAACCAGTCCTAAATCCGTCCTCAAAATATGAGCATATTCAGTCATTACAAAGTCTCATGTAACTGTGTAAACTGTGTATTATTCTCATGACGATACGGTCGAATTTGCGAAAAAATATGTTCATTTTAAAACTGTCACCACATGAGTAATTGTAGACAGTAGGTATATGCTGTGATTTTTGTTGGAGACTGAATATCTAGGGTTTTTCTATGTCAATGACTCCAATACTCGCAAGTATACGACAAGACATTTAGTTCAGGGATGGCGAACCAAAGGCAAGCGTGCCATCAATGACACTTACATAAACTCAAAAATATAAATTTATATTTCTCAGAATTTAATTTCAATTTAATTTATAAAAACTTTGAGGTTAAACAATAAATTTTGATTGTTACAATTCATTTCACAATTCAATAAGTTATATTTCAACTTATTTTGTTTTATCATTTTCTTAATGTACGGTATAACCATGTGCGTTCCTCTTCTATATTTCTACCTACCTCACTACCGCTGCCTAGCTCTCCTGCTACCCCCTACCCCGGCGGCCAACCCATCTGCCTCCCCCCCATGACGTGCAAATGTAGGTGGTAGACCGACTGCGCGCCGTCACGGCCGTTGTTGACGACCAGACGCCAGCCGGAAGGGGCGCGCGCTGACCCCAGCGAGCGAGCCACCAGCATCAGGTGACCCAGGAGCTGTGGAAAACACAACGGAAATCTTTAAAATATGATAAAATCCAGCTTAACATAATCGAAAATGTCATTAATATGTAAAAGAACCAGCAAATAAGAGCAAGATAATATATCTTAATATCTTAGGACAGCTCACACACGGCCATCTGATCCCAAACTAGGCAGACCCTGTACTATGGCGACCAGACAACTGATAAACATACTTATATATTTTCTTAGACACAGAACAAATGATCGTGCTCATCACACTAAGATTTGTCCTGGTTGTGAATCGAACCCACGACCTCCGGCTTAGCAGTCAGGGTCACTGACCACTAGACCAATAGGCCCGTCATATGATTCAAGAGAAAACTTATTGTAAAGTAATAATTTGACTTTTTATATTTTAATAAATAAGCGAAAAAAGTAGTCACAACTGACTTGGCAAGCCCCTTCTTAAATTTATTTTCACCCTGTAACGTAGTGACTGCTAAGCCGGAGTTCGTGGGTTCGATTCCCAGCCAGGAAAAATCTTAGTGTGATGAGCACGATCATTTGTTCTGTGTCTAAGAAAATATATAAGTATGTTTATCAGTTGTCTGGTCACCATAGTACAGGTTCTGCCTAATTTGGGATCAGATGGCCGTGTGTGAGCTGTTCCAAGATATTATTATTATACCTTTGAGAGGAAAGGCGGGTGGAGAGACTTGTGAAAATTAGGTACATGAAGTAACTATCGCTGTCTCGCTGTATTGTATACATGTGTATGTGATAAGAACAACTGTACATCCAACTAAATATCCCACGTTAAAACAACGTTTGACTCTCGACTCCGTCAATTTTTAACCCTTTCAGACCCAGTAAAAATCTGATAAATGTATCAGATTTTTTACTTAAAATTATTGTAAGTCGAAAGAGATAAAACCTCTCTTAACCCTACACGTAACAGCACGCTTGGACTTAGGCCCAGTTTTTTTATCCCAAGTGAACTCAACCAATGGTTAAATATGCTAACTATTGGTCAAAATGCGTATTTCATCAATTCTTGGGCTAGCAAATGATCAAATTAGTTGTAGAGTTATTTTTTTTACAATTAGTCAGAATAAAAATTGATGAAAAAACGTGTTCTACCTAAGTTTGTAACCATTAGTTAGCTTATTTAACCATTAGGCTGAGGTCAAACGAGCGTAATTTTGTGTTGTTGTGAGTCGCAGAATTTCGGTTGTAGAAATTCTGCCTTCCAGAATTCCTTATGCGTGTGAGTAGGCAGACAGCTCATTTTGCGTTGCCGTGTGAATCAAATAGGACTTTTGTATGAAACCGATTCACAAAATTACGCTCGTTTGGCCTCAGCCTTAGTTAAGTTAACTCGGGTTAAAAAAACTTGGCCCCTCTTAGTAAGGAAGGTCCCAGTCTATAAAAAACGTAGACTACAAATCATACGAAGATAATATGTGATTAAAACGTAATTATCAGATGTTCGCAACTGTCGCGCGATACATTCCAACGTTATCAGCGATCGTGTTATCTGCGCATGCCCGCGACATGACTCACCGCAAACAATCACACTGCCGCTATGGATAATAATTACAACAGGAGTGCGAATTATTTCTTCTTCAATGTCGGGTTTTAGATAATGATAATATAGGAACAGGATTATTTTTTATGGAGCGCGTATATTCAACGAGGTAATCAGGTACATAAAACTGAACAACTTATCCCAAGGAACATAGGTCGGAATCTTAAAATTGAAAGTAAATTTTTCATACATAAAAAAATTAATACTTTATTTACAATTTTAAGATTTCGACCTATGTTCCTTGGGAAAAGTTGTTCAGTTATATGCACCTGATTACCTCGTTGAATATACGCACTCCATAACAAATAATCCTGTATAGACACTTTTTCAAATTTACAATTATCAACTTAGAGCTGATTGTTTCATCCACTTTATTGCCCTCACTCCTGAACTTTAACGCACCATACCTATGTCAAATTTTATAATTATATTTACTATTTACCATTTGTGAAAATAGAAGCTCTCCAAAAAGAATATTTTTTCCCATTTTTCCTACATTTCTGGGTTGGTTAATTATTGGTTGTAGCAAGATGTTATAATTATATAGCCTACCTCGATAAATGGACTATCTAACACAATAAGAGTTTTTCAATTCGAACCAGTAGTTCCTCCTGATATTAGCGCATTCAATTCATTCACAACAAACAAACTCTTCAGCTTTATAAAATTAGTATAGATATTCAGTTACCAATCGAAATATGTACAAAAAAATTTTCAGTGTATAAAAAAGAATAAAAAAAAATGTCCACTAGTTTTTTCTGTTTTTTTATTTGATACTAGCCGTTCCCCCAGACTCCACCTGCTGTACCAAATTTTTTAGTAAAAAATATAGCCTATGTTACTCAGGGTAAATGTAGTTTTCTAATGGTGAAGTTAGCAGTTATTTTTAATTACAAATATGTAATACACACACAAAAATACAAATAATTCCTCTTTATAATTTTAGTGTAGACGTATATTAATTAACACTTTAATAATTACAACACCCCTTAACATTTAGTTTATATCTTGTATCAACAGCACAAATAATACATATCTTGCTTTATGAAGGAATTCATTTTAAAAAGAAACAAAATGAGCAGATTTTTGTAAGAAATGTGAGATGATGTACAGACAGTTCTTACAGGCATTAAGTTTATTTAAGTATCTTACAGTGCATGAAGTATTTAAAAAATAAATAAATAGTCATTACATAGAACATGTGAACTATATTGAGAATAGATGCTAAGTTGTTAAAGAACTTAGATAAATCCATATGAATATTTAATATAATGCAAAAGTTTCTCTGGAAATTCCAGTCAATGCAAGCCTGAATCAAGTCTGACACCTGTAGTTATAAAGTAAAGTGTTCTTCGCAAAACATGAGAAACTTATTGCCTGAATCAAACAGTTAATAATCTGAATAATAAAGTAACAATGTCAGTTCTATAGACCCTCCAGAGACTAGGCAGGCAGTAGTATATAAATTTTTGCTTTTTTAAATAGTTGCTTGGAGGCAAAAAATAATTATTTTGCCAAATAACTTTGGCACCAAAAGGAATGTAAAATACCTATATCTTTCTGAATTGCCGCGTTAAAATAAGAGCACAGGCGTTCTACATTCAGCCAGATAATACTTACTTCCATATCATTCGGTTCCGCGTCTTGTAGTCTCGGGATTCTTCTTTTAGGAATCACCAGGAAATGTACCGGAGCTTGCGGGGAGATGTCGTTGAAGGCCAAACACTGATCATCTTCGTAAATAATATCAGCTTTAATCTCTTTCGATATTATCTTGTCGAATATTGTAGGTCCCGGCGCGGCGACGCTCTGCGCCTGTGCCCGACGCACTTCGTCGCTGTACGGCCGACGAACCGCGATGGCCGATCCACGGGATAAATCATAAATATTCGTGGGATAACTCTTCTTCAAACGGAACTTTAAGGCGCGTTGCAGCACTTTGTTAAACATTTTTATTGTTTTTCACATCGGAATTCCATCGTCACACAGTCGCACAACACAAGAATAGTTTTGACAGTTGGTTTTGACATTGATTGACGTATGTATTTGTTTTTCTAGTTGACGTTTGGTAGATTCATTAATGTTACCAAGTTTTAAAAATAAAACTACTATGACATGAACACAGAACGTGTATGGTTTGACTAGGTAGGCTTGACAATGATAATTATGTCAAGACCATTTATCTCGGGTATCGAATTGAAAATTGAAACCATATATAAAGTTCTAAATAAAGGTTAAGCCGCGCTCGCCGCGGTTGTTCCGAGGATGGGTGACCTTTTATAAAACGAGACCCTTCCGTGCCGCAGGAAGCACGTCACGCTTGGTTCTGACTGGCATACTTCGATCTTTGGTAGTTGTTCATGCATGGGTTACTGTATTACTCAGTAAAATGAGATATGGAAGTCAGATAAGCAGTCACTCTTGTGAAATACGGTATTGTCTACGGTTCTATTCCTTTGACCTCGAACTTTGAACTTTGGCAATTAGCAATGTACTGTACTTTTTGCTATATTATAGGTACAGCAAAAGTTTGAAAACTATAAATTTGTAATTAACCCTCGGTGGGCGAGACAAACTGGCACTTATCCAAGGTTTTTTTAAGGGGTCCAGTGTGCTCTACAGCTCTTCTAGGCAATTTTTCGTTACCCCGAGTTCATATAGGGAGACCCAATCCCGTGTCGCAGTTTTCCTTTGACCAAGCATTTTCCATTTCATAAGGTTTTTTTTGTGTACTTCTTGTTAGTTTATGTAGTGATTACAAATAAAGGTATTTGACTTTGAAAATTACGTACTCGCATTATGATTAATAGACAGAACGAAGATTAATTATTTAGGCATCAACAACGGGTTTGGAAAATAAAGTTATCCACTGTTACCGATCTCCATTAAATAAAAACATCATTGATTATAAAAATAAATTTTATTATTCTCTTGACGTTATTATGTAAAGTGCATCAGTAATAACCACGATATAAAGACAAACATTGTATAAGTCATCACAAAACGTATTTAAAGCAATTAAAATCCTTATCCTACGAGACTATACACTAAACGTATTTACTTATCAATAACCGTTACCAGTAAATAACTAGAGTTTAAGGAACAGGAATAAAATAATATGTGTACAAGTTAATTACACATAGATTTTGTTAAAAGTTCCAACCACTCTGAAACACAGGGGAATATGTGATGAGAAGATATTTTATCTACTTAGTAGAAAATAGTCCTCAAAAACATTACGATAAGTTTCAATATCACTATAAAAATGGTACCTTTGATGATAGGATACAAAAAACATCGATTAGAAAGAAAAAAAAACGCGTTTTCGCGTTCGCGTTGAGATATCAATTATTTATGTACATAAATTGCAAAGTATACGCGTATTTCATTTTTAATATCTTATGAAACATATATCAATATCATGTACATAACATTCATAGTTTTGCTTTTTCTCATCTGTGTTTGTGTAGGTACCCCTCATACAAAATACTTACATTATCTTTAAAACTATTATTCAGTTTAGTAGGTAAATATGAATTTAAGTCCACATAACAGACCACCATTCAGCATTCATCATGAATCAAACCTTAATTATCATACTTAAGTACTTCAGTTGTACTCTTGGACATTGTAACATTGTTGTTTATTTCCTTATTCAATACTAATAATATTAACTCGGACTTAAAACCTGAATAAGTAAGTTTACTTTATCATTAACTTGTTTGTTTATTATGTATAATGTATGTATTCACAAACAACAGGTCAGGTGATAAGTTCCTCTATCCTGAAGAATTGATTAGATAATGAGTTACAAGTGGTAATTATGTAAAACAGCTATTATTTCAAGTATAATTTAGCAGTATAAATTACCAACGTAGTGTTTAGGGTAATAGAATATTTCTCAATTGAACAACGGTTGGAACTAGCAGCTCCCTTGATACTTTTAAGTAAAAAAATATAAAAACAAAAGGGTTTAATTTTCTCAATTAAAAACTTGACGCTAAATGTTAGCGTCTGCCATCAAATCAATAGACACCATTGAAATACTCAATTTGAACCGCTAATGAACATACATGCATTAAAAATTTAATCCATTGCTACAAATAAATACTTGCGTAAAATCTTCGCCAATTGATATTATCTTTACACCACAAAACTTTCTTAAAATCACACATCCATTTAAAACATTATTATGATACAAAATTCCCGTTTGCTATAAACCTATTATAATTAATCATGTATACTAGCCGAATATTGAAACGTCAAACAGCTTGAAGTCACAGCTAAATCTTATGCTGTTTCTGTCACTTCAAGGTTTTAATTAGCGACTTAAAGTTATTAAACGACGCCTTAAAGTTAATTTACGTGTCAGTATTCGGAGGTTAAGACTAATATTTTAACTTAACAAAGTTCAAGGTTATCTTAAAGGTTTGAGTCGTGTGTATGCGGAGCTGAGTACGGTGAGCAGCATTCTGAAGGTCCTGAACACGAAGGTCCGGATGTACTGGTTGCGAAGCGCGAGGCGGCAGACCAGCGTCAGTGTGAATAAGATCACTCCGTTGTGAATTAAGTACATCCTGAAACAATAGAAAGGATATAATTTAGCGGTAATTTTAAATAACCTGTCTGTTTAGTTTTGTGATTTGAAAGTCTCATGTTCAATAGACTAAATAAATTAATTCAATGTATTCAGCTAAACCTTATATGATTTCGACCCACGCCGAGGGAACGGGCGGCGTGGGGATATACGTCGGACTTGCACCGATTAAACATACCCCGGTCCCATCACATATACAAAATAAAAAAAAAACATGCGTGCGTACAAAGTACACATGTCAGAAGTGAAACTTCTTTGGCGAACTAATTTATAAATCTTGTTTATATTTATACAAATCTAAAACTTTAAATTTCCAAGATTAAGAGGAAGGGAAAAAGGAAGATAGGTTAGGAATTTAATTGTCATTAAAATAAAAAAAGGTTTGAAAATTAATGTAAATTATAAATTTAATTTTTTCAATTTATTTCTTCAATATTTACATTGTTTGACATAACGTTTATCTAAAATAAATAAAAATAAGTATTGTTACAATAATTAACAATAGCGAGATACACAATTTGTAAAACAGTAACTATTATGCAAATGCGCTTCGTCTATGGTCTCACATGCAAAAATTCTAGATTGAGATTGAGACGAATACATGTAATTTCATATAGAGAAATGTCCTCCATCTTGGATCAGGAACTTTTGCGCGATAGACATTTCCGCGAAAGCTTGACCTCATTTTTATTTTTAGTGACCTCGCAAATCTTAAAAATGACTTATCACAAAAAATGCATATTTTTCTCGGTGCCATTTTGGATTCTAATTTCGACCCCATAATCGTTTTTAGCGACCTCGGGTACCATGAAAATGACACCCATGATGAAAAAAATGCATATTTTTCTCGGCGCCATCTTGGATTCTAATTTCGACCCCATAATCGTTTTTAGCGACTTCGGGTACCATGAAAATGACACCCATGATGAAAAAAATGCATATTTTTCTCGGCGCCATCTTGGATTCTAATTTCGACCCCATAATCGTTTTTAGCGACCTCGGGTACCATGAAAATGACACCCATGATGAAAAAAATGCATATTTTTCTCGGCGCCATCTTGGATTCTAATTTCGACCCCATAATCATTTTTAGCGACTTCGGGTACCATGAAAATGACACACATGATGAAAAATTTACAAATTGTCGTCGGCGCCATCTTGGGTTTTAATTTCGAACCCATAATCGTTTTTAGCGACCTTGGGAACCATGAAAATGACACCGATGACGAAAAATTTGCAAAATTTCCTCGGCGCCATCTTGGGTTTTAATTTCGACCCCATAATCGTTTAAGCGACCTCGGGAATCATGAAAATGACACCCATGACGAAAAATTTGCAAATTGTCGTCGACGCCATCTTGGTTTCTTGGCACCCATTTTAATAAAATTATTATATTTATTAAAACTAATAGAACTAAACTAACACCAGATAGCCCTAAAAGTTAGCTCCCGAGCTACTAACATGGTAATGTATGCAGCTCGGGAGCGCCCTTCCCCCGTCTCGCCCCTCGCACCCCGCACGATTGCCCTGTCTAGACGTCTTCGTCGAACGACTGTATGATGTTAAGACTGTGATAGCACTATGCGTGATACGACGTTCGCTCTGTCTCACTTTTTCTCTCAATCGGTCTCGATCATGAAGGTATAGATGAAAACCTTCATGGTCTCGATCACTCTCTCTCTCTTTTCTGACACTTCCGTTCAAAGACATTGTAATGTATTCTACTACTTCCGTTGCATACCGGCGTGACGTTTCATCTGTAAAAAATTTACCCTCATGCGCCAAAAGAAGTTTCACTTCAAAAATGTTTTTCGGCTATGACTTACATGCGCTGATGTTTCTTTGCTTCATCTATGTCTTGATCCTTCTCCTGCAGAAGATACTTTCTGGTACCTTTTACAAAGTCTTTATTGTGCTCTGTCCAACTGTAACCAAACAATTTTATTTATTAAATTCCCACGCGATCCCGTAGTCGAAATTCCCGAGTTTAAAATAAGCGAGGTTTCACTTATCATGAACTAGCTTTCATTAGCGACTTCGCCCGCGTGGGCATTGGTTATGGCAGCAAAAAGTAACCTTTGGTCTTCCTCGATAAATAGGCTATCGAACAATATTTTTTTCAAACCGGAATAATAGTTCCTGAGATAAGCCTTCAACCAAAGAAAATCTTCAACTTTATAATATTATTATAGATTAGAAATATTTTATCAATACTATTAGTCTCGAAATTCAGATACGTATTAAAAGGCATATTTTTTACATAAATACTTAAAACTTCAATCGAAAACATTGCATGCAGCTTAAATTCACAAAGATAATCTTATTATGTATTCTAGCTTTTGCCCGCGAATTCGTCTGCGTGGACTTCCGAATTGGGTAATGGAAATAAAATGTAAATTGGAAAATAATGAAAACAGAAAAATACCGAATTTCAAAGCTGTCTGCCCGCGGCTTAGCTCGTAAAGAATTTTCAATTTTCCCTCGGGAACTACTTAAGGAATTGGGATAAAAGGTAGCCTATGTTCTTTTCCATGTCAACATGCATGCCAAATTTCATCCAAATCCGTTCAGCTGTTTTTGCGTGATTGGGTAATAAACATCCAAACATCTAAACACCCAAACATCCACACTTTCACATTTATAATATTAGTAGGATATATTATTATGTAGTTAACGCTTTTAGCAAGCAATAGAATAAGTAATAATCTTTTTAACAATTTTTGATGAGACTTGGTATGAGGTAAGCTTGGATTCAACGAAAGGTCTTAAGTTACCTTTAGTTGCGATATTCTACCAGCGCGTGAACCGCGGATAACAGTTAGAATATTAAGGGTGATTATCCTACTTACTTGATCGTGTGAGGATCTAAGTTGTATATAGCAGCGTCTTGTGGTGTCAGTCTAGCTTGCAGCTTACGGACATTGTCGGTCGCAAAGTTCCACTCACGGATTGAGAAGAATCTTAGCACGTCGTTCATTGCCGTTAGGCGTTGGTTGATTTTTATGAAACTCATTCTAGAACAGAAACAAGTAAAGCTAATATAATATTGGTTTATGAAACGAATTTTCAAAAATCTACCATGGTGGTAGAAATTAATAAGCATAGCAACATTTTTTTGTAACGTTTCTTTCAACGCAACTTTTTGTTCAATAGAACAAAAAGTTGCGTCCAATAGGACTGAATGTCCATATTCTGTCATATTCTGTATAAAAACTGAAAAGATGTAATGCTAATGCTAATGATTTTATTTTATTTTAGTAGATAAGTATTCATTATTGCTTACCGAGTTTTCAACCGTAGAATTTTTGAGGCATACTCCGCAATATGCAACGGAGTTGTTTGGAGAAACATTTCGATAGCTTTTTGCGCAAATCTAGAAAAAAAAAATGAACGTTAGCTTGGACATTCTTACAAGTTTTAATGTAGTAGTATTTTAACAATGATATTATATAAGTTTGTATTTTAATGTACTTTGAATTAGGCTACTGCCTTAGTTTCTTACTTTTTGGCAAACATTTTTTTTTATTAGCGAATTGCGTAGGTACTAACTTGCTCTCAACAGTGAACCCGCTGGGATACCAGTAGGTGTTGTCGAGCGGGTGCCCGCGCAGATGTTTACGTAGGTCAGCCTCGAACTCGTGCCAGCGCACCGGATTCTCACAGGTACTGCAGTTGTACACGCGGACGTCGGAGGGACTGTTGACACAACAAACATATACAACATGTAACAAAACCCCTGTCCGATCCAAAAAGGCGTATTCGTGGTAGTTCATGAACCGTCTCGCATAGGCGAGTCCTTTGACACAAAACTGTAGGTATTAAGTACGTGAACTTTGAGGAGCGGTCAGTTGTTCAGCTTTTGCCTTGGATCAGTTTTTAATTGTATTTAATTATTTTGACTGGGGAAAAATTATAATTATTATTTATTTATTTATTCATTTATCAAAAGGTACATTTAATCTCCAATCCATTTAATAGTTACGTATAATTATGTGTTCGCAGTACGATACCGAATAATACTCTCAGGGATCGGACAGGGTTTTTGTTACACGCTGTATAAATAATATTGACAGACAAAAATGCATTATAATGTATCCTGACCAATTCGTCTCAGAAGCTCACAATGTTCGCGCGGGTGGCGGTTGCTACCCATGACTTTAGTAGCGGGAATGAACTTCAGCGCGGTAGCTAGGGCGTCGAGTTTACGATCAAGTTGCGTGTTCGAATCTCACCCATTTCTCTATCAACGTGAATAAGAAATACATCATCTGTGAAAATTTCATCTGTTTAACTATCACGGCTCATGAGATACAGCTTGCTGACCACAGAATACTAATACTCTAGGCGAGCTGCTGACAGACGGACAGCAGGCTTATTAATAGGGTCCCGTTTAACCTTTGGGTACGAAACCCTTAAAACCGACTTGAATTGCACGAAAGTATATGGTTAGCAGTTTCGTACACCTAGGTAACATTTTCTAATCCTACTAATATTATAAATGTGAAAGTGTGGATGTTTGGATGTTTGTTACTCAATCACGCAAAAGCGGCTGAACGGCTACCTTTTATCCCGAATCCATAAGTAGTTAGTTCCCGAGGGAAAATTGAAAATTGTTTATGAGCTAAGCCGTGGGCAGACAGCTTTGAAATTTGGTATTTTTCTCTATTACACGGGTGAAAATTTTATTCCATTTTTCATTACTTACTTTCACATTTTTCATTTCTTTTTGAACCCAATTCTAAAGTCCACGCAGACGAAGTCGCGGGCTGAAGCTAGTATTTTATATTTAGGTTTAGAAATTTTAATGTTCGTATCGCTCTGAAGTGAGGTGACGTTGATATCACGGTGCCTCAGAGAGCAACTTGGTTCTGCTTGTGATCCCTCTCCAGTCGTGTGAGTCTGCCGTCCCATCGGACTATGAGGGTGAACGAGCGGAGAGTGCACCTATTTGCATAAATGGCTAATCTCACCGCCGCCGTAATTCCCTCTAGAGATAAGTAAATTATTCTGGCTGATCTCACTCGAGATTCGACGCCGAAATTCCCTATAGAGTTTATGCAAAATATTATTTTTCAATGGCATGGCATGCATATACTAAACTAAAAAACCAAAGCTATGTAACATTTATTATATTATTGTTTTTTTTAAAAAGATATCCTCTAAAAGAACTTGCATTAATCACCACGCTTGTGAGCTGCCCCACGGTGGGTGCCATTATCGAAGCTGTGAATAACACCATCTTGTAACTGTCCCACTGCAGGCCTCTCATACAGAGAACGAGCATTGATCATCACGCTTGTGAGCTGTCCCACAGTGGGTGCCATTATCGAAGCTGAGAATAACACCAGTCTATAACTGTCCCACTGCAGGCCTCCCATACAGAGAACGAGCATTGATCACCACGCTTGTGAGCTGCCCCACGGTGGGTGCCATTTACCACCATTCTGTAACCGTCCCACCGCAGGCCGTTGTGTTTTTCTGCCCCATTTTCGGGCCAAGTGTCACTAAACTAATGTAAGGTCATTTTAAAGGAAGTGAAAACATTCAATGTACGGAAGAAGGCTTACTAAGACAATATATGGTTGTCCACTAAAAAGGTACGCGGAAAACACTCAAGTTATTGTTTAAAACAATAGCAGTTGTTTGTTTTATATTAGCAACATTATTATTGATGGTAATTAGATTTTAAGGTCACACACTTAAGTTGAAGACAAGGAAAAGTATTGGAGGTTTCCCTTTTCAGAATGAAGCCGAAGTGAGAGGAAATTAG
This sequence comes from Plusia festucae, assembly GCA_950381575.1. Classification (NCBI taxonomy): domain Eukaryota; kingdom Metazoa; phylum Arthropoda; class Insecta; order Lepidoptera; family Noctuidae; genus Plusia; species Plusia festucae. The sequence goes on from OX494459.1 coordinate 6,849,295, forward strand.
GCCACACACAATAAGCAACCACGTGATCCTAAGAGATTTCTCTTTTGGGGTACGGAACCCTATATATAGATATCTACTTGCTTGTTCAGTAATCTACTTGCGACCGTCAAGACTAAAGGCAAATGCTTGAGTTCGCTTTAATCTGGCTTACGTGAATTGCAAGGATGGAAATAATAATAATATCTTGGGACACCCCACACACGGCCATCTGATCTCAAACTAGGCAGAGCCTGTACTATGGTGACCAGACGACTGATAAACATACTTATATATATCTAAATACATACATATTATACATAAATAACACCCAGACACAGAGCAAATGATCGTGCTCATCACACAAATATTTGTCTTGGGTGGGAATCGAACCCACGACCTCCGGCTTAGCAGTCAGGGTCTCTAACCACTAGACCAACAGGCCAGTCTAAAATGGTGGGAGGTCGTCCCATTAAATAAAGGTTTCCGTTTGGAATAAGATGCTGATACCGGTACTGACTCCTCTGTACGCAAAATTAACTAAATTTAAATAATACTATACTATAATACATTTCTGTCTTTTACGAACATAAAGCGTGAGAAAAGGACGGCAACAGATAACAACTAACTTAAAAATGTCAAGCTAGTTTTTTAGTACATAAGTTTTTACGGTTGGCCAATTTGCATTTACATTTCAGTCGGAATTTGACAAGAATGTACAAGTGAAAAAGATACCGATGGACTAAAATAAGTGTTTCACAGAATCGGGGCGAATGACTTGTAGGCGTATGATAGCTCACCGGTCAGTAGCAATCTCCCAGGCGACAGCTAGCAGCGTATCTATGGCGATGTCGACGGGCAGCAGGTCGGCCCTGGCGTCGTCGCGGCAACAGAACACGTGCAGCAAGCCCTTCCCGGCGCCCACCACCACACCCGACGGACCGTTGAGGTTCTCGATCCAGCCAGGGAAAGGGTGCCGGAGAGCAGACACCACTGTAGAAAGAATATACGGTGAAATATGTTGGCATAGAAAAGTTTCATGACCCTGCTTTTTATAGACATAGGCACGAGCAGTTGCGAATTATGCTATGAGGATAGTTTGAAACTAGTCAATGTGACTAGGATTCTAAATAATTTTTAAAACTTTGTGTGTCTCGTTCTAGATTATAGTGGATCATAAATTTAAATAACGATAAATGGGCTATGTACCTCTGAAATAATGTTTTCAAGTAGTTCCTGACATTATCACATTTAACCGACCAAACAAACTCTCCAGTTCTTTATAATATTTAGTGGTATAAGTTGTCAGTCACAGTACTGTTTAAATGAATAAATATTTTGTCGCTCAAGTGGTTAAACACGTTGTGTAACATTCTTTTTCATTTCTCCTTAATTTTTCTCAACTAGATTCGACATACAATTTTCACCGAAGCAGCGGCATTACATTTTAAAGCAAATAAAAGCTGGTTATATCATGCAATAGGTTTCAATTTTATCTCACTAAACAACTGTTTATTTACCTACTCGGCAACTATACAAAGTAAAGCAACTATTCAAGTCAGGTCTATCGAGCAACTATTCGAATGTCACTTCAGGTTGTCACCGATAGTGAGTCGGAACATGGCGACGGGTAGCCCTTGTTGCCATACTGCTAAGCTACGTTCTCCTCTCCTCAAGTTCCTCAACGCATAAAAATGAAATGGTCTATTTAGCAACTATAAAAGCTTTCTCACCGACAGTCGGCCGGAACACGGCGACGGGGTAGCCTGTGTTGCCATGTTGCTCGACGACGTTCTCCGCCAGGCACTTGGTAAATGTGTATGTGTTCGGCTTCGGGGATATGTATCTGATGACGAAATTATATTCTTAAACATGCCTGATATTAGTCAGGATAACCATATAGAACCATTATGTTTTTCTTCGTCTTATTCAGTAACTTACTGCAATTAAAATGTTATGTTAGCATATTGTATAGTTTATATTCTATTTGAGACCATGAATTCTGATAGATTGGAGACCTTAAAATTAGAATTGATTATTATAGTGATAGGCTGATATGATGATAAATTAAGTTATTATTTTTAGTTTTAGCCTTAGCAGAAATCAGCACCTTCGCTGCGCACGCTACCTTTGGCAAGCTTTATTTTTAGAACGAAACTGTGATGATGTTAACTTTTTTGTAATACTGCCTCTACAGCCCACAGCGGGAGGAAATGTGACTGCACGGATAGCCGAGTGGTATAGGTCACCACGCTGATTACCACTGTGCGCGACGTGCTGCGGGTTCGATCCCCGCATGAGACAAGCATTTGTGTGATCCACAAATGCTTGTTCCAAGTCTGGGTGTTCTTTGTGCATGTGATTTGAATGTTTGTGAAATCCCCGCGACACAAGGATTAAATTCCTTAGTGCGGGCGTCGTTTAAAAAAAAAAAAAATATGAAACTTACTGCGGCGTGATCTTAGCCAGCAGCTCTTCTGGCACAGATTCAGCAACAGTGTAAGCCTGGTGTAGGGGCACAGGTGACGGGTACACTCGCTCCTCAACATGCGTCAGGTCAGCGTTGCTGTACGCCGTGGATACGTGGACAAATGCCTGTCGACGATTGTACAAATTGCTTACATGTATGTTAGATGTGAGTGCAAATACAAAATCATATTTAAAAAAAAAATTAGAGCGTAGATTTCGAGGTTTCATTTCGGAACAGCGAATTGCGAATTCGGAATAGTTGTATCGTGATTAGTTCTCGATCGACAAGGAATGTTTTACTAAAATTACTTTCAATTCATACTTAAAAAAGAAAGAAAACATATATGACATTTTTAAAGAAATAACATACTTTAAATGTATTCCATTTTATTTAATGTTTTATTGTTGTACAGTCATATTTTCTCATACATACCTTATTGTCTTATTCTTCACTGAAAGAATAGTTCGGTTTAAGTTAAAGATTCACAATTACCTGCATATTAGGCAGTTTGTCACACAGATCCAATATTCTCTCCACAGAGCGCACATTCTGTTCAATGGCCACAGCCAGCGGCTCGTCGAACTTGAGCGTTGCGGCTGAATGGAACACGACCGACACCTGAAGCAACAGGTACGGGAGTTAAATCATAGATGGCGTTGTTGTCAATAGTTTTACGATAGACCCTTATAAATCTCAAATATATCTTTCTTGTAGACGCTATTGAAAAGAAAAGAAGAGAAATAATACAACTCCGAATGCTCCTATTGCTAGTTCACATAATTCTTGTTACGTTATTAAATGTAGTCAGGGTGGGTCAGTAAATTAGTAGGAATAGTAGGGCTTTGTTTTAAGGTACCTACCCATATCTAAATATTTAATGAACACAACACAAAATTACAATTTTGAAAGATTTTATGCACATTTTTTTTTGTTGGCGCGTTTGCGGTTTTCTCTGCCTGTTCGCGTTACGCTTTTTGGTATAATAATATGTGCCATGCCTTTCTTTACATTGTAAGCAAACCTTATAATACAGGATTAATTTAAAAGAAGTGCGTTTATTCAACGAGGTAATCAGGTGCATGAAACTTAACAACTTTTCTCAAGGAACAAGGGTCGAAATCTCTAAATTGCTGCGAATCACTTGTGTTATGGAATCAGAGATAACGAAAGTACCACAAACACCCAGACCCGAGACAATGTAGAAGAGTATTTTTTTCTACATACACCCGTCTGGAGATCGAACCCGGGTCCTCAGAACTAGCGACACCTTGAAAACCGGTGTGTACGCCACGTAACGGTTCGTCATATTATTCTAGCAACATTATTTGGTAATAGTATTGTGATAAATATATCAAAATGTGTAGCAATACTCGTTACTACAAACAAGTAATTATTTATTTCGTGAGGACCACACTTACTTCCAAATGAGTGTAATTTGTTACTGCTTACATTACGCAATGCGTGTTCAGTCGACCAACAATAAACATTGCATTACTATATCACAACTAAGTTTTAATATTATTATTTTTTAATCAGGGTTATAAAGCTGTCGAAAATTGGGAATAGACCCTTGAGAATTTATGTTTTGTCTTGATTTTAATGGAAAGTATATCCTACTTAATCCTACTTAATATTATAAATGTGAAAGTGTGTTTAGATGTTTGGATGTTTGTTACTCAATCACGCAAAAACGGCTGAACGGATGTGGATGAAATTTGGCATGAATGTAGCCTTTGACATGGAAAAGAACATAGACTACCTTTTATCCCGATTCCTTAAGTAGTTCCCGAGGGAAAATTGATATTCTTCTTAAGCGTGGATTTTGAAATTTGGTATTGTTCTATTACAGCGCAAGCTATAACACGGGTGAAAATTGTATTCCATTTTTCATTACTTTCACATTTTTCATTTCTTTTTGGACCCAATTATGAAGCCCATGCAGACGAAGTCACGGGCAGAAGCTAGTATATATATATTTTAATCTTACAAGCAATGTGTGTCGCACATAACTAGTAATCTTGTTAACCCCTCGTGCTAAGCTAATGCTTGTGTTACGAGTGGGTTCATGTCGGTAGTGCAATCGATGGGACTCGAACCACATAATCGCAAGTCCGATGCTAGCCATTAGGCTACCGCGGCTTCTTTTAATTCCTTCGCTAATTTACATTAATATCTTGAAACATATGAAATGTTATCATCCTAGCTTTTTCCCAAGCAATGTTGGTACCTCGTCATTGTTTTTTGTAAACCGCAAATTTAAGATTTCGACCTATATTCCTTGGGGAAAGTGGTTCAGTTTTATGCACCTGATTACCTCGTAGAATATACGCACTCGATAAAAAATAATCCTGTATAAAGGTTGGTTTAAACAGTTATTTTACCTTACACGATTTCGGTAACGAATAGCATGCTAAAGAAAAATTATGATGTCGAAATATTTTGGTAACCCTAATTTAACGGTGTGACGTCACTGAATTTAAAAGGTGCTTTAATTTTTGGGTAATTCAGTCCCTACCTATTTCATTTAAATCCACCCCGCTCATTGACCTTTTGAGGTGGTAACCGGGATTGAATCTTACACCTTACCTCTCTGAGCTGCGCGATGGTGTCAGCGTCCAGGCCGAGCTGCGGTTTGGCAACGTCGCCTGCCACCACGAACAACTTGTCCAGCTGGTGAGGGTTGCGAGCTCGTACGTTGTCGAACACCTGGAAAAATTAATCTGTAGCTTTCGTTGTCGTTTTCAAACACAAGCTGTTCTCCCCGGAACAAAGTTTGCGTGACGTGTAGACCGATACGGAACCCAGCCCCCCTAGCCAAGAGACATTTCTACAAGAGATAACAATGATAGAAATCGCTTAAATGACATAAAATGTATGAAAATGACATTTGTTTTCGATAAGTCACGTGACTTAGACTTGTCACTTTCATACATTTAATGTCATTAAAGCGATTTCTATCATCGCTAACGCTTGTAGAAATGTCACTTGCCTAGGGGGGCGTTTCTATTTTAGTTAGTAAGTCCTTACCTGCGACTGCTTAAGCTGCGAGAGCCTCTTGAGAGGCGAGTGGCCTTTCTTGTCGCGCATCAGCAGGTGCAGACGTCCCACCTCTGGACATGTCGCCAGGATACGCTCCACCAGCACCTGGCACCAGGATAAAACAGGCATGGTAACATTAATAAATATTTGAAATAGAAGGCAGGCCTTCGCCTGTGTCGAAAAACCGGGAAATCTACTCGTAAAAAATATTATTTTCTTATCATTTAAAGTTTCATTAATATAACTAGCTGTGCCAGCGACTCCGTTCTCGTGGAGTTCCGAAAGTAACAAAATTTTAATAATATTCACACACAAACGAATTGACATACAGCCCGTATTATTCCAAAGACCGTAACTTTTCTGTTTGTTAACCGATTTTAATGAAACAACAACTAAATGTTATGAGAAACTTGCTACATTATGTCAGTGAAAAGCGCATTCAAATTGCTGAATTCCATTATGAGATTAGCGCGCACAAACGCACAGACAAACAAAATGAAGCTATTATTACTTTTAATACATACCCACATGTTATATGATAAGTACATTGTTACTTTTTAAAGTGATCACCTGCCAGTGTCCCACAGAGTGTTAAAATAATTCTTACAATGCAAAAAATAAGGTTCCTTTGTGTCTAGGAATATTTTGTTATTTAAGGCTTGTCTTCATGTTTGTGTTTGCGTGTGTCTGTATGTATTTAACACTGAATTTTCTTACCTTGCCCATGAACCCGGTCGCTCCGGTGATAAGCAGAGACCTGCCGGCGTAGAACCGCGGCAGCAGGGGCTCTGCCGGTCCAGGGGACACAGGCCGGGGCACCATACTGGCTGCGGGGACAACAGAACTAAATAAATACTAACTACAGGAGTATTAGCAAATTATACTTAGTCTATCTTATATCATGAATGACTGCACGGATAGGCGAGTGGTATAGGTCACCACGCTAATTACCACTGTGCGCGACGTGCTGCGGGCTCGATCCCCGCATGGGACAAGCATTTGTGTGATCCACAGATACTTGTTCCAAGTCTGGGTGTTCTTTGTGCATGTGATTTGAATGTTTGTGAAACCCCCGCGACACAAGGATTAAATTCCTTAATGCGGGCGTCGTATAAAAAAAAAACTATTAAATAAAACAAAGTCGGGTTTCTTACAACATTTATAACTCAAGTTGCACCATTTTTCATAATGTTGATTTTTAGTTCGGAAAGTAAGTAAATATAAGAAAATTAGTAACGGGAACAAGAACAACTGAAGGTGAAACCGCGGGGCACAAATAGTTTAATAATAAAGAAGTCTCAACATCTTTTAAACGCGGCGGTAGCGGCTAAAGCATCGGACTTCCGATCATGCGTTTGCCAATTCGAATGAAACTCATTGAACTACCGACGTAAACCCACTCGTAACCCAAGCATGTATCTTAGTACGAAGGGTTAACAAGAATACTAGTAATGTCCAACCCACATCGATACCAAGCTTTTTTAAATAAAACTTCTAATAAAGATCTAACCGCCCATCCAAGGGCCAACCTCGAAGACCGTTGCTTAATCTTTAATGACTTTAAAAGTTCAATAATCTGCATATTACTTTCCAATCAGGCCTTTATTAATGCAATCTGTTTAAATTAAACTATTAAGGGACCTTCAAACTCACGTTAAAATAATAGATTTGCTTATAGATGTTGAAACATGGCCCTACCTAAGGGGACTAGGGTCAATAAACCTACGGCAAGTGAGGGACAACCTTTCTTGTTTATCTCAAAGCGAAGGGAAATTATGAAATCTATATTGTTTAGCAACATATTTTTTATGACTGGTCAGTTGGTCTAGTGGTTAGTGACCCTGACTGCTAAGCCGGAGGTCGTGGGTTCGATTCCCACCCAGGACCAATCTTTGTGATGAGCTATCATGTTCTGTGTCTGTGTGTTATTTATCTACTAGCTTCTGCCCGCGACTTCGTCTACGTCGACTACGGAATTGGCTACAAAAAGAAATTAAAAATGTTAAAGTAATAAAAAATGGAATAAATAAATAAATATCTTGGGACAATCTCACACACTAACACACTTGGAATAAAATTTTGGACCGTGTTATCGCTTGCGCTGTAATACAGATTTCAAAGCTGTCTGCCCACGGCTTAGGTCGCAAACAATTTTCAATTTTCCCTCGGGTACTACTTAAGGAATCGGGATAACGGGTAGCCTATGTTCTTTTCCATGTCCAAGGCTACATGCATGCCAAATTTATCCAAATCCGTTCAGCCGTTTTTGCGCGATTGAGGAACAAACATCCAAACATCCACACTTTCACACTTATAGGTAATATTTATAGGATTATCTGAATGTATTTAGAAATATAATTTGACTGGTTGTCATGGTACAGGCTCTGAGTTTGGGATCAGATGGCCGTGTGTGAGTTGTCCCAAGATATTAATATTACGTAATATTATGATGAATCACAGAAATAAGTGGTCTTACATTTAATATTACTAACAATGCATACTTCAAATGTAACGAGCTTTTGAAATTCACTGAATGCACTAACAAACGTATTTTCTAAGAACTCTCATTGTATTACCATAGAGAATAGAGTTCAAGGGGATAGGTACATTGGTTTTCTGTAAACACAGTTTTAAATGTTTGCGAACTTGAACAGTAAGTACTTAATATGTATTTACAGAATATATTGTGATTCTTGACTTAATGCAGTCGGTATGAATGTTCTGTTCTGCCGAGCCTTTTCCCAAGCTATGTTGGGGTCGGCTTCCAGTCTTACCGGATTTAGCTGAATACCGTATTTCACATGGAGCGACTGCCTATCTGACCTCCACAACCTATTGCTAGGTAATACAGTATTCCATGGTAAGACTGGTTGTCAGAATTGTAATGACTTAACGACTGTCAAAGATCACTGTATGACAGTCGGGACCAACAGCTTAACGTGCTTTCCGAGGCACGGAGGGGTCTCAGTATGTTCACAAATGGACACCCATCCGCGGACCAACCGCGGCGAGCGCGGCTTAACCTTTATTATCGGTCAAACCGTACTCCTCCTAATGCAGTCGTTATGAATGTTGGTATGAAAATGTATTGTCTACTTTTATTTACCGACTTTAAAAGGAGGAGGTTTTCAATTCGTCTGTTTTTTTAGGGTTCCGTACCTCAAAAGACAACAACGGAAACTTTATAGAATTACTTTGTTGTCCGTCTGTCTGCCAAGGTCCTATTTCTCGGGAGCGCGTGGAGGTATTAAGTTGAAATTAAAATCATATATTTAAATCTACGGATTCTTGAAGTTGTAAAATATCAAACTTCTAAGTTAAAGTAAAATAAAGATACGACCGTTAATCCGCAAAAAAAAATGTATTTTGAAAATGTCAAGGGAATCAAAATTAGTAGAGTACCTCCTGTTGACCTAGAACTATGAAATTTGTCAAGAAATATGGTCAAACTACCAGTATAGGACGAAGTCTAAAAACTCTACATTTGTGATTATTTTTTTATTCTTCTTCTTCCTGCCCTTATCACATTCATATGGGGTCGGCGCAATGCGTATTTTCCTTCCATTCCTCTCTTTCGCGGCATCCACTCCTTTCTTTCTCATAAGTATCATCTTTCACACAATCCATCCATCTCTTTTTCGGTCTCCCTCTGCTTATATACCCATCCACAGTCATACTTATACTTACTTAACTTGATTATTTTTTTATTAAATCATAAAAACCTGGGTGGATATCTTAAAATTGAAATTTTCATATAAAATGACATGTCGCATACACATTGCCGACATCATTTTCTGTCGACCCATCTTTAACCAAACATCTTTTGTATGTCAGTGCGTTGTTGTATATTTACATGATCAACAAACAAACTTGACCCACAAACAAAATCAACGAAGGAGGTTGCATTACTTATGTTGTTATAATAAACATATAAACAGTTTGCCAATTAGATTTCAAACAATATTTGTATGGATAACAAACTTGCAGTAATGTGTAAATGCATAATGTAAATAAACTAGCTGACCCGGTAAATGTTGTTATGTCAAATTTTGCAGAGGGCAACCCTCATCACCTGGCCGTATAAAGAGTAGGCTAAGACCATACCTACGACCTATTCTAGACTTACCAAATATACAACATGTAGGTAACAAAAACCCTGTCCTATCCATGAGAGTATTATTCGATATCGTACTGCGAACACATATATACGTAGCTATTAAATGAATTGGAGATAATTTTTTTCCCAATTGAAAATAATTAAATCTAAATAAAAACTGATCCAAGGCAACAGCAACACTGGCCGCTCCTCAAAGTTCACGTACTTACTACCTACAGCTTCGTGTCAAAGAAGCCGCCTATGCGAAACGGTTCATGAACTACCACGAATACGCCTTTATTGGATCTGACAGGGGTTTTGTTTTACATGTTGAATTGAATTTTGTTACAAAGCCTAAATCAGGGGCTCCTAAAAATGGTGTCGTTTGGTAGCTCGCTCAGCAGGGATTTGTGTAACTCAGTTTGTTAGCTACAAGTTTCCTTCTTTTTTTGTTCTTTGGTATTAATATTACCGTAGTGAACTTTGATAGTAGATATGATGGGGTTGACATATCCATATTGGATAAAAATCCCTAAAAATAAATAAAGGTACCTATACAGGATTAATTTATATGGAGTGAAAAAAATTGTTTTAAATTCTAAGATTTCGACCGGCTAAAAATTATTGAAGCTGTTTTGGAGCAGTTCGATAACATGCAATGTGGCACGAGATTTTTATATGCACACATTTGTAGAAGATGATTTCACTAAGATACAGAACAAATGATCAAGCTATTCACTCAAACGGTTTTGGATGATCTAACGCGATCCTAGGATCTTCATCAGATTGTTTGTCCACCTTGTAGGTAGACAGACAAATGATATCTACAAATGTAAGAATTTTTAAACAGCCGAATAGACCATCAAAAATTATAGCTAGAACTGTCTCGATCTCATCTGTTATCAAATAGAAAAAAAACGGCATCAAAAACGTTTTTTTAGGAGTTATGCAACACCTGTATTTTTCGTGGTTAAAAAGAAATAATAAACCAGTAATTATAGTACTCGTACTTGACTTTTTAACAGACTACTGTGAAATATATCAATCGAATCGCGTTTACACAAGAAATTATTAAAACAGTACACAGAATAATATTTTTTTACAATTAATTATCATTGATGCGATACATTTAACACTTAACTGTGCATAATGAATAAAGCCTTAACTGTGAGTTGAAGGCAACTTAACTGTCCCACTGTTAAGGTCATACAGAGTATTAGTAATGTCAGAAAGTAACTGTTTCATTGCTGGGCAGGCCTCTTCCCAGTCAGAAGTCCTACTCAGAAGAAGTCGAGATCGGAACAACGAACAATAACATCTCTGAGTAAGGAAATCAAACAAAACAATTGTGTGATCCACAATTGCAAACGAAGCACGTCGCGCACAGTGGTAATTAGCGTGGTGACCTATACCACTCGGCTATTTGACTGCACGGATAGCCGAGTGGTATAGGTCACCACGCTAATTACCACTGTGCGCGACGTGCTGCGGGCTCGATCCCCGCATGGGACAAGCATTTGTGTGATCCACAGATAACTACTTGTTCTTTGTGCATGTGATTTGAATGTTTGTGTAAGCCCGCGACACAAGGATTAAATTCCTTAGTGCGGGCGTCTACAGAAAAAAATATATGTTGTTTCGCTATAGTATTCTCAGACACCACAGATAATCGGTAAAGGAACACATCGTGAGGAAACCTGGATTCCAGAAGAAAAAGAAGAATAGCGGCGGTTGCCTAATGGCTGATGGCATGGGCATCGGACTTGCGATCATGTGGTTGCGGGTTTTAATCCAATGCATAGCACTTCTGACGTGAACCCACTCATAACACAAGCGGCGGTAGCCTAATGAGTAGGGCGTCAGACATGCGATCATGTGGTTGCGGGTTCGAATCCCACCCATTACACTACCGACGTGAACCCACTCGTAACACAAACGTCTTAGCTTAGCACGAGGGGTTAACAAGAATACTAGTAATGTGCGACCCAAATTGCTAGTAATCTTTACAAAAAAAAAAACCAAATAAAAGCACTTAGCTTACCACGCGGGGCAAGAATACTACTAAGTAGTAATAAGCGAGTTATACAGTTTAAGGTTTTTAGAAAAAAAATGGTCAAAACATCTTATTATAGAAGGCTTACCACGCTGTATGACATATAGGGTGGATTTTACCAAACACTTAGTCCCCGTAAGCATAATATAGTATATAAGTTTTCGAATATTGAGTATTTGACATATTTTAAAACAAAATCTGTCAGCCGCCATTTTAATTCGAACTAATAAAAGTTATCTGATTTTGATCATCAACCCATAATAGGCTAAACCGAACATCAGTGTCCTATTTACTTGTACTGGCATGATGTCATGATATATTCACCATGTTTACTTCCACAGTTAACGTTTAACTGGCTAATTGAAGCATCACTCATGACCAGTTCTGACATTGTCAATATTTGTTATTATCTGTGGTCAACAGATATCACGAGATACACGAAACATTTGTGTTTGACAAAAGTTTCTGTAAAAAAAACATAAACAACATGAAATACCTGGTTTGACTGGCTTGTTGGTCCAGTGGAAAGTGACCCTGACTGCTAAGCCGGAGGTCGTGGGTTTGATTCACACCCAGGACAAATGCTTGTGTGATGAGCACGATCATTTGTTCTGTGTCTGGGTGTTATTATCTATAATGTGTAGGTATTTTGAAATATATAAGTATGTTTATCAGTTGTCTGGTCACCATAGTACAGGCTCTGCCTAGTTTGGGATCAGATGAACGTGTGTGAGCTGTCCCAAGATATTATTATAATAGATATTATATTATTATTAAATTAATCCTGTATATATTACTCGGAAATTAAGATTTACTTTACTCCTTATACACTTGGCAGCTTTGGGGGTGTATTTGCACCCCAAAATTCGAAATTCTGTTGAATTGTAACACATCAACAGCAGTACTTTCTTTTATATTTATAAATACATACATATTATTATACATAAATAACACCCAGACACAGAACAAATGATCGTGCTCATCACACAAAGATTTGTCCTGGGTGGGAATCGAACCCACGACCTCCAGCTTAGCAGTCAGGGTCACTAACCACTAGCTAGACCAACAGGCCCATCGATTTAAAAGGAGTGCGCATATTTTATCAACTTCCCCCAACGCGTAAGAAAAAGGGTCTTGACAGACGGACGGACAACAAAGTGATCCTATAAAGGTTCCGTTTTTCAATTTTGATATACGGAACCCTAAAAACTAAAGTTTACGCCGACGAAGAATGTTAAGAGGTTCTTATATTTGAGTAGGTACTCAAGAGCACTGTCAAATTGTACTTGTAAGATTCACCCTGAATGTATTATGTATAATTAAATAATATTATTGTGTCCATGAGTGATGAATATAATATAACTTGAGTTAATACTTGTTAACACTTCAATATTAGGTCAAGATTATCTCAACTCAACAAGCTAACGCCTGCAGCTTCTGCTATACATATAATAAAATCGTAAAATACTAGGGCTTCAGTTTGTTTGTCTGTGCGTTTGTGCGCGCTAATCTCAGAAACCAATACAGCGATTTTCACTGACATAATGTGGCAAGCTTCTCATAACATTTTGTAGCTTAGTTGTTTCATTAATTCGGTTAACAAACAAAAAAAACGTGTGGCACTCGGGGACTGCCGCGGTAAAGCTATTGCATGTGTGTGGCATTTTATAGATATGATAGATTACTATACACTATATACTTTCTCACAACCAGCTGCTTACGTTTTCGTCCGATTTAGCAGCTCGTCTCGATCCGTGCGAGCTTCGTACAGTCGTACCATACACGTTAAGCGAACGCTCGGCCGAGGTACATGGCCGGCGGAGTAGGGATTGTTAGGTTTTTTTTCGTTACGGAATTTCTTGATTCGGTCGCCGCGCTCAAAGACCGCGATAAAAGCTTAAAAGTTACGGTCATTGGAATAATACGGATTCTATGTCACTTCTTTCGTGTGAGAAATTAATTAAAATTTTTCCATGACTGGAACTCCACGAGAACAGAGTCGCTGGTACAGCTAGTTATAATATAATTGTAGTGTTTACAACGCAATATTGTTACGATTCCTTCAAATTGGATGAGCCGTTTCGAAGATTACCTCCTACCCTCCTACAGTAAAATTTAAAAACATTTATCATTGAACTTTACATATCAATATTCCCTATGTATCCTATAAATGAAAAAAATAAAAAAACACCCATTCTAATGGGTTAGGGTTAAAAAACTCCTTAATACATGAAGAAGCTAAAGCCATGTTGATTTCGTCAGCTTTTAAATCATTTGAAATTTGGTCTTAAAATAAAGGATTATTTAAAAAAAAGGAGTGGGTTTATTCAATGAGGTATAAGGTGAATCAAACTAAACAATTTTCCCAAGAAACATAGTTCGGAACCGTTAAAATTGAAAATCATCTTTTCATACAAACATAAGTCACGTGACCTGTCACTTTGTAAGAAAAGTTAATTTTCTATTTTAAGATTTCGACCTATGTTCTTTGGGAAAAGTTGTTTAGTTTTATGCACCTGATTACCTCGTTGAATACACGGAATCCTTTTAAAATAATCCTGTATAGAAATATTTATTAATTGATTATAATACCTTTAGAAGAGAGCTTGTGGTTTAATGTAAGCTGTACGGTTTGTCCGATAATAAAGATTAAGCCGCGCTTGTCGCGATTGGTCCCTGGATGGGTGACCATTTGTAAACATACCGAGACCCCTCCGGGCCATTGATCTCGCCTGTCATACAGTGATCTTTGAAAGTCGTTAAGTAATTACAATTCTGACAACCATTCCTACTATAGAATACTGTATTACCTAGAAATGGGTTGTAGAGGTCGGGCAGTCGCTCCATGTAAAATACGGTATTCAGCTAAATCCAGTAAGACTGGAAGCCGACCCGAACATAGCTTCGGAAAAGGCTACGCAGAGATTAAAATACCAAAAATCCATGGCATTAACTTAACATTTGAAAGACTGGCCTGTTGGTTTAGTGGTTAGTGACCCTGACTGCTAAGCCGGAAGTCCTGGGTTCGATTCCCATCCAGGATAAATGTTTGTGTGATGAGCACGATCATTTGTTCTGTGTCTGGGTGTTAATAACACCCAGTAATATGTATGTATTTAGAAATATATAAGTATGTTTATCAGTTGTCTGGTTACCATAGGCTCTGCCTAGTTTGGGATCAGATGGCCGTGTGTGAGCTGTCCCAAGATATTATATTAATGTATGGACCGTAGAATTTTGACAATAGCTTTGCGGTTAAGTGGCATAAGTCAATATAACCTCGTTGTTGTGATTGTTTTACAAACAAAAATAACCCTTTACGCCAATCTCCGTTTTTCGGCTTTAAAATAGAAAGTAGTTGGTAATGGACAGGTCACTTAGCCCAAAAAAGGCAGTTATATTTCACTAACTAGTTTATATGTTAAACCAATGATATTTGCCGAAAGGGCAAGGGCGGACCAAGGTGCTGCAGCTTAGCTTTGAACCGACTTCCAAAAGGAATAGAACCTTCTATTATCGACTATATGTATTTTTGAAGTTATACTGACAACAAACAAACATCCAAACATCCATACTTTGAAAAAATGTATAACTAACGTTAATAATTTTGTTTGTTTAAATAATTGGAATACTTATGTGCAATAGTGTTCCGTTTAAATAAAAAACCTGCAGGTTAACTTGACGGAAACAGCTAGTATAAAAACATTTCGACAAGATAGTCGAATCTTCAAACTCAAATAGTTCTAAGATAGAAGTGCCAGCTATACAGGTAGTACAAAAATACCCGTTCATATTTTAAACTAGCTGAAGCAGCGGTAGTGATGGCTAGGGCATCGGACTTGCGATCTTGTAGTCGCGGATTCGAATCCTACCGACATCAACCCACTCGTAACACAAGTATATCTTATCTTGTATAAATTTCTTAGGGCCACACGAATATAAACGCGAAATTTTGTGTCTGCAAGTCTCTTCAACTCAAACGGCATTTTAATATTTTTTTTAACATTAAAAAAATATTTTTTGGCGGTAGTCGTATCGAACTTGCGAACATGTGGACGCGGGTTCGAATCCCACCCATGACACTACAACGTGAACCCACTCGTAACATCAGTATCACTCGTAACAAGAATACTAGTGATGTGAGAAGTGAGACCCACATTGATAGCAAGTTTTTTTTTTTATACTAAGTACTGGTCTCCGCCCTGGGCCCGTAATTTTTGTAGTAAGAAATATAAACTTGATACTCAGGGATAATGTACCATGGTTAGCCCTGGTAATGGTGAAAGATTTGGAAATCGGTCTAGTAGTTTTTGAGTTTATGCGTAACAAATACACAAAAAATAATTTCTTCAGTAACAGCTTTTACTAGATTTCAAAAGCGAAAAAGCTAAAAAAATATTCTTAATTAATTTATTATTTTATTGTTTATACCAACGGAATTAACCAAGGATAAAAAAAAAAAAAACTAATTAACATAGCCTAAATTTATATCTGGTTATCCAACTATCTGTGAGGCAAATTGTATCAAATGCGGTTGAGCTGTTTACGCGTTTAGAGCTTTTATACAAACTTTCATGTTATAAATAGTACCACCGATTTTTATTGTTGTGTAAAATAATAATGTAAACGAAATTAATAAAAAATAAATAGACTTACCTACTTAATTAAAAAAATATACACAATAAGAAAAAAAAATCTTAAAAATCACAACTTTAACAACAACAAAAAACTTGTATTTTTTTTATTATATTATATTATTATTTTTAAGTATATAATATATGTATTCACAGTTAATTTAGTGTTTTATCGTAGTGTATGCGCACGCGCGGCCTCCAACTGACTGTCTGTTGCGCGCATGCGCGGACCGTAATACGTGATCAAGTGTTATGCTCTAAGGTTACCGGAAAACTCTCCAGTTAATGTATCTATAGATAAAGTTAAACACTTAACTGTGTGGTAACTATTAGCGTTAATTAAGCCCCTTCGGTTTTTCATACAACCTTATTTCTGGGAAATGCTGAAACCGTATACCTACGTGTAAATATTTTCATGTGGAGAATATTGAACAAATTCCAAAACTGTAGGACAAAAGGTCAAAGATCAAAATAAAAAAATGCAAATAAACTATACAGATACGTATAATCGTATTAAATATAAAACAAAAAAAGTTGTTACATGCAAAGTGTATGCCTATCAAATAAAATAAAAACATGATTATAAAACAAAGTATAATTAATACAAATTAACATTCCAAATGGAACCGTCTTGTGTCTATCAAATCAAGTCGTTTATTTGCGAATATGGGTATAAAACATAGCAATGGTAGATAAATTGTAAAAAATGTCCCAAACATATTCTGCCTTAAATTACATGAGGTATTTTTTTTTATTTTCTGTCCCCCCTGGTGAGATGTGGTGAGATTTTATTCAACCCCCTCCCCCATCCCCCAATCTCACGTGAGATTTTTCAAAATGTGGGTTTCTTACGTAAACGCATTGGATGGTCATTGTAACAAAAAAAAAATTGCTTCGAGCTTTTATTTATGACTAGTAATCAATATTACTGAGAGTTTAATTATAAGTGTAATAAAAATTAAACTTAAGCATGTACAATCTGGATTAAATGGAACAAAAAAATATATTTTTTTTTTGTTTCTATCAGAAAAAAATTGCGTGATATTTGCCGAGACCCCCCCTCTCTGCAACGTAAGATTAGATGAGATTTGACTCGACCCCCACCCCCCTTAAACACCTCACGTAATTTATGTTCGCACCCTTAGACATGCAAAATATTATTGTGTGTTTTGAGAGAATTATATAAAACTAGCTGCCCGGACAGACTTCGTTCTGTCAAAAGTAAATTAATTAAGGTAATTCCCGAGTTTAGGAACAGTTTTTTTTACTCATTATTTATGTTTTACACCTTTTAAACCTTCCCTGGACTTCCACAAACATTTCAAGATCAAAATCAGACAAATCGGTCAAGCCGTTTTCATGCTATGTCGTGACAACGGAAAACGGGTTTCATTTTTATATAATACTAGCTGTTTCCCGCTGCTCCGCCCGCGGTCTCAATTTTTTTTTATATTTGTGATGTAAGCTATCCTATATTTCAAGTTGGATCAAACTGCACACGGTGTGCAAATTTGATTAAAATCGGTTCAGTAGTTACGGAGTTCATCCCCGACAAACATCATGACACTGGAATTATATATAATATCGATTGATGCCAAAAAGTACACGGTGCTAGTTTTTCGCATTTTAGCCCATTCGATTCCCGGTCCGCAAAGCGTATTTTCAAACATCAATTTAATGCAGATTTATTTCTTTTAAAAAATAAAAGAATGTTTTCTTTGAGTCTAATTTGCTATTCTTCAATATTGAGAGTTCTTTCTCTCTTTCTTTCTGGTGACAATAAAAAATCCATCCCGTTTATTATAATATAACCTACGACCTACTCTCAGACCTACCAAATAGACAAACGAAAAAAAAACATAAAAGTCTGCGAGCCTGATATTTAAAGAAGAAAACAGTTTTAATATCATTGCAAGGAGTTTTGACAACCTTGTTTATTTAATTGTTAAATAACCTCTATGGAGGAGGATCTGGAGGATAGTAAATCGTACTAAAACAACAAAATTTGGTCGTCATGGCAACTACCTACTTACGTTTTTAATGTCAATAATCGCGATGCTAATAAATGATAAAAATTAAACAAAAAAACATTTCAAATTGGACCAAATTGTGAATCTAAACCATCCTCGAATCCACCTGAAGACACACAGCAAATTTCATTATAATCGGTCCAGCCGTCTAGGAGGAGTTCAGTCACATACACACTCACAGAAGAATTATATATATAAAGAAGATTACACAAAATTTCATATGTATCGCGAATGCCAACTATGTTTATCGATTAAATATATCTCTTCTATAACTTACTTTGTAAATGGGTGGTTCAATAGTTTTTTGGTTAAGTTTACCCTGAAGATGAGACCTAGAATATGGTACAAAGAAATTCGGATCGTTCATATCGACCCTGTATTATTATTTAAGTCTAGACGTGAATTTGACCTTGTAATTTCGAACAACATAATTTATTTCGTTGGAATTACAACATTCTTCAAATAAATTACAGTAAATAAGATAAATAAACATTTAACTCATGAATTTGGAAAAAACGCGTTTTAGTAATATCATAATATGACGAGCCCTTATAAAAACCCGCAACAAACATTGTTATTACTAAAATATCAAGCTTATCATATTATATATTCCAATACATTACGTTTATTTTGACACTTGCAAGGCTGTTGAAAAATCGGGAACTAAAATCGAAATAAACCGCGATAGAATCCGTTTAAAAGTACAAGAATTTTATATTCGTCTTAGAAATAAACAATTAAATTTGAGCAGATATTTAAGAGAGGCTATAATAGAGAGAGGTAATAATTCAATAATGATTTTTATGGATGAATGGTACGAAACCTTTTGTGCGCACGTCCAACTCATCCTTGGCCGATTCTTTTAAATCATATAGCTCGGTTACTGAAGGCACTTTTCGGAATTTTGCTACTGTTAAAATACTTACTGTTAAAATGTATGGAGGCCAGCCCAGGAGCCAATAACAAGAAGCTAAAGAGGGTGTCGTGGTGGCCTAGCGGTTCAATGACCAGATTGCACATGGTTGCATGTTCGAATCCAGGCAAGTACGAATGTGACTTTGTCAAAGTTATATGTACTATCTTGACAATCGGTGAAGGACATCGTGAGGAAACCTGATCGCCAACCCGCAATGAGCAAGCGTGGTGATCAATGCTCATCCCTTCTCTATATGGGAAGAGGCAGTGGGATTTATAGGCTGGTATTATTAGAAGCTGTTAACGAACGGGATAGGGAAAACAAATACCGTTTCTTGCGTCCAAATTCGGAAAAGATCTTTAAGCTGCGTACTTATTTCTTCTGCTATATTCTTCTACAGGTTATCGGCATTGGGGTCGGCTATATCTATAGGGTGGGTTATTTTTAGGGTTCCGTACCTCAAAAGAAAAAATGCAACCCCTGTAGGATCACTTTGTTGTCCGTCCGTCCGTCTGTCAAGCCCCTTTTTCTCAAGACCCCTAAAGGTATCAAGCTGAAATTGGTATCAAATGCTCAAGTCTACTGCCCCTTGGAGCTGTGAAAAAAACAAACTTGTAAGCCAACGCAATCAATAAATTCAGCCGTTTATGTCGCAAATTTTCGACACTCGCAAGGGAAGAAAAAACCTACAGGGTACTTCCCGTGAACTTAGAATCTTGAAATTTGGTACGAAGCAACGTTTTATAGCACAGATAAAGGAAAAATAGCTAAAACCGTAAATAATTACATCATATAATAAAAATAATTTTAAACTTAGCTTTGTACGGAACCCTCGGTGTGCGAGTCTTGGCCGGTTTTTTTTATCCTGCAAAGTTATAGCCGGTTTATTCTAATGAATGGTCTTACCTACCACTTCCACCCCCGAGCATATATCAAAAGCCTCCTGAGGTGCTGGTAGAGGCTCTTGAGACCGAGCTTTGCTCGACTTGTCGGACATTTTCTGAAAATGAATCCTAGCTAGATCGATTTACCCGCGAAACCCCCTGAATTTCATGAAAATCGTTGTAGCCGTTTCCGAGATTCAGATTATATATTAACAAGAATTACTCGTTTGAAGATATTTATAAGATTTATTAGATATCTCAAGGTTGGAAAAAGTGAGTTAGCCTTCAGGTATTGCGTTATTCTCATAAAGAAGCTTGTTCCTAAGGATTTATATAAAGGTATTATTATAACCGATATCTGGGACATTGGCCACTTCAACCGCGAAACGATCAAGTGCGTTGACATCACGTGTCAGTCAAACGTGGCCTGAGACCATGTTTGATCACAAACATCGCAAGTTACTATTGCCGTGTGTACCTACCTCGTCATAGTGACTGATTGTGTACAGAGACATAGAAAATGCGAATTATATTTGTATTTTTAAATGACGAGTCTGCCCGTGACCATGACACCTACAAAGGTGTTTTAACATCGGTATCTAAAACCAAAATAAACTATAGAATCCGTTTAAAAAGTAGTTTTATTTGACAGGCCTGTTGGTCTAGTGGTTAGTGACCCTGACTACTAAGCCGGAGGTCGTAGGTTCGATTCCCACCCAGGACAAATCTTCGATCATTTGTCTGGGTGTTATTTATCTATAATATGTATGTATTTAGAAATATATAAGTATGTTTATCAGTTGTCTGGTTACCATAGTACAGGCTCTACCTAGTTTAGGATTAGATAGCCGTGTGTGAGTGATGCCAAGATATATAAAAAAAAAATGACTCGAGGTCATCAATTACTATTAATTCATCCTACGCCAAGCCAAGTCGAAATTTTAATGACTTAAATATGTAACATTTGAACGATGAAGGTATCTTTCAGAGGCAGATCGAATGTTGAGAGTGCCGTGCCGTAGTCAAGCACCTCATCGGCGGCGCCCCTATAGCGGTTGTCCATACAAATATTTATAAATGCGAAAGTTTGGATGGAGGGATGTTTGTAACTCATAACAAAACGGTTAAACAGATCTGGGTGAAATGTAACAAGTAGTTACAACACAAAATGAAGCAGTTATAACTTCATTTTTTTTTGTTCAATAATATCCGCGTGCCCCTAGGCTTAATGACGGACGGGGCCGCGGGTAGCAGCTAGCCTTAGAGGAAATGTAATATTAATAATATCTTGGCACAGCTCACACACGGCCATCTGATCCCAAGCTAGACGGAGCCTGTACTATGGTAACCAGACAACTGATAAACATACTTATATTTTTATAATATACATACATATTGTAGACAAATAAATCAAATCAAATCAATCTTTATTGTGGATCATAGGTAGGTACATAATACAGGTGGCAGATATATAATAAATTGTGAACAGCCATGTCCCGCCCGTAGGGCATACAATAGTTGGTAAATAACATGGTAATAACATAATATTACATACACAATACAATTGGAATTATACAAATAGTAGTAGTAATACAAAATAATACCCATATAAAGAACAAATGGTCGTGCTCATCACACAAAGATTTGTCCTGGGTGGAAATTGAACCCACGACCTCCGGCTTAGCAGTCAGGGTCACTACCAACTACTAGGTCTACAACCACTAGACCAACAATCCAAAACTGCTCTTGTTATTGACAGTACCATAATACGCATATAACTAAGTTGTAAACTAAAAAATCACAACAGTCAACGTAAAACTTTAACGTGTTATTGTTAATTGATCATTCAAAGTACATCGCCTGTGTTCCTAAAACGGCGTACATTCAAGCATAATATAATACCTAACTATATTTTGTTCGCGGCTCCGCCCGCGTGGCAAATTACAGCCTATACATAGCATTCCTGAATGGTTCCCTATCTTTAAGCATAAAATTTTATGTCATAATTTAACATGGCATAATTTGATTTATCCTAATAATAGTTACGCACAATATCACTTTGGCATAACTTTATAGGCATAATTTTTAAGGCATACTTACTTTAAGCATAACAATGTTAAGCATAATATTCTAAAGCCTGCACTCAGGGACAAGGTAAGTTTTGAGCATGTTGTGTCACTATGTTTAATAAAAAAACATGTTAGCGGCTTAGGGGTGGCCCAAGGGCCACCCTCGCCGCACCCTAACCTACTGTTACACTATGGTGCCTTAAAATTAGGGCAAAAAACAATAGCCTAAACAATACATATGCTTACTGAAATAGTATGCCAAACAACAATTATGTCAAAATATTGTTATGCCAAATACCAATATGCCTAACTCGTTATGCCAAATTAAAATAGGACAAAAAAAATAGGCGAAAAAAAGGGATCCCTTCCTGAATAAGTGGGCTATCTAATAATATAATTTGTTTGTTTGAACGCGCTCATCTTAGGAAAACTATATAATAGTTTTCCTAAGATTAGCGATTAACTCTTCAGCTTTATAATATTAGTATAGCTTAATTTGGAAAAGTACATAACATTTTTAATTCGCTGTATTGATGCGTTTCGCGGTTATCTCAATCAACTCTGCCTATCCCGGTCCACTGCTGAACATAGACCTCTCTTCAAAAAATTACCATCGTAATGCTAAATCCCTTAATAACGTAGGCTATCGATATTTATTTATAGAAATAAAATAGGGATCACGGGTGGAACCGCGGGCATCAGCTAGTTATTTATACTCTAGTACCGTATGTCCTGCCACAATACGCTTTGGTAAATATTTCTCACTTCACAAATATCGAATGTACGGCAAATATGGACAGTAATAGACATAATATTGATTATGGAAGTAGGTGGACAGTTTTATGTTTGGCCTATTGTATAAACATAACGGTAACATAAGTGTAATGGCGGAGAAAGAGTTATTTATCCATCCATGAAAAAAGAAAGAAAAAAGAAGAAAAAAAAAAGAAAAGAAAAAAGAAAAGAAAAAAAAATCTGCGTAACTTTTTCCCAAGCTATGTTGGGGTCGGCTTCCAGTCTTACCGGATTCAGCTGAATACCGTATTTTATATGAAGCGACAGCATTTCTGACCTCCAGAATCCATTTTACTGGTTATTACAGTATCCTTTAGTAAGACTGGCTGACAGAATTGTAATTAGGTACATACAGTTTCAAAGATCACCGTGTGGCAGTCGGAACCAACGGCTTAACGTGCTTTCCGAGGCACGGAGGGGTCTCGGTATTCGTTCGTAAATTTTTTTTAGTTTTTCTAATTATTTTAATACTGAATTGATTTTGATGAAATATTTGGGACAACCTTTGAAGTATACCCCGTCGATGATAAAATGAATTATTGAAATCGATCAACAATTGACAACAAGAGTTGTCGCGTAGCAAAAATAAAAAATAAAACAGTGAAACTGAGTAATTTTGAATTTGATTAAAAAGAACCAAGATCGGCAGCTTTTCTTCTTCATCTTTTCATTTTAAAATACTGATCTTTTTGTGGACTAGGTTTTTGATAATCGATGTTTTAGAGCCCAAAACTAAATATTTTAATGAAATAAAAAACAACAATACTTTCCAATATTTATTATAATATTTATTTAGCACATACAGAGTTATAAAGGATTAGAAATCACAATATATTATGGTTTACACAAACACGCACCGCACATTAATTTATTATTACATTATGTCGCAGCTATACACACAAAACAGGCATTATTCAAAATGCCCTCATAAACCTTTGTTATTTTTTATTTTCAAGTATTCACGTCTGTTTCGTGGGTAATTAAATTATCTAAAGATATAATTACATTAGTAGATATACTTTTAGTCTAAAAAATAATATTTTTTATACATAGAGTGAGCCGCCCTATGTACATCTTTATTTGTTTGTTGCAGTCGCAATGAGACATCCGAGAGTGGAGTAGTTTATTGCACGTATACAGGATTATTTTTTAGGGAGTGCGTATATTCAAAGAGGTAATCAGGTGCATGAAACTGAACAACTTTCCCAAGGAACATAGGTCGAAATCGTAAAAAATAAAAATCAACTTGTCATACGAAGTGACAGGTCATGTGACGTATGTTTGTATGAAAAGTTGATTTTTAATTTCATTTAATACAAACATACGTCACGTGACCTGTCACTTTGTATGAAGATATATAGTAAAACGGAGTGGTTCAGTTTTATGCACTTGATTACCTCGTACGATAAATGTACCTACTCCTTTTAAAATAATCCTGTATAATATTAAAACGTTTGAAAATGTACATGTTTTGGTTTTGCATGACAACGCATATTAATATTGATAATTGAAATTAAAAATGACTTGATCTTGTAAAAGTTTGACAACAATTCTTATTATATATCTTATACCTACGTCAAATTAAATAATTTACAAGTAATTTTAAATATCTAAATAGTATATCGATCTAGCCAATTCCAACATTGTCAGAAAGTGTGTACTCCTGCAACTAAATTAGTAGTTTATTGCACGTATACAGGATTATTTTTTTATGCAGTGCGTATATTCTACAAGGTAATAAGGTGCATAAAACTGAACAGCTTTCCCCAAGGAACATAGGTCGAAATGTCAAAACTGAAAATTAAATATTCATACAGTGACAGGTTACGTGGACTTGTTTTTATGAAAGATTGAATTTAAATTTCAAGGTTTCGACCTATGTTCCTTGGAGAAAGTTGTTCAGTTTTATGCACCTGATTACCTCGTTGAATATACGCACTTCATAAAAAAATAATCCTGTATAAAACACCGACCGGCAGTGGCGGCGCCTGTGACTAGACTCAAATCCAGGCAATACTTAGAGGTTAACTTATTGAGCTAACTTCTCTCCAAGTTAGGTGAGTTGATTCCACTTAGCACAGTAAGCTAAGCTAACACAATTATCTTCCTAAACTAAGCTAACTTTTCTTAGCTCAGATAGTAACCTTGTTATACAATCAATACGAAAGTAGCTGTCACATGTGACAATTAGCTCTTACCAAAGAGACAGTCCACAGTCATGCCCAGAATTGTATAATTTTAACAACAATAACCGGTCAATTTATTTAACCGGTTTACCCGGTTAAATAAATTGACCGGTTATTATAGGCTGCTGTATTTATAATTAATTCATTTAATTTTGGTGACATAATGCTTTATACTTTTCCCGGCCAATTTAGATAATATTTACAGTAATTTACTAACTTATACTACTTAAATTGGTTTTATTAACATTGAGGAGATATTTTAGTTGATATTCACTTCACACAATCAACAGTGTTAAGGGATTAAGTACATTTCCTAGTATCACCGCAATTGTGGATTCTTATTTAACTTTTTTTCGTTCGATCGTTAATTGGTTTTTAGTGAATTTATGTTTAATAATATAAAAGCAACTGCCAATCACGATTCCTAAATTCAACCATCACACTTTCTGCTTCAGAACTTTTATTCGGATTTAATTTTAATTTGACTGATTTAATTAATTTACTTACTATTGTTGACTGTTTAATTTATAACCCTATTTCTACTCATCCATATTTGTATGTCTTGATGGCACAACATGGCGCACTATATAATTATATTATATTTTAGATCCTCAAATGTTTACCTGTTTCACAAATAAATTATTTTATTTGAACTAAATAAAATTGCATTGATATGGATTGATTGGATACTGTTTATAGTTAAAAATATACTTGATCTCTAGACACTTTTGATGTGTGTACATTGCCCGGATAAAGCCTATATTTAAGACATTTCGCGTCAATTTAACATTCGTTTATAAATTTTATAAGTCATATTGATATTAACCGAACAATTATATTTTGTGCTTTGCCCGGTCTTTATCAACAATACCCGCGAAGAAAATGTTAATATTACATCATTTTCTTTTATTACTTATTAAATTTAATATCGCACACTGATAATTATATATAATATGGTTAAAGTACTTAATTACTTATGCTAATTAGTACTTATCTTCTAAAAATTTGGTGTTCTTGTTTTCTTATAAATACGAATTACGTCTATGATTGTAAAAATAAATAAACGCTTAGTATACTTATTATTTATTAAATAGGTTGTTAATAAGATGTTACTAGCATTTTTCATTATATTTTAATAATCAAAAATCGTATCAAATTTATATAAAAAATCGTCAATTTATGCCAATTGTTTTTATAACCGACCAGCCGGTCTAGCTTTTATCGCGGCGCGTTATTATACAGGATTAGTTTAAAAGGAATGCGTATATTCTATGAGGCAATTAGGTGTATAAAACTGAACAAGTTTCCCCAAGAAACATAGGTCGAAATCTTAAAATGGAAAATGAACTTTTCATACAAAGTGACAGGTCACGTGACTTATGTTTGTATCAAAGTTGATTTTCAATTTTAAGATGTCGACCTATGTTACTTGGGAAAAGTTATTCGGTTGACTAAACGCAATCCTTTAATAATCCTGTATATTCAGTTAAATAATACATAATTAACTTGAAATAATAACAATGATCAATGCTCATTCCTTCTCTATATGGGAAGAGGCCAGTGCCCAGCAGTGGGACGTTTTTAGGCCGGTATTATTATTATTATTATTAATAACAAATATTTAAGGGCTCCGATACAACAAACGTTATATTTTTGCCGTTTTTATAGATAATGGTACGGAATCCTTCGTGCGCGAGTCCGACTCGCACTTGACGGTTTTTTTTTAAACCTTTGTGAGCACAGGAATGTGGAAACTCATCATCATTACATTTATAATGGCTAGGGCGTCGGACTTGCGATCATGTGGTTGCGGGTTCGAATCCCACCCATTACACTACCGACGTGAACTCACTCGTAACACAAGCATCTTAGCTTAGCACGAGGGGTTAACGAGATTACTACACATCTTTAAAAAGAAAAAAACCTTTTGATTAAACCTTTTTGTACCGTTGGAGATCAAACATTATTATTATCATAAATAATATGATTTGAGTATCTTTTATTGCACTGGTCTTAAGATGGACACACAAATTGCAAGGCACGCGCCACACAAGCTTCACAACGTACCGCTTCGATATAAATTTCCACTTACCACCATTCATAACGTTTTCGAATCAAAAGATAATGTAGTTTTTAAGAATTTTCCGAGAAAATAAAATGAATTGCTAGTCGATTTGCGAGGTAGGCAACATATATTATATATATATTATTTTTTTTAATATTACTTGCTATTAAACCACCACACATTACTAGTAAAGTTGTTAACCCCTCGTGCTAAGCTAAGATGCTTGTGTTACGAGTGGGTTCACGTCGGTAGTGTAATGGGTGGGATTTGAACCCGCAACCACATGATCGCAAGTCCGACGCCCTAGCCATTAGGCTACCGCCGCTTCAAATGCATAGCTTGTTTCACAATGCTTGTATCCAACTTTAAATCTTACAATATAGGAGCAATGAAATAACTTAAGCGTTTATTTGTTTTTACAAAACCTAATTACAATAAAAATTACTTAATTACATACCTTAAATAGATGGACAGGCGACACATATAGAATTGTGTATATTTTCACAATGAAGCTGGCACGTCTTAAAAGCCACACCAATACTGCAATTTTCGTAAAAATAAAAACAACTGGTGGAGATAGGACCCACTTAGACAAGGTACATTTCTACAATCGTTATCGCTGATCGAATCGCTCGAATGTATGAAAGTGACAAGTCTAAGTCACGTGACTTATCGAAGACAAATGTCATTTACATACATTTAATGTAATTTAAGCGATTTCTATATCGTAAAAATAAACCGATGGTTACAAGCACAGTATAAAAACATACAGTAGGACGACGCCTTTGATCTCCTTGTAAATGCCGACAATGTGTAGAAATTTTCGCAACAGCCAGGGTTGTCTCAAGTTAACAATATTTATTTAAATTTATTTTTGATCAATATTATTTAATAATTATTATTTAATAATATTATAAGTATAGATAATGTTGATATAAAATAAATAAAAAAATATATACCTAATTAAAAAAAATCGAATTTATTTTTGTTCAACATTACTTAATAGTCATTATTATTTAATAATAACGTTTATCTAAAATAAATAAAAATAGATATTGTTACAATAATATTAACATTAGCGAGATATACAATTTGTAAAACAGTAACTATTATGCAAATGTGCTTCGTCTATGGTCTCACATGCAAAAATTCTAGATTGAGATTGAGACGAACACGTCATGTAATTTCATTTAGAGAAATGTCCTCCATCTTGGATCAGGAACTCTTGCGCGATAGACATTTCCGCAAAAGCTTGACCTCATTTTTATTTTCAGTGACCTCGCAAATCTTAAAAATGACATCACAAAAAAATGCATATTTTTCTCGGCGCCATCTTAGATTCTAATTTCGACCCCATAATCGTTTTAAGCGACCCCATGAACCATGAAAATGACACCCATGAAGAAAAATTTGCAATTTTTCCTCGGCGCCATCTTGGATTCCAATTTCGACCCCATAATCGTTTTTAGCGACCTCGGGTACCATGAAAATGACACCCATGATGAAAAAAATGTATATTTTTCTCGGCGCCATCTTGGATTCCAATTTCGACCACATAATCGTTTTTAGCGACCTCGAGTACCATGAAAATGACACCCATGATGAAAAAAATGTATATTTTTCTCGGCGCCATCTTGGATTCCAATTTCGACCACATAATCGTTTTTAGCGACCTCGAGTACCATGAAAATGACACCCATGATGAAAAAAATGTATATTTTTCTCGGCGCCATCTTGGATTCCAATTTCGACCACATAATCGTTTTTAGCGACCTCGAGTACCATGAAAATGACACCCATGATGAAAAAAATGTATATTTTTCTCGGCGCCATCTTGGATTCCAATTTCGACCCCATAATCGTTTTTAGCGACCTCGGGTACCATGAAAATGACACCCATGATGAAAAAAATGCATATTTTTCTCGGCGCCATCTTGGATTCTAATTTCGACCCCATAATCGTTTTTAGCGACTTCGGGTACCATGAAAATGACACACATGATGAAAAATTTACAAATTGTCGTCGGCGCCATCTTGGGTTTTAATTTCGAACCCATAATCGTTTTTAGCGACCTTGGGAACCATGAAAATGACACCGATGACGAAAAATTTGCAAAATTTCCTCTGCGCCATCTTGGGTTTTAATTTCGACCCCATAATCGTTTAAGCGACCTCGGGAATCATGAAAATGACACCCATGACGAAAAATTTGCAAATTGTCGTCGACGCCATCTTGGTTTCTTGGCACCCATTTTAATAAAATTATTATATTTATTAAAACTAATAGAACTAAACTAACACCAGATAGCCCTGAAAGTTAGCTCCCGAGCTACTAACATGGTAATGTATGCAGCTCGGGAGCGCCCTTCCCCCGTCTCGCCCCTCGCACCCCGCACGATTGCCCTGTCTAGACGTCTTCGTCGAACGACGGTATGATGTTAAGACTGTGGTTACAAGTGTAGGTAAATACCTCATGTATTACATGTTCAAATAATTTTAAATGCTGCCAGCCTGAACTAGGATAAACCTGTGCTTCAGGTGAAGTTTTGACATAAAAATTTTGACAGTTAGTATAAAACCTAGCCTATGTTACAAAGGCTGATTGTAGATTTCATAATTATGGTGTAGCGAGCCAGTAATAGTTTAATAAACAACCTCTTTGGCGCGAGCCGCTCGGACATTCTTGTGACGTTTGTCATTCTTTTGCAAAAAATTTAATTCTATTAATTCGTTTCTGTATTGTAAATAAATAATACACACGACTCGGTGTTGGTTGTAATTATTCATGAATTACTTCCCACAATTGGTGACCCCGACGTGATAGCGCGGTGAAAGAATTTTTGAAATCGGCGATTTAGTTTTTGAGTTTATTCATTACAAACATACACACAAAAATGCAAATCTTTCCTCTTTATAATATTAGTGTAGATAGCACACAGGCTTTATACTGTGATCGTGAATGTACTACGTAAATAAATTAAATTGTGTAGTATAAATTATATTATTACACACGTCAGTGAAAATTAATTGAGTTTTGAATTTGTAATAATAAATTTGTGTTATTACAAATTCAAAACTCATAGTTAATTAAATTCTGATGGATAGGTAGGTTATTTATATTTTTAATAATTATTAATTAGCTTTGAAAGACGTCAATTCAAGTTTCTACGCCATTTAAAAAAAAACCCTTGGATAGTTCCGAAGAGTCACAGCCAAAACCTTCTTCAATATTATTATACATTAAATACATAAATATATAGGTGACAGCTATGAAACGAAAATGCTTTTTACCAAATTCAAACTTATCTGTGGTTGGCGAATTTTTAGAATCCAGATTTCCGCAGATTTCCTAACGATGTTTTCCTTCAACGTATGTCAATGATGACATGTCTTATAATGATTAAGAAAGTAGGTACATATAATTTTGAAAAAGTCACATTGATTCTTGCCTGGATATAAACCTGCAACCATGTGCATGCAAATCCGGTCATTGAACCGCTAGGCCACCAAGACTTTCTATACATATACTTTTAAGTAATTAATAATGAAAAATTACAAAAACCCTGTCCGATTCCTGAGAATATTATTCGGTATCGTACTGCGAACACATATATCGAGATTATTATTTTTCCCCAGTGAAAATAATTAAATACAAATAAAAACTCATCCAAGGCAACAGCAACACTGACCGCTCCTCAAAGTTCACGTACTTACTACCTAGTTTTGTGTCAAGAAGCCGCCTATCCGAGACGGTTCATGAACTGTACCACGAATACGCTTTTATTGGATCTGACAGGGGTTTTGTTACATGTTGTATACTAACGCTACCCGGTGACTCTCAGAACACTAAAAAGTTTTGTCGACTTGGTGTCCTTGAACTATAATCTGCGTTATGCCACATTATATTTTGTTTGGACTTGAGAATAACCCCCTAGTTGATCAATCAATGATCAAGTCACGTTCTTGTGGTTAAATAAAGCTCTTATCTATAAATAAAAACAATTCTCCATTACCTATACCTACCTCATTAAATTAAAATTTACTAATATATGTTGATGTAATCTATCTATATATATTTTAGTAAATTTTCACATGACTTGAATAATATAACATAGAAAGAAAGAAGGAAAATGTTTTCTCCTATTTTATTTACCATCTTGTGAAGATATTGGATCATTATGAATATTTATTTATCGGATTTTCTTCGGTTCGATGCCCGGGCGTAGTAAGGGTGATCCTTGAAAATTCTTATACCTACATGTTGATTGATTTGACTGCCTCGTTGCTCTAGCGTTCGAAAGTTCGACTGCCGTGCACGAGGTCTCGGGTTCGATTCCCGGGTCGGGCGAAAATTATTTACTGAGTTTAGAAATTCTCGGTACCGCTCGGAGTCGGGAAGTGTGGCGATGTTTACACCCCCGTGCCTCGGAAAGCACGTAAAGCCGTTGGTCCAGCGCCTGATCCCTCTCCGGTCGTGTCACCGTCCCATCGGACTATGAGAGTGAAGGAACAGAGGGTGCACCTGTGTTTGCGCACACACTTGTGCGCTATAATATCTCCTGCGTACATGGCTGATCTCACTTGAGATTGGCCGTCGAGGCCGAAATTCTGTCTGGAGATTATTATTATTACATTTTGATTAATTTGTCTTTGCTTTTCCTCCAGGTAGTATCGAAAAATTCCATCCTGTTTAACTAAACTTATCTATACTAAAATGAAACTGGAGATTTTGTTTGGTTGAAAGGCTAATCTCAGGAAAAACTGGTTCGAATTGAAAAGATCTTTGCTAGAAAGCCTAATCGAGAAAGGCTATAGGCTAATTTATGAAGCGATAACCAAGGTCCGACTCTTCGAGGGGTTTCGGCATTGAATAGAACCTCCCCCTCTCTTCCCGTGGGTGTCGTAAGAAGCGACTAAGGGATATAGAAACAAGAATGGGCAGCAGCGTTCTACTAAAGAACTGAACGTAGACTGCGGTCTCCAAGCTTGTCCAGCGTGGTGACTGGTAGGAGGGCAAACACCTTAATAATGGTGCATCACAACACACAGCCCCCAAAGACCTGGTGGGACATGGGAGTGGCATTAATATTATGCAGCGATTTAGACACTGTTTCTAATGCAAAATCGTTTATCTTATCTCAGTATATAATTATGTTTCTTAAAAATAAAAATGTTATTATAACCATCGCAATAGATTCTCAAAAGGTACTTAATTATATTTTTTGCTATATTTGGATAAAAAGTTAATTACTTTGAAACATTTTGTATATCACCCGCAACTTTAATTAATTTGATAGAAGTAATAAATATCTTTTTTTTTCTTTTTGTTTATAAGTATGTTTATGTGTAATAATAAGTGTGTATGCCACTCGACCACGGAGGTCGTCAAATAGGTCGCGGTCGATATCTGGTTTTATTTATTAAAAAGTAGTTTTATTGCTTCTCTATCTCTTCACTACATAGTATAAAACAAAGTCGCTATTTTTGTCTGTTTGTTTGTCTGTATGCTTAAATCTTTAAAATTACGCAACGGATTTTGATGCGGTTTTTTGTAATAGGTAGAGTGATGATATGTATAATACATGCATAATATAGTAGAGAAACACTGATAATTTTAGAGGTTTCTAAAGTGGTGTCGTAAATAAACACATTTTTTTGCGCAAACACAGCAAACGCTGGCTGAACCCTACGAGATACATCAAAATAATGTACTACAGTATTGTACACATTGAAAAGACCTACAGAAAACTCCGCGATGGTACCTATCTCTTATGGATATCCCACAATAACATGTTTTTGTCATTTACTTTTTACGACAAACAATGGCTAATTTTCGAAGTAAGCGGCGTAATAAAGAAATTTGCTGTCCACCTAATAAGACAGCCTTATATAATAACAGCTTTTTTTGTATGGCACCACGTATATATAATCATTTACCAAAATACATTCTGGATTCCCTATCCATCGACGCATTTAAAAAGAAATTAAAAATGTTCTTGATAAAAAAATGTTATTATAGTATCGAAAACTATTTATCAGAACACACTGACATGTGAATTTAATTATGTGACTTATTAGTATATTTTCTTTTATTTGAATTATGCATTATTATTTATTGAAGCTATTTGACATTACTGTTTTATATTATGATAAATTGAATTAAAATTGTGTGACTAGAAATGTGAACAATTTAATTAATATTATATTTTGATTTGCATGCCTCAAGGTGTAATATGGTGGAACTGTTTCTAATTATAACAACTTTATATATGTACCCATATTAGCAAATAAATTAATTATGAATTATGAATTAAGCGATTTTAACCAATACAGCATTAATCCAATTAAATACCTTAAATACATTGTTGATTTAATATAGATCTATATGGCCCTTTACAGCATATGATTTAAATGAATATTTTCGAAGATATTACAAATTACAAAATTGCGGGACGTACCGTTTGCGGCCGTACGGTACCGGCCGGGGCGGCTGGAGCGTGCCTATAATTTTTAAATACAACGTTCACAGTTTTTCTGTAGTTAGTATTTAATAAGCATTGCACCCGTGCGAAGCCGGGGCGGGTTGCTAGTAATATATTAAAAGGGAATGAGGGAGACCGAAGACTGATAGATCACATTTTTCACGGGAACGGAACCTTAAAAAAAAAGTGGAAAAACCACAGGCCACAATTCATGGAAACCAGATTTCAATAAATATTAACAAAAAAATGGGAGTCTGCAGTGGGACAGTTACAGGCTGGTGTTATTAACAGCTTCGGTAATGGCACCCACCGTGGGGCAGCTCACAAGCGTGGTGATCAATGCTCGTTCTCTGTATGAGAGACCTGCGGTGGTACAGTTACAAGCTGGTGTTATTAACAGCTTCGGTGAAGGCACCCCAGATCACAAGCGTGGTGATCAATGCAATGAATTAGATAGATGTTTATGGTAACCATTATATCTTAAGAGATATGTCACGATTCACACTCCTTAGCTGTAAAACCTTCACTCATCCATATTTGAACATCGGACGACATCTCATTGACAAAGCCTTTATTCTGTAAGCAGTAAGGTTCATATTCCTAATTATTATTATGTAATGTGAGTCGTTCGAATACTAATGAACTTTTCCTTATGCCTACGAAGCCGAAGGTCAGTGTTCCTTCAAGTTAATTATTTCTCCATACTAATCTGCGCCTGCGCACCGGTCGTCGTTTTGCGAAAAAGAGAACATGCGTCGTTAACTAACTTCAAAAGCTTACATAAACGTAGGTATACAGGATTATTTTTTATGGAGTGCGTATATTAATATCAACTTTTCATGCAAACATAAGTCACGTGATCTGTCACTTTGTATGAAAATTTCATTTTCAATTTTAAGATTTTGTCTCGACCCATGTTCCTTGGAGAAAGTGATTCAGTTTTATGAACCTGATTACCACGTTGAATATACGCACTCCATAAAAAATAATCTACTATATAAAAATAAGTCGGGTTTTCCTTCCTGACGCTATAACTCCAGAACGCACGAACCGATTTCCACGGTTTTGCATTCGTTGGAAAGGTCTCGGGCTCCGTGAGGTTTATAGTAAAGAAAATTCTCAATTACATAAAAAAAATTTAGACCGCGGGCGGAGCTGCGGGAAACAGCTAGTCCTGTATATATTTTTGATATTTTTCGCAGTTTGACTTCAATTTAAGACTTTTTTTAGAAATATTTGTCAAAAATAAATATTTCGCCAATTGCTTGAGATATACCTACCATAATTAACATTAAGTCGGAAAAGTTGATCAGTTTTAAAAAGCTGATCAATATTTTTTATAATAAACGACGCCCGCACTAAGCAATTTAATCCTTGTGTC
Organism: Plusia festucae; assembly: GCA_950381575.1. Taxonomy (NCBI): domain Eukaryota; kingdom Metazoa; phylum Arthropoda; class Insecta; order Lepidoptera; family Noctuidae; genus Plusia; species Plusia festucae. Next base: position 6,884,371 of record OX494459.1, read on the forward strand.
GCGGGGGTTTCACAAACATTCAAATCACATGCACAAAGAACACCCAGACTTGGAACAAGTATCTGTGGATCACACAAATGCTTGTCTCATACGGGGATCGAGCCCGCAGCACGTCGCGCACAGTGGTCATTAGCGTGGTGACCTATACCACTCGGCTATCCGTGCAGTCAATTTTGTCTCAATTATTCGCTCATCACACGAAAATATACTTAGGAATCTTTTTAATGTTTGAACAACAACTGCGTACTTAGACACGGAAGTAGGTATTTTATAACTTAAGTACAAGAACAACATACACGAATGATTAGCACACTACAAGGACGTTAATAGTTATGGCGAAATACCACGAAACAACGTTCAATGCGCCTGACAATATGAACAGCGGCGGAAGGCTAATGGCTAGGGCGTCGGATTTGCGATCATGTGGTTGCGGGTTCGAATCCCACCTTTACACTAACGACGTGAACCCACTCGTAACACAAGCATCTTAGCTTAGCCCGAGGGGTTAACGAGATTACTAGTTATGTGCGACCCACATTGCTAGTAATCTTTATAAAAAAAATAAAACTTTGAGAGGTGTCAAGGGACACCCGGATGGAACGAAGTTCCTTTCGATTAATTAGTGAAGGAATTGTAATAAAATTTTATTTTTTTTAAGTTATAATAAATAATTTATTATTAATAATAATATTAAAATTTATAAGGTAATAAGACAGACAGGCAGACAGACAGACAGAGAAACATGCGCACGCCGCACAGCTTACAATAGCTTGCTATAGCAAAAAGTGTCGTGACAACTTTTCGTAAGAATTTTTTCCGTCTAGCCCCCTTTCACAAAGCGCGATAAGGAACTTCGTTCCAAAAAAAAAATATTTTAAACGCTTGACCATTTAAAACAAAGATGTGCTCCATAAGTCAAATTTCGGATGTCGTAAAAACAGTCAGGCTTAAGTGGGAGTGAGCTGGTCACGTCGTGCGAATGCAGCCTGACCTATGGGTAAAGATCGTTACCTACTGGACGCCAGAGGAAGGACATCACCGTCGAAGTCAACCTCGGTGAAGGTGGTGTGATGATCTAGTCAGGTATGCGGGGCGCACGTGGCCAGAAATCAGACAAGATAAGAGTTTTGGAGGAAGAAAGGGGATGCCTTTGGCCAGTAGTGGGATCTAATATAGGCTAGGAATAAACGCCTTTTCGATTTCTTTTTAACTGATTCCACTTCTTTCAAGGTCTCCGCTCCATACAAAAAACGGAACCCTAATAGTATCACTTTGTTGCCTGTCTGTCCGTCCGTCTGTCTGACAAGATTCTTTATCTCGGGAATGCGTGGGGGTATCGATTTGAAATTAAAACCATACATTTGAATGGATATATAGGGTTCTTTCCGTTGACCTAGAATTTTGAAACGTCAGGTTTAATTAGATCATTAAAAAATATAATCTTAGTACGGAACCCTCGGCGGACGAGTTAGACTCGTAATTTTCCCGTAAAAATCCGATTTTTTTTTTCTTCTTCGTGTCACTGATACGTCAGCCCTTCAGATTTGGATGGCCCAAAACGTTGCCACATCTACGGCATCATTGGTGGCAGCACATAGCTCACTTCGGCTGCATGTTTTGAGGCAAAGAGGACAGCAAAGGAGGTGGAGCAGCTTGTGATAACATCAACATACTGCAGTTGCTATGTCACGGTATCCCCACTTTGCAATATTAAATGTGGACAACATCACATACATTGCTCCGAATCCAATGTAAGTAGCTAAAGCACTTGTGTTATGGAATCAGAGACAACGAAGGTACCACAAACACCCGGACTCGAGACAATGTAGAAAAGTGTTTTTTCTACATTGACCCGTCCGGGGATCGAACCCGGGACCTCAGAGCTAGCGACACCTTCAAAACCGGTGTGTACGCCACTCGACCACGGAGGTCGTCCATTGCAGTTACATCTTCCTACCAGCGTTCTGAGGTGGTTCAGGGTTTTCCAAATGCACCACGGCAATGCCGTTCGGTTCAGTCGTCTCGAAGGGTCTCATCCCCCTTTGGGTAGACTGAACTCACCTCAACCCACTGTTGGGCAAGTACATCTTACACGGAAACACCGAGCATTGATCACTTTCCAATTCCAGGTTGCGTTCTCCTATGGTAGGTACTTATTATTTTATCGGGCATCAAAAGAAAAGGCAAATGTTTATAGTAATTTTGAGATGAATAATTAATAGCTAAATATTGTATGTTAATTAGGTAATATATAGTATATTTTTGTGTCATTATTAATAGAGACGTATGAATTATTTATTTTAGGTACACACCTATGATTACTAAACGCCTTTTAAATAGAAATTACTACCTACATTCATAGTGAAAGGTGCCTACAAGGATTTTATTCACAAAGTCCAAACGGCTAGATTAGAAGTGGGTAGATTTTCCTATACATTTCGAATAACTCAAAACTATAGCACTCGCCCACTCGCCAATCTTTATGGTCGCTCTGAATGTAGCCGTCAGTACGAGCACTACTACATACATACTCTCATACACTGGTACTAACGCGCGGGAGGCGAGGACGCTTGCGGGTGGAAGACAGCGCGCGCGGGCGTGCCCTGCCTCCCCGCTCCGCGTACGTCCCGCTGATACCTGATAGCGTGTTCTGCGCAGCGTAATGCGGCTAGGTTAGGAGCGGCCATAAAGTTTGGCGAGAGCTAAGAGTAATAGGGTATAGTGCGATTCGAACTTAATGGCGGCAGTGAAGTGCCCCCCCCCCCCCCGCTTTTACTTAGACGTGACGTCACAAGCCACTCTTGATCTATAAAACGCTTTATCTTGGTAAATATTTATTGATTTGATTAAAGAAAAAATACGTGTATAATGATTTTTTTGTATCTAACTGACGTACTATAGATTGTTCTTTAACATAATTATCCAGTCATCATGCCTTAAATTTTTAGCAGATCGTTTTGCAAGCTCTTAAGTTAAAATGTTCTCTTAAGTCATTACTTTAATTAAGTACTTTATAGGTCCATGATAAGTACGTTCTTGCTTTATCAATATGTATCTCAATCTTTCACTTGAAGATTAACTATTGTGTGAAAGAGATACAAATAAATTCCATCCGAGTGCTAAGTTGTGTTAATTAATATCGGCCTTTAAGTAACACTGACATTGAAATCAATTTGGCGCCAACCGAGTCTCGAACCTGCAACCTTTTCACATTTAACAAGGTCAATCTCTGAATATATGTTGAGATAAATAAAAAGCTTATTATTTAATTTGAACCGGCACTAATAATTATTAAGTTAGGCAACGTCTAGTAGGTTTATCTGTGGATGGGTAAGCATTCCCAAAATTTAGTTTACTTGCCATAAGTCTCCCAGTAGTAAAAACTTATAAGTGAAGTTTTTAAATAGAGATTATTCAAATTATGTACTTTTCTAATTAATAGTAAGAAATAATCAAGTGTGACTTTTTGTAGGTATACTACCACGATAACCAACGCCCACGCGGGCGTATCCGCGAGCACACTGTGTATAATAATATAATTCATAATTCAAAAGTAAATTATTAAAAAACTTCGCTAATATTACTTGCGCGCCTGTCCTTAAAGTTAATTACAATTCACATTAATCTTACACCCATCACTATATTAATAAAAAAAAAACAAAATAAATAAAAAGTAAATTAATTTTGTACTACATTGTATATTTCATTGCATAAATTTAAATAAAAAAAAATACACATACACACATAGTATATTATACATTAATATTTTATTTATATTTAAATGCCATCTAAAATCCACTTAAACTATTTTTACAAAGAAACAATAAATAAAAATAAAAAATCTATCTATGTACTTACAGAGAATAAATTATTATTTCTATATTTATGTTTATATTCTAATAAAATATTATTTAATATACAACAAATCCACTTATTTGAGAAAAATATTGTGCGATTCAAGAAAAACAAGACTAAAAATTATTTTACACACAATTATTTAAAGTTTATTGACACTGGCAACACTAGAAATGTTTTTTTGGCAAAATATATTTTTGTCGCTGGCTACTCGGCTTTTTTTATCTAAAATCATTATACCAATACAATAAAATTTAAAAATTTTACTTAACTAACTTACTATCAAAGGTTATTAAAAAGATTTGACTAATTTATTGATTGGGGAAACCCCGTTGTCAAGCTAAGTATGGCCAGCACAAAAAAATCGTGCAAGACGAGTGTTGCCAGCCGACAATTCTATCGTCTTTCACACAAATAGACTAATTTAAACCTTACTGAATAGTGAAGCGGACGACAGTCGACCAAAAGTCCGTAATAAAAAAAATACTACGATAAACAGAAATGTGTTTTAAAAATTTCCATATATACACAATTCTTGGTTTGTATACACAGTAGTATATATATACAAATCTGTTTAATGTCTTGATGTGTGCCTATTAATTTTAACAGCTAGGTTTTCAAAAATAAGTTTTAACAAACTCAATAAAAAAGATCTTCGAATAGATAGGTTTCACTTCAAGAGTAAAAAAATCTATTCAATGTCTTCTGTAAACTTTTAGTCAACCTAGTGTTTAAAATTAATAGCAGCAGACACCAGTCCAGTTATAAAATACAAAATGGCCGACCATTCTCCCACCTATAAAACAATGTTCTAGAAAAGAGTGCGTAAAAACAATTATAAAACTTTACACTTGTGCTAGAGCCATGGAATTTGTATGGAAAATCGCGAAATTTACAAACACACACAAAAGTTTGTATAAATGGTAATGCAGTAAGGTTGAAGAATAGAACCGGATATTTTGAAGTCTTTGGCCCGCAGCAGTTAAATTTGGCCTAATATTTTGAGAGTTTGAAGACATAAATTATATTACTAGTTGTTTCCCGCTGCTCCACCCGGTCTCAATTTTTTTTTATATTTGTGATGTAAGCTATCCTATCTTTCAAGTTGGATCAAACTGCACACGGTGTGCAAAGTTGATTAAAATCGGTTCAGTATTTTCGGAGTTCATCCCGGACAAAGATCGTGACACTGGAATTATATATAAATTGCGGACAACATCACATACTAATCCGAAACCAAAGTAAGTACTGGTTACGGAATCAGAGACAACGAAGGTACCCAAACACCCAGACCCGAGATTATGTAGAAAAGTGATTTTCTTTCGGGGATCGAACCCTGGACCTCAGAGCTGGCGACACCATCAACTAGTGCATCCTGCCTGTCGTGACCTACGGCGCTGAAACGTGGACACTGACAGTAGGACTAGTCCACAAACTCAAGGTCGCTAGCTATAATCGGAGTTTCTTTGAAGGATGAAATCAGGAATGAGATTATCCAGAAAAGAACCGGAGTGACCGACATAGCTTGCAAGTTTTAAAAAAATAAAAACGTGACATCAGTAAAGACAATAGCCTATAAATAGGTAATGATAAATTTGTTATTACACTAATCTATGGAAGATTCGTACATCTGCTAATTACTTAGACAAATATTATTGGTTTCGCGGATGTCACGTGAATGGTTGTGTACATAAACGTCATTTGATGAAGTACTATGAAGGCGGTACGCATCACAATAAACTCTAACAAGCAGACAACGTGGACACCGTGCACCGCGTGCGCCTCTGCGACGCTCCTTAATGCTCATATTTCTTCCGTGATGAAAATAGACGAATTTGCGCGCATGTTACGGGATTATCTATTGTGAGAGTGGAACTGGGCATAACATTTTTTAAAGAATTAAGTTCATTTTTCCCTTCGCGCCGTGGAGTTGGGGCTTAGAACAACCCCCACCGCCCCTCTCTATTCGTGGGTGTCGTACAGAAACGACAATCACTTTGAAGTCGCCGTCTCTGTCACTTTAAGGTGTGAAGTAGCGACAGAGAGATTTGAGAACATCATATAGTTGATTTGCGTTTCAGTATCGGGGATAAGGGATTATATAGAAACAAGGAGAACAGGCAGCAGCGTTCTCCCAAAGAACGAACTCTGCGGTCACCAACTATACAACGGTATGATTGTGTACTATAACACAAGGCTCTATAGACGTAGTGTTGGCCCCAGCCAGATAGACCAATGACTTGGAAAAGGTAGCTGGGTCGGACTGGATATGGAAGGGAGGACTAAGTGTTGTAGCGCCACTTGGGAGAGGCCTATGTCCAGCAGTGGACCACGATTGGCTGAGTTGATAAATTAACTAACTATATTTGGGATATTTATATGTACTCCTCAAGCACCAGGTTTTTTGTTTGTTTCAATAATACGAAATAGAGCGTGAATACTGAAACGCCACTCATCTTTAAGACGTTCTTAACTATCTATCTGTCGCTATTGTACAGCTTTAAGTGACAGAGACAGAATAAGACTTTACGGCGACTTAAAACTGATCGATGATTCAGTACTCGGCCATAAGTATCTCTTGGTTTTAAGCGTGTAGTTCTACCTGTTAACTTATCGGATTAAATGTACGATAAATTAAAAAGGATTTTAAGATTTCTAACTTGGGAAAAGAAGATCAGTTTTATGCACCTGGATAAAAATGATCATCTTTTCCCAAGTTCGAAATCTTAAAATTGAAGATCGACTTTCATGCAAACATCACGAAAGCCAAGTGACCTGCCAAGATCTGAATTGAAAATTACGAGCAACAAAAATCAACCTTACTGCATTGGAATATACGACATCAACATTTCTTGAATTTATCATTTGCTGTACCTGCTAAATTATACAAAATTCCGACAAAAATGCCCGTTTTCGTATTAGAAATACTGCTTCTGTCCATAGATAATAACTAGTTAAAACCAAAAAAAAAATGGCCTTACCATATGGGGGGGGGGACCAAAATTGATTTTTCAGTATAGACTATAACTTTCTTGGACAAAGTTCTTCATTTCTTTGAGCCAAAGCGGTAATTGAAATAAGACCGAGCATTTTTGTAACGCCTTGTATAATATTACTTATAGACATTCCGCCCAAGTCCCAGACAGTCAACATTTCACTAATATTGTTGATGAAAAGCCCAGGATATACTATATCAATATGCAAAGCTCACTCCATACAAAAACCATGTCGTTTGAACAACCATTAAGGCTATAAAGGTAGACAAGCTTGCTCATAAAGACACAACACCTTGTGTATAAGTTCATACTGCTCCGAGTTCTGCACCATCCCCCCTCTATTTAAACGCATATTACACACTATACCCAACACATCTACTTTATGATCGATAGTCAACTGCTTTATGCCATTCAAAATAGCCAGTAAGCACCCCGTCCTACCTATACCAGCTGAACAATGCACTATAGTTGGAGGACTTAATGATTCTACGGTAAAATCAAAGGGTGTTGACACACTTACAGTCACTTCACAAGGTGTGGGCTGTTCGAGCGGAGGAAACACAAACTTTGAGTCCTGCTTCGGAGTTTCACACTTACACATATCTTCGTTAAACTCACTTGTATCACTGAAATCGTAGACACTGTCTTTCAAAACGTCCAAACTTAGGTTGAGTAGAGCGTTTACGTCTTTGGGACACTTGTGATCAGCCCAGTTGTGGAACCAGTAGTGGTATGCCGTCACATCACTGTCACTATCACTAAGTTTATAGTTGACATCGAGTTTCCTGATGGTGTATCCTGGTTTTTTGATCATGCCACAGTTTTTGATGGAGAATACATCATCTTCGTCGTTCGTTTCAGGGTTCGTGACGCGGAGTTCTTCTCCTAGCTCTTGCGGGAAGTACTTCTCGCATTTCTGTCGGTTGTTCTCTATGAAGTTGGTGAGCATGACGATCTTCTGTATGGGGGGTGTGGAGTGGAGGTGGCGCTGCGAGTTCTGGTGCACCATCAGCCAGAAGTCGTGGATAGTGTTCTGGAGGGGACCCTGGGTTGCGATGTACGTGTTGCGAGTGTATTCATGCCCCTGGAATATAGTACAAAAAGCGTAAGTTGGGCACATATTAAAAGTTTTAAGTGAAATCCTGAATTTGGGGATATTAAAGTGAAACTTTTATTACATCGTTTCAAATTTTTTGGTCTGTATGTCGCATGTCGCGTGACGGTCGGCTGCAGAGTAGGGATAAAGTGAGAGGCGCTCGTCAGAGCAGCCGAGCCAATATGGCGGCGTCTATAGTTTCATCAGCTGACCGTGTAGTGTATACACTATTTACTCATATTACTTTTATACCCTTAATGTAATATTATTTCGAAAATTTTTAGTTAAATATCTATAATGTGAAAAAAAGTTTCACTTTTACCGTGGTTTCATTAAACCACACAATTTTTTTATTAATAGCTTGGACTATGATACTACGACTGACTGTCAATTTTCAAAGTAGCCTAGTCTTTGACGTAAGAAACGCACTCATGATGCAAAATGAAAGTATAATGTGTAGTAAAAATGTGGCTGCATACAAAAGGCATGATGACTATGTCGAGGAAAAATCTATTTAAATCGTCAGTAGGACAATAATATACATTTAACACGTATTTATCCTTTTAACAAATCAATCAAACCAAACTTAAGGTTTGTCAAAGAGCAATGGAACGCAGTATATTGGGGATTAAGAGCACGGATTGCGTGCGAAACACCATCTTGCGCTCAAAAACACTGATAATAGATGTGGGTAAGCAGCCAAACTTAAATGGAACTGGGCTGGTCACGTTAGCCGCATGACTCCAGATAGGTGGGCTAAAATAGCCACTGAGTGGGTTCCTGATGTCGGAGCTCGCAAACGAGGCAGGCCGAGGAGACGGTGGCGGGATGACATCAAGTGGCTCCAGACCTTTCGGTCTTGAGCCACTCCATCTTGAGCCACGGGGGAGACCATAATTAGGTTACATAAAAAAAAACAATAAAAACTCCCAAAGATAAGGCGCTTTAAAGTTTATTAGTGGGGGCTTGTGACGTCACGTTTAAGTAAAAATTGTACCTAGTCGTGACGTTATGAGATATTTCCATTCATTGTACCTTCGTAAATTATTATTTACGAGAAAAAAGAAAAAGTACGTGTCTGAAGTGAAACATTATTTATTGATCCATTTGTCGGATTTTAGAAAAAAAAACAGTCATCATCCCATTATCATTTACTTATTTACCATCCTAGCACAGGACAGAAAAGTAGAAAAAAAGATGGCCTTGCCCACCATTGGGACAAAACTGGCTTATGAAGTCTATATCATTCTTTATTAGTTAAAACAAAACTTGAAATGCTCACCTTAATAAAATTGGCATTGATATATCCTTCAGCGGAACCTGGTGCGTTCAAAATAAACCTGGAGTGTTCGTTCGGTAGAATAGTCTTATATCTATTCTTTGGATGAGACCCAGAAACTATCGGCTTCTCCTGGAAATTCGTCGGCATATCCCAGAACTCCTGGTGAAGGTTCCGAAGCAGCATCTTCTGGTATTCAGAGCAAGGCTGAGATTGTACTGGGTCTGGAATCATCATTTGTGGGTTTTCTTTGGAGAAGTCTTCGACACGACCCGAACAGCAATGTTGTCCTTCCCCTAAACTATGGCATTTCACTTTCGAGTAGCCATTTTGGAAAACTTCATTAAGATCTCGTAATTGTTGCCTAGTTAACACGCTAGATGCGTTCTGAAGATGCTGCATATTCGCTAGGTATAGCCTAAAGTCCTCGGACGTGCTTTGAGGACTTAAGGGTTTAGTTGTGATGTTTCGAACGAACCCTTGCTGGAAGTTTGGATCATCTTGCCTTCCAAACGCATAAATGATCTCATTCTCTTGATCCCCGCCGACATACGTAAGATTTTGAGTGTATTCCTGTTCCGTGGTGAAAGATGATGACCAGAGGTTATCGTGGGATCCAAAACCTACACCTTTGTCGGTGGATCGCAAACGAGTTCGGTTTTTATAAGATTTAGGGATCAAATTCTCAGTACTTAAAGATTTCCTGTGTTTATCTCGATGTGGTAAGTCTTTTAAATTGGGGTCTATCAGCGTTTCGTCGATTTCGAGATCTCTGGGCTCCTGTGGCTGGATATTCAGAGTTAGAGATGTGTTAGAGCTTCTTCTCTCCAAAATACCTTTCCTCGGTTCTGTCGGAGGATTATCAATACTATGGTTACTGTTGTACCTGCTCAAATTACACGTAGAACCGTTAAGATTATAGTTGGAGATAGACAGACCACGATTAACTGCCAATTGGGGATTTGACGTGTTAATGTTAAGAGTAAGTGAAGTATTTGAACTTCTGCGCTCAAGTAAACCTTTTTTCTGACCTGGTTTCGCGTCTTTATTTAAAGATGTGTTACTAGAATGCCTGCTTAGGTTATTCGTTGATAAGATATTCAAAGTTAAACTGTTATTTGAGCCTCGACGTTGTAGCAGGCAGTTTTTAGATATTTCTCCAGACACATTTGTATTTGAGGTACATATTACTCGAGTTGTCGGCGTTAAGTGTTCAGTATTGATAAGAGAAGCATTAGAATCTCGTCTTTCAAGTGACAGTTTCTTCCTGCTATCCGAATTAAGACTGAAATTTGACACACTAGTCCTCACTGTCGTTAAATTATGACAGGATGCACCAGAGCTGTTTAAAGAGCAGTTTGAACTTTGTAAACTGTGTGTGCTTAGCATAAGACTCTGATTTGAGTTCCTTCTGTGCAGCTTTTTAGACATTTTCTCGTCTTCTGCACTCGGCTCAAAATCGTCAGACGGTACACCTTCTGGTAAAGTCTTCAAATTCGTACTAGAAACACTTAAATTCTGCTTATAATTAAGTAGATTTGAGCCTAAAGTTTGACTCGTATCTACATGGTAACTTCTGTTATCTGCCCCACTAATATTAATTTCAGGTGTGTTTTCGAAGTCGGCCATATTTTCGTCGAAGGATCCCATGGTTCTAGATCCCATTCGGGAGGTGCCAGGCTGGTATAACATGAGAGTAGCGTGGTTTTCCCTTAAGTAGATCCCACTGTCTTGTCCCTTCATGTATAAGCGTCGTTGTTCAGCGTTCGACTGTATAGTGTTGTACCCTAACTTCGCGCCCGCGAAATCATGCTTACTATTCTTTTGCGCGAGAATCCTTTTCAACTGCCGTTTCGGAGTATTTGGCATCGAAACAGAATTCTGAGGCACTTCAAGAGTCTTCTTCTGTGGTAACGAAAGATTAACAGTTTCTGAAGAATCGAGAGAAGTAGCTTTGACTTTCAAAGTCGGAGTTTTAACTTTCTTTTCTTCAGCATCTGTATATAACTTCTCAAATTCTAGAAGTTCCTTTTCTAACTCACTATCTCGTTTCGTTAAATCGATTCTTAAATTCCTTAAATTCTTTCCTTTTTTCTTCGTTAATGTTTCGGCTGGCGTTGTAGCCCCTTCTTCGGTCGTGACTGTTATTTCGAATTCTTTAGGAGAAAATCTCGGCATGTCTAGAAATGACTGTGTGTCTGAACTTTGTCGAAGACATTTCTTTTGCTTAATATCAGGAGACTTCGGTTCTTCGGGTTCAGTGGTTTTATCTTTCTCCTCTTCAAATTTAAACATTGGTCGCTCATTGGTTGGCGTCTTTTGATACCTTTCCATACTCTCACAAGACGTACTCGTGTCTTGATTTTTGTACGCTTCATTCATTTGATCTTTAAGTTGTTTTGCAATTGGCAAACCTAAATTTTGTTCGATAATTTTCGCGTTATCTGAGTCCAGAGATATAGACTTGAGTCGTTGTCGTCTCGCATGTGCTGTGTTCGAAGGGCTGGGCATTTCGTTTGGTTCCTCTAAGAATTTCGGTTCGATTTCCAAAGTATCCATTTTAATACAGCAGTCGATGACATCTTCACCCTTTTTAGTTTCAATTTCTTTATTATCTTCGCACTTACTAATGTTCAGTTCTATTGTTTTGTAGTTAGTATCACAGCTGTTATGTCGCCTATACCTTCTAACTTCTTTGTCAGCGGGAGGAGTGAACCTCTCCCGTTCTATAGAATTTCTCCCGCCATACTTCTTCGGTCGTGGTATTTCTCTGTCTTCCTCTAAACAAGACTGTTCGAAGGTAAAGTAGTTTTCTTTGTTGTAACTGTGTACTTTAGGACTTGGGCGGTTTATTACCCTAGGTGAACATGGCTTTTCTGAAATCCCGTTTCTGTTTAGATGATCACCGAGAGCTCGAGGTGACTGGGGTACTTCTACAGCATCCCGTGGCGTTTCAGGGAAGAATTTTGGTGACCGAACTGTATCGTAGTATACTGATTTCGGTGACGGTTCCGCGAAGAACATAGGTGAGACTGTTTCAGGAGGCGTGAAGAAGCGAGGTGACGCCATAGTTTCTGCTAATAGTTTTGGAGAAAAGTCGAATTTGGGGACTGAAGATTTCTCTTTCGCTGAACTGCATTCTATTACTCTTGGAGAGTTCTGCATTTCCAATCTCTCTTGCTGACCTTCGATATGAGGACTTTCATTCACACTGCAAATGTTTAACCTTGTGCTGACGGATCGGAACCTTCTGAGGTTGCTAGGCGACGCCTCCTCCCCGTCCTGAGGCGTCCTATCACTCATGTTATCAGCCAACTTCTCAACCGCCTCGCAATCAAACCCAAACACCTCTTTATCAGACTTCGCGCTCAACAAAAACGGGGACTTATCGTCTTTTTCTAACGACGGAGACCGTGTTACGCTGAATTTCTTCGCGCGAGATTCTTGAGTCAAATCCGCGCCTAAATCTGTATTACAGATCTGTGCTAATGGTCGAGGGATGTTGGAGTATTTGTAGTCGAGTCGTTTGGTGAGCCACTGGTCGGGTAGGGGGAGTTTCGGGAGAGTTGGTAAGGGGTCGGAGGGGCCGGGGTTGTTGACGATGATGATCTGCGGCGGGTTGGGGGGCAGGTTGGGGGGCGGGTTGGAAGGCGGGTCGTCGGCGGGAGCCTGTGAGAGACACACGCGGGCGCGGCGAGGGCAGGCCACGCCGCGGGCGAGCGGCACGCGCCGCGGCAGCACCAGCCGCGGCACTGAACCGCGAACTATGTGCACCTGCAAGTCGAAGTTTAACTTACTAACTTGACATTACAACATTGAAGTAAACGGTACAATGTACAAAATAATCTTGAGCTAAGTGTTTTTGGATTTTCTCAAAGAGTGGGTCATTACAGTGGTACGGAAACAATTGGGAAGCGAATTAATGAGGCCTTCGTAATAAAGCAGAACATTGCGATGCTGAGTAGTAAATGAGACATTGCATGAATGTGTGATCAGCTCCGAACGATGAAGATGAAAGTTTATAATTATGATTCCCAATGTTCGTCCCAATCGGACACAAGTTTTACATATTCTGTGTTGGTGAATGTATAATAGAGAGTAAATAAATAAATAACTTCGTACAAATCTTCGGCGGATTTTCAAAGTAATTTGACTATGGGGGTATGAGGTATCATTTGTCTTTGGACAATGGCTGTCGGACAGAATAGTTAGGGCCGAGTCACACCGGAATGTCAGCGGCCGGCAGCGACGCGGCGAGCACTTTCAGTGTGAAATAATTTTAAACTTTAACTACATACTTAAAAGACCAGTATCGCTTGAAAAGCTTGAAAAGGTCGCGAGGCCGCCCGCGGCGACGCGAGCGGCCTCGTCTTGTTGGTGTTTCCGGCCGAGGCTGGCAGCGGCGACGCGAGGCCGCTCGCTATACTCTGACTCTGACGCTTCCTATACTGGAGGTCGCGCGAGGCTGCCAGCGGCGACGCTGGCGGCCGTTGCCATTTCGGTGTGACTCGGGCCTTAGGGTATCCGGGTTAGGTGGTGTGACGTACAGTGACGGGCGGGTGCGTGGTCACGGGCGCGAGTCGCTTGCGGCGGCGGCAGCGCGCGGCGAGCAGCAGCAGCAGCGCGGCCGCCGCCAGCGCGCCGCACCACCAGCCCGCCTGCGCGCCCCACATGCCACGCTCACATCTGGAACGACAACACAACCTCTATCATTAATCCTACTAATATTATAAATGTGAAAGTGTGGATTTTTTGATGTTTGGATGTATGTTACTCAATCACGCAAAAACGGCTGAACGGATTTGAATGAATTTCGGCATGCATTTAGCCTTTGATATGGAAAAGAACATAGGCTACCTTTTATTCCGATTCGTTAAGTAGTTCTCGAGGGAAAATTTAAAATTGTTTACGAACTAAGCCGTCGATGAAATCGGGTGAAAACTTTATTCCATTTTTCATTATTTTCACATTTTTCACGGAGACGAAGTCGCGGGCAGAAGCTAGTTACACTATAAGTAAAAATAGACCGACTTCAGTTGCAAGAAAGTATAAGGTACCTACGCAATTTCTTTGGAATTTTTTTTGGGAAAATTATTTAACACTAATGAATTATAATATAATAATATTACCGGCCTATAAACATCCCACTGCTGGGCACATGCCTCTTCCCCTATAGAGAAGGGATGAGCATTGATCACCACGCTTGCTCATTGCGGGTTGGCGATACTTTGAAAATCTAGGTTTGTGTGTTAAAATCATGGCAAAAGATTCCATTACCGACGGGTTTTTTTTTTATAGATTGTTTGGTTATTCAGTACGTTTTTTTGAGAAAATCTCATAAAGGACGAGAACCGATGTCGATAAAACATTGCATTTATCTGGAAGTCTGCCGGTGTGGCAAAATTTTTGAATAACACTGAAAAATTGACGTCACACTTAAACAAACTCGCTAGCACCATTCATTTACTTAAGGTAAAATCTTCTATTAGGTATATTATATAATTCCAGTGTCACGAATCACGATGTTTGTCCGGGATGAACTCCGAAACTACTGAACCGATTTTAATCATTTTTTCAAATTTGCACACCGTGTGCAGTTTGATCCAACTTGAAAGATAGGATAGCTTACATCACAAATATAAAAATAAAAATTGAGACCGCGGGCGGAGCAGCGGGAAACAACTAGTATACTATGAACATTCATCTGTAATTTATTTAGTGAAACCTAGGTTCTATACAAATTGTCATAACACGAAGTTTAAAGAGTAATAAGGTATTTTATGAGAGATGAGATCTATAATTAACGTGGCAAACAAGTAAGAGATCGCGTCACACCTGAGGGCTGTAGTGCCAACTGTTATATAAGCAAGAACGTCCCATGCTTATGATATACGGTCACATTAGCGGCGGTAGCCTAATGGCTAGAGCTTCGGACTTGCGATCATGTGGTTGCGGGTTCTAATCCCACACATTACACTACCGACGTGTACCCACTCGTAACACAAGCATCTTATCTTAGCAGTCAGGGTCACTAACCACTAGACCAACAGGCCAGTCAAATTCTGACAACCACTCTTCTTTTCTCGGAGGTCGTGGGTTCGATTCCCACCCGGGACAAAATAATGTTTGTGTGATGAGCACGATCATTTGTTCTGTTTGGGTGTTATTTATCTATAACTAGCTGCCCGGACAGACTTCGTTCTGTCAAAAGTAAATTAATTATGGTAATTCCCGAGTTTAGGAACACTTTTTTTTTTTTCATATTTTTTATGTTTTTCACCTTTTAAACCTTCCCTGGACCCCCACGAAAAAAAAATTGTAATAATTTAACTTAACGACTGCAATAGATCGAAGTATGACAGTCGGGACCTCGGGCCTAACGTGCTTTCCAAGCAAGGGGTGTCCACCCATCCACAGACCAACCGCGGCGAGCGCGGCACCTTTATTAAAGCTCAATCCGTACGGCTTACACTTAAGCCTAGGTTACACAGTGCGAGCTGGCATGCGAACTGACCGTTACTGAGGTGCAGCTACTCGCACCGTGTGACCGCATCAGTAAGAGTATTGTCATGTGCGAGTGGGACAGTTGCTCGCGTCCGAGTTACTTCAACATTTTTTGTTTTTACTCGCCTACTCGCCTTCCCCCACCGCGCCTCGCACGCCGCTCGGTCGTCAACTCGCACGATTTTGCGAAATGACAGTAGCTCGTACGCTCGGGTCCACCCCAGGTGCAGTGTTTCTTGTTTCGGCGTCAAATATATATTTATATATATAGCTATTTATTCATATATTTATATAGTATAGCTCTTTCAATTCTAAGTATTTCAATACAAAGTATTTTCGTAACCGCTTTTATTGTGGTAGGTACTGTGATTAAACGTGTATTTTGAGACAACATTGAAGACATGATACAGACGAAGTATGCGAGTACACTGATGCAGTAGCTGTCTTCTGCGACGCCAGCAATTAGTGTGACCGAGCGAGGCGAGTCGAGCTACTGTCATACGAGTACATAGGCACAGTAGCTGTCTACTGTCACATCAGCTCCTCGCACTGTGTAACCAATCCATTAGCCACAAGCCCCTCAAGGAAGATCAACAGTCCAAACAATACTTCCAACTACCCCCGTGATTTTGTCGGCATAGTTGAAGACTGGGTTTTCATCAGAGATGGGCGAGGTAGCTGGGCGGTGTGAGGATGCTTAGCAAGGATGTGGAATGATGAGAGGGTTTCCGACAGAGATGTGCTAGGCCACTGAGCTGTGCGAGGATGTAAGAAAGTCACTCAAAGATGCAAGAATATTTCGGGAAATTCCCGAAGAAGTCGTACAGTCTTTAAGAAAACATTATAATACTTATTCGAAGACCTCCGTGGTCGAGTGGCTTACACACCGGTTTTCAAGGTGCCGCCAGCTCTGAGGTCCCGGGTTCGATCCCCGGACGTGTCAAGGTAGAAAAACACTTTTCTACATTGTCTCGGGTCTGGGTGTTCGTGGTACCTTCGTTGTCTCTGATTCCATAACACAAGCGCTTTAGCTACTTACTTTGGATTCGGAGCAATGTATGTGATGTTGTCCACATCTATTTATTTATTTATATTAAAGAAAAATGTACAAGACGAAAACTTACGTGAGGAAATCTACAGGAATTAAATTCACTTCCATTTATACTATAGATAAATAATAAAAACCACACTAAGACGCTACTGAACTACCACACTGTTTACGTATAACTACAATATTTCACAATGACGAGAAACGAAGCACTCATTAGTCTGTTAGTCACCCCTTACCCTTTTGAGGGTGAAGGGTGAATCATGACAATTATCAGAATATTTCACGCGGAAAGACGTTTAAAACTAGTTCTAACCGGTCGGTAATAGTGTACTGTCCTGGTACTGGTTTCTGATCATTTTAAGATGCCTGCCCTAGTTCAAAAATCTTATCCGAATTTTTGGTGAAAAAAAATATTACTACATTATATACCTATATATCATCATATCTACCATCTTTAAAGAATAATTCAGCGGATCAATGACCGGATTCGTATGCACATAGTTGCAGGTTCGAACCCAGGCAAGTACTAATGTGACATTTTCAAAGTTACATGTACTTTCTTATTTATTCTAAGACACCATTGACAAACGGTGAAGGAAAACATCGTGAGGAAACCTGGATTCCAAAAATTGGAATCTGAAATCGCCAACCCGTAATGAGCAAGCGTGGTGATCAATGCTCATTAAATAAATAAATAAATATCTTGGGACAGCTCACACACGGCCATCTGATCCCAAACTAGGCAGAGCCTGTACTATGGTAACCAGACAACTGATAAACATACTTATATTATATATTTCTAAATACATACATATTATAGATAAATAACACCCAGACACAGAACAAATAATCGTGCTCGTCACACAAAGATTTGTCCTGGGTGGGAATCGAACCCATGACCTACAGCTTAGCGGTCAGGGTCACTAACCACTAGACCAACAGGCCCGTCAATATATCATTCCTTCTCTATATGGGAAGAGGCCTATGCCAAGCAGTGGCACATGTATAGGCCGGTATTATTATAATTAATTATATACGGGAAATATACGCCACATCCTTGAAACGGTCGTCGCTCAGCATGTCCTGAGATTCGGAACCAGTTCGTCGACGAAGGTTAATTCGACAATAAGTACTGAGCTTAATATAACTGGCATTTTTTTTTTTAACCCTTGGGAAATCCTCATGGACTTCCTCCGCCGTGGGGAAGGCAGAGGGGTATGCCGGACTCTTACCGGCTAAAATCGACGGAGTGCTTCTCCCTTCCCTTATACTGCGGACCACGCGGGAACGCGTTGCAAACCACCGCGGTTAAACTGGCAGCTTACCCCAACATAACGAATATTGTGATAACATCTCGTGAGTTGCTATTTCATCTAAAGTAGATGTTAATAATATTTCTCATCGCTATCGTTTAATTAACATAAACCTAGAAATAAACAATGATAGCTGATCGAAAGTTGCAGACTCACCGCTTACTCGGCAATAATTTGCAATACAATGATAATGATTTTATCATCTTACTCATTCATTTGCTTCATAATTCTTTTTTATCTTATTGCACAACGTTAAAGGGACAGAAACATGATGAATACACAGTGTGTGCTGACCACACAAGTACGATATACCTGCACAGGTTTGACGTATTACATATTTTTCATAAGCACACTTCAGCAAATTTCACAACTATTGCTGTCCAATTACTTGTTTGTATTGAATTGGTAATTAAACAGCAATAATTGTGCAATTTTTGCTGTCAAATGCTTTTGCCAGATACGTAATACCTACGTAATACGTAACACCTGCGCAGATATATTATATCGCTACGTGTTTACCACAAGGGTCTGCTTATGCAGGTCGGAATCCAATGTAAGAAGCTGAAGCACTGTGCACACCCAGACCCGAGACAATGAATGGACACCTTGAAAACCGGTGTGTACGCCGGGGTGCGGGGCAATGTACTGCGCAGTGTGTAACTCACCTCACAGCCGCCATAAAGTTTGAATCGCACTATACCTGTACGTGTGTGTGTGTGTGTGCATGCACTCTATTCGCCTGCACAGGTCGTAGCGTCAGCTTTATAATATTAATAGGTATCTATCTTTCTACTATGGACACGAAGAGAAGGACCTATACCAACATTAAAAACTACTTAAGTATTTACAAACAGACTTATAAACAAGAAATAAAGAAATCATTCTAACGCAAACAAAAATAAACCTTAAAGGATTATTAATAGGTTTTAAAACAGTATGACTTTGGTAAAATACTCATTTTTTTCCCAGTAGCTTAATAGCTAGGGCGTCCAGCTTGCAAACATTTGGTTGCGGGTTTGATTCTAACCCATTGCACTACCAATGTGAACCCACTGGTAATACAAGCGTTTAGCTTAACACACGGGGTTAACAAGAATACTAGAAGTATGCGACTCACATTACTAGACAGCTTTAAAAAAAACTATCTGAAGAAGTGGTGAAATGGTATATCTGCCTACCCATCCAGTAAAAGGAAAATCTATTATATATATATAATTCCAGTGTCACAATGTTTGTCCGGGATGAACTCCGAAACTACTTAGACGATTTTAATCAAATTTGCATGTGCGGTTTGATCCAACTTAAAAGATAGGATAGCTTACACCTCAATTACGTAAAAAAAAAAATTGAGACCGCGGGCGGAGCTGCGGGAAACTGCTAGTAAACAATATTAACTCATATTAAAATGAATAAACAATAAAATACTTGGCAACAGGTGAAAATAATAATTACTTCACACATCTACATTGTTATTGAAACACAATCAAACCCAATAATGATGTGAGATGTATTTTTAGTGTTGACTTATGACCAATGGGATATATATGTATTGCTGATTATATGTGTAACCTCTACACATTTGTAGGCTTATACAAGACGTAACAAAACATGACTGCACGGATAGCAGAGTGGTATAGGTCACCACGCTAATTACCACTGTGCGCGACGTGCTGCGGGTTCGATCCCCGCATGAGACAAGCATTTGTGTGATCCACAAATGCTTGTTCCAAGTCTGGGTGTTCTTTGTGCATGTGATTTGAATGTTTGTGAAACCCCCGCGACACAAGGATTAAATTCCTTAGTGCGGGCGTCGTTTTTTTTAAACAAAAAAAAGCAAAAAAAAAAAAAAAACATAAAAAAACCCCTGTCCGATCCGATAAAGGCGTATTCGTGGTACAGTTCATGAACCGTCTCGCATAGGCGGCTTCTTTGACACAAAACTGTAGGTAGTAAACTAAGTACGTGAACTTTGAGGAGCGGTCAGTGTTGCTGTTGCCTTGGATCAGTTTTTATTTTTATTTATATATTTTCACTGGAGAAAAATAATAATCTCCAATCCATTTAATGGCTACGTAATGTGTTCGCAGTATGATACCGAATAATACTCTCAGGGATCGGACAGGGGTTTTGTTACATGTTGTATATTTAAGAAAGTTCAAAAGTAGAGTGTTATGTGGCTAAGTTTAAACCATACGGTTTGACCGATAATTAAGGTTAGCTGCGCTCGCCGCGGTTGGTCCCTGGATGGGTGACCAATTAAAAACAGAAAGAAAGTATGTTAAGCAGTTGGTCCCGACTGTCATACTGTAATTTTTATTAAATTGTAATTTTAAAAATTTTAATTTACAGAACAAAAGTTCAAGTGGGTTGGGGAACGTGTGAAATATGGTATTCTGCTAAATCTGGCAGGATATTTAATATCAAATTACCTTGGGAAGGAAGGAAAGCAAGTGATAGTACATATAGAAATGAATTTTATATGACATACTAGGGGTAAAGTTACTGGCCAGTTAGACTGAAAATATAAGTTTTTTTTTTATAATATTACTATTAATGTGGGTCGCACATTACTAGTAATCTCGTTAAACTTTCCTGCTAAGCTAAGATGCTTGTGTTATGAGTGGGTTCACATTTGTAATGTAATGAATGGGATTTGAACCCACAATTCAATATAATAGATAGGATTGTAGATAAAAGTTGTTTTTAGAGTATTTATTACTGTCCTGCCCATGTGAGGCCAGGTGACTTCACATGTTAAGAATAAATAAATTAATGTGGACAACATCACATACATTGCTCTGAATCCAAAGTAAGTAGCTAACGCAGTTGTTGCTTATGTTAGGGAATCAGAGATAACGAAGGTACCACAAATACCCAGACCCGAGACAATGTAGAAAAGTGTTTTTGTTTCTACATTGACCCGTCTGGGTATCGAACCCGGGACCTCAGAGCTAGCGACACCTTGAAAACTGTATATGCCACTCGACCACGGAGGTCGTTGAAATAAGATTAAGGTATTAATAGGAAACAATCAGCATAAATTCAACATATTGTTAAATTTATTAAATAAACTTATATCTAAATGGTCTCTACCTATTCATAGATACAGAATAAGCAGCTATAACCATCTAAACTAGGAACGGCGTGAATTTTATGGGTATTAGAAGTTAATAAATCTAGATAAACATAGATAACATATCTATGATGTTATTATTATCAAATAATGAACTTTTTGGATGTATTTCAAGCTTTCATGTACCCAAACGTGACACAAACAAAATTTAGTCCTACGTCTATTTACGGGGAATGACTCCTTCAACACACGAACGAAAAAAACCATTAACTATACGAGTGTATGATATTTTATCGCTGTTTTTGCATTTCGACCTCGTTCAACACGTAGTATCAAGGCTGGGGCACAGTTCGGACGACTAAACATTGCCTTTCCGGACTTCGAAACCTTCAAAATACACATCGAGACAATTTCAAATTCTACTTTTGAAGACCCCCGCCAAGTTTGGGTAGTGTAACTAAGTATTAACCGTACAGAATGGATACGAGATGCCTGAATATACCTTTATGCGCGTAACAAAAACGTTATAAAGCTAAACATATCATAAAAATACATACTGTGCATCTATTTAGCAGTGAAATCTACACTCTTATTTTCGTCACCATAAGATTTGAATCCTCGAGTTCACCACCACACACTGTATTATGAGCACTAGAACACGTCACTTGCACTGAAATGCACTTTTCCACAATTCCAGCAATATTTTACACGTTTTTACGATATTCTCTCGCCCTTAGAGTTTTGACATTACGTGAATCGGCCATTTTTCTTTCTAGGGACAACAAAAGCGTGGAGTGTTACCAGTATATAAAGTCAAGATCTCCTTAGCTTATTAGTCATCAGATAAAGACTTGTTATTTATACACACTTTGTCATTAACTATGATGAGCGTAAATTCGCTTTTCAGTCCGATCATGCCATGACTCAAAATCTTATAAGACAAAAGACTACTTTATTCAGCTTAATACATCATTATGAATGATAGAAACCGCTATACTGCGTAACTTCCAAAATAACTCTCGTTAAAAATTCACAAGCGTAAATTTTACCACACAAACAAGCAATATCGGAATAATTTATCAAGTGGAGGTATTGTCATGGAGCGTAGTCTGGTTTTCCATTCAGCGGTTGTATTGCACATGCGCATTTAGCGACCCGGCCTCGATCTAGGCCACTGGGGCATCGACTGGCCCTACAACCGCGCTCCTAGGTCAACCCATGCAAACGTACGTACTTATCTACTATCTAGGTCGCAGGGCGGTGGACTACATTTGCTTAACACAATGTACGATCTTTTTCTATCGTATCTAATAACAAAGACTTAATAAATTCTTATGAACGCATATTATAGGTACATTAAAGTTCTAGAACCCTTTGCGTAGGTTTTAGGTTCCATTAGTGTTGATTTTGGTAACCTAGCAACGATTAGTCATGCTTGTTGCAATATTTTATTCAAACAGCTCGCCCTTGTGTTGCTACTGTAATTAGCTGTTGTGTCGGGTAGGGTGGTGTGCGGCGGCGGTGTAGGTAGCCTCTAGCCACCAAGTACAAGTAGGCGCGCAGGTGAATGCATCGGATGGATCAATAGTTCGTAGCACTCCGCGGTGTAGTAATATGTTTACGATGTAGTTCTCATTGATAACATTTGGATTTTACCTCTCAATGTATTACCTAATTTGAGTAAAACCCTTTTATATGCAATAAAATAATACTATACCATATACCTACAAACTTTTAAACTAACGCATTGCATGATTAAAATAAAATTACGTTACGGGTATTAACGCGAATTGCGAATTAAAAGGTAAATGCATGAGTTCACGTTTATTCCCGTTACCTACGTAATTTTATTATTACTTTATCAATATGGTTTTAATAAATTTTATCCTCCAAAAAAAACATGATTGTCCTTTATTTGCCCTATTGTCCGCTTTAAATATTTTTGTGTTCATATTATGATTAATATTGTGAATAATACCAGCTTATGACTGTCCTACTGTTGGGCACAGGCCTCTTCTCATGTGGATAAGCAAGGAGCACTGATTACCACGCATGCTTATTATTTGTAGATCTGGTTAAACGGTTGTAAATTGACTGAGATTTATTCCCAGAAACAAAACAGAATTATTAATTTACAACCCTTAATATCGACATTAGAGATAATGATCTAATTAAGAAAGAATTCAACCTTCAACTGTGTGCCAAATATGTCTGTCTCTATATCTTTGTAATTAATCATTCGAATGGTTTGATGAATTTCGGGGTAACTAGATACCTATAGTTCACTCACTTCTTTTATGTGGATAGTTTTGGAGTATTTTTATTCATCTGTTTCGCTTTGAAGTTATTGAAATTTTTCTTTTTTATTCTTGTCTTTTTGTCCATCTTAGGGTTGTCTCGTAGACATTGCTATTAGCGATAAGACCGCCTTTGTACCCTTTATTATGATTTTTCTTAATTAAACTGTGTAAAATTATGGTGTACAATAAGTCCTATATTTTATTCGTTATACTTACCTACTGAATTAAAGAACGTTAAACATCTGTCTTGTCCTTCTAGTTGGGTCCGTAGTAGTTATTTAGTATTACTTACATCCAAAACCATGGATACAGGTCTCTTAAGTCCAATACAGTACCTGCTTATAAGCTATGATGTTTATTACCTACGTGATAAAGTTACTAGTAGCATTATTTGCGTACTTATTGCATTGAAGTCGTCTAAGGTGCAAGTGCATGCACTTAACTTCCATCAGCAAAGTACCTAAATAAATATAAATATGTAAGTATTGAAGTTTTCCAGTTCTGTAAGCGCCATTACGTAAACCCTTCAGCGCTATGGCTAAGGCGTTGGACTTGCGATCATGTGGTTGCAGGTTGAATCCCACCCATGCGCTACTGTTGTACCCACTCGTAAGACATTACACAAGCGTTAAGGTTAGCACGTGGGGTTAACAAGAATACTAGTGATGTGTGACCTACACTGCTAGTAGGTATACCTAAGCTTATAAACTACATCGTAAAAATATAATTAATAGGTGGAAAAGTTAATTATTTTTATTTTACTTGTTATATGCATCAACAGCATAAATTAAAATTAAATAGAATTGCTTTAGCTCTCTTCCGTTGTAAAAAAAACTGTTTTATAGTTTTTTTTTAATGTTCCTAGCGTTGACGCACATAATATTTAATTTAACATACCTAATCTATTATAAACATATATTTTTAAATAAGTTTCTGGTCGGTTCTTCTCCATAGAAGTGACACTTTGGAACCGCGCACCTTTAAAATTTAGTTTTAAAGTTAACGTTTCTTATGCCCCTTATTTAAAGGTTTACTAGAAATAAAAACATTTTGACCTCTAAGCAGGTGTTTTTTTGTGACATGTTGCAATATACCTACCATAAATACACGACGATAAAGCCTTGTTCAAAGGGCGCCTCATCTGACCTAATTAAAAAATAACCCGCGTTCACGCTAGGCTGGATAAACTTACCCGCAGCCGGCAATCAATATACCTACCACAGAGTAATTTTTTATAGTTGATACCTACAATACTAGCTGTGCCCCGCGGTTTCATCCGCGTAGGTCGTCCCGTTCCCGAAAAAATCATTTTTTAAGTAAATTTTCCCTTTTCTTTAATATTTAAGTATCCTGCTTTTCGGGACGAAGTTAATCCAGGATCAAGAAAATCGGTCCACCCGCTTTTGAGTTATGACTCTGTTTTATCTAAAATAGATGACCTAACGATCGACGACAGCCAAAGCTATACTAGCAATGTACTTCGCACATTACGAGTTCCCTATATGTAAAATATACTCTGTGATTACGAGTATTCTTGATAACCCCTCGTGCTAAGCTAATCAGGCTGTCAGGTGGCGACAGTTTTGAAACGAACATATTTTTTTCGCAAATTGAACCTTATCTACATGGCACAAATTTGTTTTTCGATGCTAGACTCGAAATACTGCGTGACAAGTGAGTAATGGTTCGCTGAGCTCAAGATTGGCTCTACTATATGTAAACTGAGCCGCGACAGAGATGGCGGTAAAAACTGGATAACA
This sequence comes from Plusia festucae, assembly GCA_950381575.1. Classification (NCBI taxonomy): domain Eukaryota; kingdom Metazoa; phylum Arthropoda; class Insecta; order Lepidoptera; family Noctuidae; genus Plusia; species Plusia festucae. Next base: position 6,909,598 of record OX494459.1, read on the forward strand.
ACCTGAGAATGGGCAGGGACAAGCGAGGGCCCAGGGTCACTAGAAAGAAAAGACGAAAGCCTTTGCCCGGCTGTGGGACAGTATAAGCTATGTATAATAATAATACCAAAACAAGAGAGAGACCAAGAGGAACCTTTTTCTTTGGTAGACTTTTAAGAGGATAAGATGGCAACATTTAAGTGCTTGGCTAAATAACAAAGGGGTGAAAAACTCAAAGGTTGACATAGATGTCGCTAGCTATTCTTGACGTTTTCCGTGAATTTGTTACGGCCCGTTCACGACCTTGCCGCTGTGAGCGGCAGCTAAGCGCGGGGCGGCGAGCGGTAAGATCAAAAGTATGAAAATGTTTGAAGCACGCCACGAGACGCCGCTCATAGCGAAAACGCGCGCGGTTTTATCCGAGCGAATCGCTACGGCGGCGCGCGTTGCGGTGAGCGGCAGGAACAAAAGTACAAGCGAATGAGTGCGACGCCACGAAACAGAGCGGCGTGGACAGCGGTGTAGAAGTGACGTACTCAGAGGCGTAATTAAAAACAAAAAAATAGATAATTTTGTGGCGGTTATGGATACCGAGGCATTTATTACAGACATTTTTAATCGACTGCCTATATTGATGTCAAAACATCCCCAACAAAAATATAAAAATATCTTATAAAAAGGTTGTGGGAAGAAATTAAACAATGTTTTAATTTTTATATCATTATTATATCTCAATTTAATGTTTATATCTCTCATATTAAGAATGTCTTGTTTTAAAAATGTACTGCTTTCTAAACATAGAAGGGATAATTTTGATAACGCCATGATTTTGAGCACGATTTGACTACCTAAATACGTCCACCGCGGCCGCTACAACCTGTATAATCTATGGCTACAACTATTCGCTACTGAGGTACGTGGCGTGCAAAACGCACCGCTCACCGACGCCGCACCGCCCGCCGCGCCGCGCGCCGCTTAGACCGAAGTCGTGAACGGGCCGTTACTGTTGTATTCCGTGCCCCTAGCGTCCGAATCAATAAAATACTACCTACCTACTATAGGAAGGTGCAATAATTTAGTCGAATAAAAAATAACCAAATTTCTATGTAACGAAAAAACGATAGTTGAAATTACTGAGGTTGAGAAGTAGCCTATAACCTTCCTCATTAAATTGGTTTTCTAACACTAAGCAATACCTGAGATTAGCGCGTTCAAACAGACAAACTAACATCACACAAACACTTCAGCTTTATAGTATTAGTATAGATACAATTAATTTTCATTTTGATCCATCAACCACACAGGGACCGCTGGTTATGAAGCTTTTAATAAAACCACAGAATACAGTAAAAAAGTTATAATTATGAACAAAACTAAAACTAATACACACTTAACATAAACTCGAGTTTTACTCCACTATGAACACAATTAAGTCATTTCAGTGTTGCCATGTTTTAAGTTTAGGTTAAAAAGGAAAATTAATAATTATGTAGATATTCAAGAAAGATATTTTAATTTAAAAAATTATTTATTAAAATCATTGTATCATCAAATCTTACAACTTATTTTGCTCATGGTAACCAGTTTAAAGACGTCATATTATTATTACACTTATTCAAAATTGTCTGTAAATAATACTAATTACTACTGCTAATAACTAAATCTAGACTCAGTCCAAAATATATATCAAATAATTTAGACTTATACCATAATATTCTAGTTTATAGTTCTCTAAGGCCCGAGTCACACCGAAATGGCAGCGGCCGGCAGCGGCCGCTCGCGTCACCGCGGGCGGCCTCGCGACCTTTTCAAGCTTTTCAAGCGATACTGGTCTTTTAAGTATGTAGTTAAAGTTTAAAATTATTTCACACTGAAAGTGCTCGCCGCGTCGCTGCCGGCCGCTGCCATTCCGGTGTGACTCGGCCCTGAGGGTGTCTTTAGACTTTTCTTTGGACTTGCTTTTGAAAAAGCGAAATAATACAATGCTCTTAAGGTTCTTATTTCATTGGAATTTAAGCTTCTATGTCCAAGTCCCGAATATTCGACCTCAACTTTTAAATGACTATACTACTTATACTTTTTCTTAAATAAATAATACAGGATTATTTTAAAAGGAGTGCGATTTCAACGAGGATATTCAGGTGCATAAAACTCAACCACTTTCCCCAAGGAACATAGGTCGAAATCTTAAAATGGAAAATGAACTTTTCATAGACAGTGACAGGTCACGTGACATAAGTTTGTATGAAAAGATGATTTTTAATTTTAAGATTTCGACCTAGGTTTCTTGGAAAAAGTTGTTCAGCTTTATGAACCTGATTACCTCGTTGAATATACGCACTCCTTTTAAATTTATCCTGTATAGTATCTATAAGTTTATGGGTAACTTTAAATAATTTAAAAAAGGCGGCCTTAAAATAGCCTATAGCAGTAAAAGCCTCTTATAACAGCCATTATTAATTATTATTAACATTGCACCATATTACTCACACATATAAAATTTTAAAAAGGTTCGTACAGACTATATAACATAACATGTTATTCAATATTGCTATATAACATGTTTCATATAATGTGGACATTAAATGTTAAAAAACATGTTCAATAATATCTCTCGTGTAGACATTGTGGACGAAAAATATGGTTACATACAATGATATTATAAGTAAAAAGGTGTAGATAGGTTACCTACACAAAATTCGATCTTCAAAAACGGCACACTAACTCACACATAAATAACTGAATATTGCAAAGCACACTACATTACGATTAGACGTCAAGGTAGGATGGCATGATTCGATTATCGCAAGCAAAAAAGAGACAAATGTAATTGGCGACATAAATAAATCAGAAATGACATTTTACCTTACGTTAAAATGTGGCTAGTTAGCCACATTTTAACGTGTCGCTTGCTGAGCGCCTATAACCTATCTACACCTTTTTACTTATAATATCATTGGTTACATAACATTGTTATTCTAATGTGTACAGTATTGTTTTATGTTGCAATGTTGAATAACAAGGTTACATAATGTGGACGTGTTATAAAACACAAGTTATATAATATGTTACATAGTTTGCACGCACCCTAACACAAACATAACCACCAAAGCCGATTGATTATCGTATCATCATCCCATAAGAATAAAAAAGGGAACTTAATCAAGAGAACTGTATAAAAAAACTAATACTGGAATTTGACATATCCTCAATCTAACATAGATATAAAAACCGGCCAAGTGCGAGTCGACTCTAGCACGTAGGTTTCCGTACCATACCGATATGTAACAAAACCCCTGTCCGATCCGAGAAAGGCTTATTCGTGGTACAGTTCATGAACCGTCTCGCATAGGCGGCTTTTTTGACACAAAGCTGTAGGTAGTAAGTACGTGGACTCTGAGGAGCGGTCAGTGTTGCTGTTGCCTTGGATCAGTTCTTATTTTAATTAACTATTTTCACTGGGGAAAAATAATCTCCAATCCACTTAATGGCTACGTATATATGTTTGCAGTACAATACCGAATAATACTCTCAGGGATCGGACAGGGTTTTTGTTACATGTTGTATATTTGTTTGTTAGTGCCGCCTACACAAGTATTTAGTCTGTGTGTTTGTGTAGTGTATTATGACGTCACTTTTCACAATGTTTTAAGTGTCTTAGAATTAAGTTTCACATACGATATGTAAATGTATTTAGAATGTATGCAGGAACTGTCTTGGCGTGTTAGCGGCATTATCGTCGACTGTCAACAGCATGTTGAAGGAAAGGAACATGGCGGCTGCTGACGTCACGTGCCACGCGTCATGACTGTCGAACAGCTGGAGGGAGGAGCACGCCGCGTTGTGCTGGCGAGATTGTGCTGGGGTTTGCTGGAAGATAATAATAATATAATATCTTAGGACATCTCACACACGGCCATCTGATCCCAAACTAGGCAGAGCCTGTACTATGGTAACCAGACAACTGATAAACATACTTATATATTTCTAAATACATACATATTATTGATAAATAACACCCAGACACAGAACAAATGATCGAGCTCATCACACAAACATTTGTCCTGGGTGGGAATCGAACCCACTACCTCCGGCTTAGCAGTCAGGGTCACTAACCACTAGACCAACAGGCCAGTCAATAATGTTCAATAGTTGTGTAATACCGCCATGGAGTTGGCTTAGCATAACCCCCTCCCCCCCTTTTCTACCCGTGGGAGTCGTAAAAGGCGACTAAGGAATATAGACTCTAGGAGAATGGGCAACAGCGTTCACAAGTACGACGCAAGAATCAGCCATCACCTCCCTCGCCATATTTGAGAGAAAGAGGTGACCCGACCTCTTGGACACCAGAAAATCATCTTCACCCTTTGGGATATTACATCCAGACGCAGAGCAAACGATCATGCATCAAACAAAGATTTGTTCTGGATGAGAATCGAAACTAAGACCTCCGTTTTATTAGCCAGGCTTCGCGCAGGTCATGTAGAACATTCTGGAAGGTCCTGCGGCAACACTCACCGACCACTTGGTCTTGGAGTCCAGGAACAGGCGCAGGGCGGCGAGCCAGGCCACGTGCGCCAGCAGCGCCAGCAGCCAGGTGTGCGGCGCCAGGCGCTCGCGGTGCACCAGCTTCATGGCCACGTAGAACATGGTGTAGAGGATCGCGTTGCCCATCAGTATCGCCAGCAGTTGCCGAGCGAAGTCCTTGTTATGCTCGTAGGCGCTGGGGATATAGGTTTTTTTTAAGTCGACGCCCGCACTAAGGAATTTAATCCTTGTGTCGCAAACATTCAAATCACATACACAAAGAACACCCAGACTTGGAACAAGTATCTGTGGATCACACAAATACTTGTCCTATGCGGGGATCGAACCCGCAGCACGTCGCGCACAGTGGTAATTAGCGTGGTGACCTATACCACTCGGCTATCCGTGCAGTCCGTGTAGATAGTAGTATGCAAGCGGTTGTAAAGAAAAACTGTTTTTTTTTTAAAGGCCCTCAACACATGCTCGTCATAGCATCTCCTGTAAGCCAGGACTTACAATGATGGGTGATGATGCCGTCGACCAAACTCCTCCGGAACGACTGGACCGATTTGTATGAAATTTCGTGTGCATTTCGGACAGGTCTAAGAATCTGCCAACATCTATTTTTCATATCCTTAAGTGATAGGGATGGCCCTCTTCAAATTTCTTGTAATATAAGGTTGGATATATTGAAAAGACGTTGGTACGTGCCGCACGACTATCAGGCGGGCGTGTGACGTCCCTCTGCTCACTTGTGCGTTGGAACACACAGTTGGCTGTGTGCTTACCGCGCGACTTTGAGCGATAGACGGATACTTAGTTCAGTACACTTCGTCGAGTTATGCGCTCATAAATGATTTCAATGTTGATTCCATAGCGAAAGTTGTCCATAATGATTAGTACATTTTTTTGTATTTTTTTTTCTACAATGTACCTCTATGAGGTATTGTTTAATCTGTGACGTGTTGTAGTGTGTGGGTGTAGTGGTGACGTACCTGTAGACGGCGAAGGTCCAGTTGGCGAGGTTGGCGAGCGCCAGCAGCGCGGCGCGCGCGCGGTGCGCCGGCCGCAGTGTGTGGGTGTAGTGGTGACGTACCTGTAGACGGCGAAGGTCCAGTTGGCGAGGTTGGCGAGCGCCAGCAGCGCGGCGCGCGCGCGGTGCGCCGGCCGCAGTGTGTGGGTGTAGTGGTGACGTACCTGTAGACGGCGAAGGTCCAGTTGGCGAGGTTGGCGAGCGCCAGCAGCGCGGCGCGCGCGCGGTGCGCCGGCCGCAGTGTGTGGGTGTAGTGGTGACGTACCTGTAGACGGCGAAGGTCCAGTTGGCGAGGTTGGCGAGCGCCAGCAGCGCGGCGCGCGCGCGGTGCGCCGGCCGCAGTGTGTGGGTGTAGTGGTGACGTACCTGTAGACGGCGAAGGTCCAGTTGGCGAGGTTGGCGAGCGCCAGCAGCGCGGCGCGCGCGCGGTGCGCCGGCCGCAGTGTGTGGGTGTAGTGGTGACGTACCTGTAGACGGCGAAGGTCCAGTTGGCGAGGTTGGCGAGCGCCAGCAGCGCGGCGCGCGCGCGGTGCGCCGGCCGCAGTGTGTGGGTGTAGTGGTGACGTACCTGTAGACGGCGAAGGTCCAGTTGGCGAGGTTGGCGAGCGCCAGCAGCGCGGCGCGCGCGCGGTGCGCCGGCCGCAGTGTGTGGGTGTAGTGGTGACGTACCTGTAGACGGCGAAGGTCCAGTTGGCGAGGTTGGCGAGCGCCAGCAGCGCGGCGCGCGCGCGGTGCGCCGGCCGCAGTGTGTGGGTGTAGTGGTGACGTACCTGTAGACGGCGAAGGTCCAGTTGGCGAGGTTGGCGAGCGCCAGCAGCGCGGCGCGCGCGCGGTGCGCCGGCCGCAGTGTGTGGGTGTAGTGGTGACGTACCTGTAGACGGCGAAGGTCCAGTTGGCGAGGTTGGCGAGCGCCAGCAGCGCGGCGCGCGCGCGGTGCGCCGGCCGCAGTGTGTGGGTGTAGTGGTGACGTACCTGTAGACGGCGAAGGTCCAGTTGGCGAGGTTGGCGAGCGCCAGCAGCGCGGCGCGCGCGCGGTGCGCCGGCCGCAGTGTGTGGGTGTAGTGGTGACGTACCTGTAGACGGCGAAGGTCCAGTTGGCGAGGTTGGCGAGCGCCAGCAGCGCGGCGCGCGCGCGGTGCGCCGGCCGCAGTGTGTGGGTGTAGTGGTGACGTACCTGTAGACGGCGAAGGTCCAGTTGGCGAGGTTGGCGAGCGCCAGCAGCGCGGCGCGCGCGCGGTGCGCCGGCCGCAGTGTGTGGGTGTAGTGGTGACGTACCTGTAGACGGCGAAGGTCCAGTTGGCGAGGTTGGCGAGCGCCAGCAGCGCGGCGCGCGCGCGGTGCGCCGGCCGCAGTGTGTGGGTGTAGTGGTGACGTACCTGTAGACGGCGAAGGTCCAGTTGGCGAGGTTGGCGAGCGCCAGCAGCGCGGCGCGCGCGCGGTGCGCCGGCCGCAGTGTGTGGGTGTAGTGGTGACGTACCTGTAGACGGCGAAGGTCCAGTTGGCGAGGTTGGCGAGCGCCAGCAGCGCGGCGCGCGCGCGGTGCGCCGGCCGCAGTGTGTGGGTGTAGTGGTGACGTACCTGTAGACGGCGAAGGTCCAGTTGGCGAGGTTGGCGAGCGCCAGCAGCGCGGCGCGCGCGCGGTGCGCCGGCCGCAGTGCGCGCGCGCCGCCCGCCCGCAGCGCACGCGCACCGCGCGCCGCCAGCGACCACTCTGCGGAACACACACGGTGTAATAGTACCCCGCCACCCGTGCGGACCAAAGGAGCGTCACGGTCGAATTTTCCAGACTTGTGCAAGGTTTATTTTACTGTGATTTTACGTTAACGCGATCGACAAGCTTATGTCGTTTAATATTAACTAGTGGTCGCCCAATGGTCGAAATTCGACCTTATAATATAAATTTAAATTGTGTATACATTATTAAAATATAATATTCAAACATTATTAAGGTTCTACTGTCGAAAACTAAACTACTATAACCACACATTTGACCAAGACTGTTATTTGCCAATTTATTTTTTGAACAAATTATATGAAATTAAAAGGAAGTAAAATAAAGAATATCTATTTAAAAAATGTTTATTAAAAGAAAACATGCTATAAGAGGAAAATACTATCCATTTAGAGCATATTTTATCGCATATTGCAAACTTCTCTGCAAACAATGTTTTTTGTAAAACCTCTTTTATCGTTTGCTAAATGTCCTTGGCCGTTATATTCGGATATATAAAAACTTAAACCACTTATTTATGTCAATGTCAGTAAGCAGTCAATGAAAAACAAAACAAACATGTGTGTGTGAAATGCATGGTAGTGTGGGTAATGTTTTATTTATTGATTTAATGTACTTTATAAGCATTATTATTGAAAAATATTAGCGTTCTCCACTTCTCCTACACATAAACTATAAGTGTGCCAAATTTTATGCTCCTGCGTCCGCGCAATTTTCGTAAAAAGGGGTCCAAAGTTTTGGCATCACGTATTAATTTAATATTAATAATTTAATCAAACACAACTAGTATTAAAGAAATTGACTTCATTTGCACCAAAGTAGAAAGTATGTAATTTCGTTTAGACATTCTTAGTAAATTTCCTCCGAGGTATATCTTATTGACGACAATAAGATTTTTTGAACACCTCATGCAACCCATGTATCACAAATAAACAATTTGATTTGATTTGACATCGATCCACAATTGTCGGAGATCTCGCGTAAAAAACACGAAAAAACACAGTCGAATTGCGAACCTGTTCGTTTTAAAGTCGGTTAAAAATACTATAAACACTATGATTTAAAAGTTTGTATAACTTACCTAGTTTAAAGTTACCAGCGTAGTATATCTTGAGAGTGAGAACGAAGCACGTCAGCATGTGTAGGATTGTGAATAGCACCGAGAAAGGCACGCTAGGGTACAGGATGCCGAACAGACCTGGTAATACAAAACTGTAGGATTAGAAGTAATTCTTCTTCTGCCTAGCCTTTCCCAAGCTATGTTGGGGTCGGCTTCCAGACTTACCGGATTTTGCTGTTTACTATATTTTACTTGGAGTATATTATGTACTCTGCTCATTGGTATAGCCTTTTCCCAAGCTATGTTGGAGTCGGCTTCCAGTCTTAAAGAGTTTAGCTGGATTTTATTTGAAGCGACTGCCTATCTGACCTCCACAACCAATTTTACTATACAGTATCCCATAGTAAAAACTGGTTGTCAGAATTGTAATGACTTAACGACTGTCAAAGAACACCGTATGTCAGTCGGGACCAACGGCTTAACGTGCTTTCCGAGGTACGGAGGGGTCTCGGTTTGTTTACAAATGGTCACCCATCCATGGACCAACCGCGGCGAGTGCGGCTTAACCTTTATTATCGGTCAAACCGTACGGCTTATACTTAGCCACGAGGCCCTCCTCCTCGAGGATTAGAAGTAATTAATGTAGGATAAAACATCAACAAACAGCTAATATTTTTCTTTCTTTCTTTCTTTCTTTCTTAACAATATAATAATGCTCGCTTGGATACAGGATACTGAAAAGATCTGTAACCATCACAGTAGGTATTAGCCACTGGTGTAGGATAACTTTACTTACAGCTGTAATAAAGTAAGGCAAGCTCGGGTACAGGATGCCAAAACAGATCTGATATAACCTAATTTTAGGACAAGAGTTCACAAGTGTAGGATTACAACTACTAAACATAGAACGCCATCTTAAGGTACAGGACCTTTGACCTTAGAATTGAATCGTAGGATTCAGTCACTTGTTTAGAATAACTATAGTCACAGCGGTAACATAGTAAGGCAAGCTCGGGTACAGGATACTAAGCAAAACTGACATTACAGTAGGATTACGTCACCAGTGTCGGACAATAATACCTGAAGCTATAACGTATAATATACGCTCGTGTACAGAATGCCTAACAAAAATTGAGATTTCAGGCTTTATAGTGGGATTCCGTCGCTGATGTAGGACAAGACATATAGCTATATAAAAGTAAAGCACGCTCGGGTAGTGTACCCGGCACGTAACTGGCAAGATTCGTTACGAGCTCATCACATATTTTAACGTTCTAATTTTCATAAATGTTTAAAAAAAATAATGATACAGTCGAGCAATAAAACTGCTTTTGTTGCACATAGAATATGAAAATACGCTCTCACTACTCCAAAACATTGCCAAGTTACTTACCGACAAATATACGTTACGCTGAATAATCGTAGAAGTAAGAAAAAAATTTAGTTGACTCAACAAAGTACGACCCAATTTTTTTTTATGTTATCTAGCAACAAAATTATTAGACGTAGGATTCACAAGTGTAGGACAGCTCACCCAGCGTCATAATGACAGCGATGATCATAAAGGTGGTGTGCGCGCTCGGGATGATGTCGGAGTGCCTGTTCTGGTACAACTTGATCATCACCAGCACCGCGATCACATACATGAACGATGAATCTATTAACAAAAAACCACTACAGTATATAATAGTACACACCGGGTTTGATCCCCGAACGGGTCTATGTACAAAAACAACTTATCTACATTGTCTCAGGTCTTGGTGTTTTTGGTACCTTCGTTGTCTCTGATTGTCTCTGATTCCATAACTCAAGTTACTGCACTGTAAGGTCTAAGCTCAAAAACTCAACTTTTCACCTTACGCTCAAGTAGCACAATGGCCAAGTGTTGAAAATATAAAATTGAACCCTAGTTTATCGAATATATAATATAATGAGTACATCTCTAGTTCATTATTTTCTTAAAACTTTGTCTATGACTCTATGTATCCTTTACGAGTCATCCGTGCTTGCTTAGAAAATTCTCTCAAATAAAACTTCGTTTAATATTAGAAAACTCTTAATTTTCATTTAATACAACACCAAGCCACATATTTTTACTAAGATGTATAGTTTGTGAGGTAGGGCTTGTAGAGTTAGGGCGTGTAGAGTTAGAAGCTTGGCTCTACATGAGATCTGATAATTTTTTGACAGTGCGAGTCATATGGTCTAGTCTTGGCAACATTTTACATGAAAATGTTTTTGGTGGGATTTTTATTTCCATAAGCAAAAAATACGTGTCTAATATATTTCTTTGTATAAAAACCAAAAATTTAAGAAAAAATTGTTCGCTTCCATATTGCAAGACACAAAATTTCGTTATGACATACACGATTTATGTAAGTAAAAGATAGCAATGGTTTAAATTTGTTTTTTTTATAATAACTTCCGTGAGACGAATTCATAATTATTTAAACATTCAACGCGCTTACTCACGCGCATTCTCGGGATCGACCGACTAGTTTCAGACTCAATAGGAGTCCTTAATCATGAGCTGACGCGGCGATCACCGACACCGCCGCCGCCTATTGAGTCTGAAACTAGTCGGGCGATCCGGAGAATGCGCGTGAGTAAGCCGTTGAATGTTTAAATAATTATAAATTTGGTTTAGTTTGCGTGCAAAGGAGTCAGCACCATTTTTGTTTTATAATCGAGTACTGGTCTGTTATCTGGATATGTATACATACCGAACTGGAAGTTCATCTTGTTAGGGCAGAGGTGGTAGCAGGCGGATAGTAAACCCTCCATGACCAGGCCGAGCCCCATGGAGTACAGCAGCCCGTAGTGCTGTGGGATCCCCATATCCTGGAGATATTACATGGTTGTTACAGGACTGAGTAGGAAAAGAATGCGCATCCTAGTTCGAGCCCTCACTGGACACAGTTGCCTAAACAGGCACTTGTCCACTATGGGACTGTCCGAAACAAGAACGTGTAGAATGTGCCACGTTGGAGAACACGTGGCTGAAGTCCGAGAGGATCTTTTCATCTCCCACTGACCTGCGGCATGGCCCTACTCCTGAGCTGCCGATGCCGGACCTGGCCCAGGAACACGGCACCCAGCAGCACGTAGCCCACGTTGGAGTACATGTGGCTGAAGTCAGAGAGGATCTCCCATTCCATCTCCCACTGACCTGCGGCATGGCCCTACTCCTGAGCTGCCGATGCCGGACCTGGCCCAGGAACACGGCGCCCAGCAGCACGTAGCCTACGTTGGAGTACACGTGGTTGAAGTCCGAGAGGAAACCCAGCGGGTGGGCGCACAAGAAGTTGTAGTAGCACAGGTCCTGGTCTCCCGTCTGGAACACCATCTGGGGACAAGCGAGGACCGTCACTCAATCACATTAATGAGCTAAATTAAAGAAATTGAATGAAATGAAATGAATGAAATGAATGAAATGAATGAAATGAATGAAATGAATGAAATGAATGAAATGAATGAAATGAATGAAATGAATGAAATGAATGAAATGAATGAAATGAATGAAATGAATGAAATGAATGAAATGAATGAAATGAATGAAATGAATGAAATGAATGAAATGAATGAAATGAATGAAATGAATGAAATGAATGAAATGAATGAAATGAATGAAATGAATGAAATGAATGAAATGAATGAAATGAATGAAATGAATGAAATGAATGAAATGAATGAAATGAATGAAATGAATGAAATGAATGAAATGAATGAAATGAATGAAGTGAAGGAAGTCAAACAAGAGAATGGAATAAATGAATGACTCACCCGTTGGTACGTGAACAGTAGCTGTACGACCGGCAGAGCGTACACCACCGCCACCGTGAGAGCGCCCCAGAAATACCTGAAATACCACGTTAGTGAGAAACAAAAATATTTAGGAGGACGACAAAAATCCGCTAGGTTCGCTAGTGTCGCATAAGGTCTGCCTGTCATTTTCCGCCAATGAGAGACAAGCTATTTGGCTGCGATTGGTCAAGATTGACAGATAGACCTTACGTGACATTAGCAACCCTGGCGAATTTTTGTTTTCTGGAACAGAATAAATATGTTTTCTTTCTTTTTTTTTACCTCGTAAAATGGGTCGTGGGTGGAGATCAGATATCGCTCTGTAAAATTCGGTATGCAGCTAAATCTAGTTAGACTAGAATAAGAAGAATGTTTTATTTGCGTGAAACACGGTTTGGTACATAGGTGGACTGGAAGCCGACACAACATAGCTTGGTAAAAGGCTAGGTTGCCTTCTATGAATACCTGTCAGATCTCCTGGTGAATGTTTCTGGTGGCGCTCGAGTTAGCTTCTGAACGGTGAGGGGGTGCGAGCGAGACCACTGCTCATCTGGCGAGAACATTATACAATTACAATCTTCTTCTTCTTCTTCTTCCTGCCCTTATCCCATTCATATGGGGTCGGCGCAATGCGTATTTTCCTTCCATTCCTCTCTATTACTCGTCATCGTGGCATCCACTCCTTTCTTTCTCATATCATCTTTCACACAATCCATCCATCTCTTTTTATACAATTACAATCATTGTAATTTATATTTTGTTCTATGTAAATGAATTGAATACAAAGATCCCGGTCTTCCCCATGAAGTGGGGTAGATCAGGCTGTTTTTTTCTGCAATAGTGAGCTATTCGTGAGTGAACTTACCATCAGCCTCTCCGGCACTCTCCGGTCCCTCCCGGCTGGGACCGGACTCTCCTGAGGTGGAGGCCTGCACTATCGGCTCTTCTTCTACAATCGTCACCGTTTCTGCACATACCATTATTCAATTATTTTTTTAGACATGGCGGCCGAAGTTTATTACACCATTTTATACACTATACAAATACATAATGCAGAAGAAATGTGTGGATCATTAAAAGGGAGGCTTTTGCCCATGGGATCTAAAAAAGGTTAAGAAAAAGAATTGTTACCAGTACAGCGACAGGTGCAAGCGATTAGCGCGACGATCACAAGTAGCGCGACTACCACAACTAGCGCCAGTGTCACTAGCGCGCCCACCACGTACTCGCGGTATGAGATCGTCGGTACCACGCGGAACCTACACACAATATGTATTGGGACAACTCACACACGGCCATCTGATCCCAAACTAGGCAGAGCCTGTACTATGGCAACCAGATAACTAATAAACATACTTATATTTTCATAAATACATATATGTTGTAGATGAAGTTCACCCAGACACAGAAAAAATTATCGTGCTCATCACACAAAGATTTTTACTGGGTAGGAATGGACCCCACGTCCTCCGGCTTAGCATTCAGAGTGACTAACTACTTTAAGATTTCGACCATGTTCCTTGGGGAAAACTTAAAGGAATATCCTTTTAAATTAATCCTGTATGTATAATTAAGACATATTTATAATAAACTAGCTGACCCACGCCGCACAGTAATAAATGCCTATAAGTATACACAAAAACCTTTCTCTTGAATCACTCAATCTATAACTGAACATCGATTTATTTAATCGATTAAAACATCTTTGTGAAAAGAATCGATTGTTTTAAGAAATCGAGTCAGAAATGCAATTTGGACATCACTATTTTAGCTGTCAAAAGTTTAATCAATGGTTGGAAAGATTATAGTTTACAAACGAAATACATAATATTAGAGTTTGTGTGAAGAGCTTACGTGAAGTTCTTCATCCGGTTATCGTCCCACAGCTGGGAGCGGGCGTCGGTGGTGCCGGTGCAGGCGTCGTCGTTCTCATTCACTATGAACACTATGTAGAAGCCCGCTGGGAACATCGATTGCTAAGAAATTAAAAAATTGAATTATGTCTGTTAACTAAATATATTAAACATAGAATAATAATAATATCCTGGGACAACTCACACACGGCCATCTGATCCTAAACTAGGCAGAGCCTGTACTATGGCAACCAGACAACTGATAAACATACTTATATATTTCTAAATACATACATATTATACTGGGTGTTATTACCATCCAGACACAGAACAAATAATCCTGCTCATCACACAAAGGTTTGTCCTGAGTGAGAATCGAACCCAAGACCTCCGGCTTAGCAGTCAGGCTCACTAACCACTAGACTAACAGGCCCGTCGAACCGTAGAATATCTTACAATTCATAGGATCAATGTAGACTAGACGACCTCCATTGTCGAGTGTCGCCAGCTCTGACGACCCGGGTTCGATCCCCGGACGGGTCAATGCAGAAAAACACTTTTCTACATTGTCTCGGGTCTGGGTGTCTGTGGTACCTTCGTTGTCTCGGATTCCATAACACAAGTGTTTTACCAACTTACTTTGGATTCAGAGCAATTTTTTTTTATGATATTCGAGTGGGTTCACGTCAGTAGAGTAATAGAGGTGGGATTTGAGCGCGACCACATGATCGCAAGTCCGACGCCCTAACCATTAGGCTACCGAAGCTTGGTTTTTGATTTTGGATTTGATGTTTGCGGGTTCAGACCCAGCCACCCTGTATACAGAATGTCACCGTGTGTGTGTGTGTGTGTGTGTGTGTGTGTGTGTGTGTGCATGGCTCCACTCACCGTAAGTGTGATTCCACCCTTGCTCATCATAGTCAGATGATAACCCTTGTACAACACCTCCTTTTCGTTGTCGAACACTGGACACTAAAATAATACAGTGAATTATTTATTACTAGCTTCTGCCCGCAACTTCGTTTGCGTGGACTTCAGAATTGGGTCCAAAAAGAAATGAAAAATGTGTACGTTATAAAAAAACCAATAAAATTTTCACCCGTGTGCTTGCGCTGTAATAAAGAAAAATACTAAATTTCAAAGCTGTCTGCCCACGGCTTAGCTCGGAAACAATTTTCATTTTTTCCTCGGGAACTACTTAAGGAATCGGGATAAAAAGTAGCCTATGTTCTTATCCATGTCAAAGGGTACATGCATGCCAAATTTCATCCAAATCCGTTCAGCCGTTTTTGCGTGTAACAAACGTGGTAAGTGGTAGGCCCACTACAGATTTTTATGTCAGAACAGCGTTTACGAGGTCAGCTTGTAATATTATCGTATAGTATAGATTATTGTCACATCGTCAAGTCATAATAACCATAACTCACCGAGTTGCTCTGTATGGAGACGGTCGCGCACACATCGGTGTCGGAATCTATCATTAAAATCACACTCTTTGGTATCGTGTAGTTAAACCTGTGAAAGAAATTACACATTATTAATATTTTAGACTGCACGGATAGCCGAGTGGTATAGGTCACCACGCTAATTACCACTGTGCGCGACGTGCTGCGGGTTCGATCCCCGCATGAGACAAGCATTTGTGTGATCCACAGATACTTGTTTCAAGTCTGGGTGTTCTTTGTGCATGTGATTTGAATGTTTGTGAAACCCCCGCGACACAAGGATTAAATTCCTTAGTGCGGGCGTCGATTTTCATTAAAAAAAAATAATATATATATTATGCTTTCAAAACCGGCCAACTGCGAGTCGGACTCGAGTAGCGAGGTTTCCGTACAAACCTAAGTTTAAAATTATTAAATTTATTTTTATTAAATGATGTAATTAAAAATTCTACATTCTACAGAGGATTCTAATCTGAAAACTCAAATTACTCATCTCAAGCTGTAACATGTACAGTCAACAGCAAAAGTAGATAATGAATTGAGTTTATAACTTTTGGATTCAAACTGAGCACGAATATATGGCGACTGTACTAGTAATAAATGCTTGGTATAATTTTGAATTACATACGTTGAATCACTTCGACGCCACACAGTTCTGACGCGAACACCGTTAATTAGTATTGAATTTCTGATTTTGATTTTTTTTAGGGGCTCGTGGCTAAGTGTAAGGTTTGACCGATAATTAAGGTTAAGCCACGCTCACCGCGGTTGGTCCTTGGATGGGTGACCATTTGTAAACATATCGAGACCCCTCCGTGCTTCGGCAAGCACGTTAAGCCGTTGGTCCCGACTGTCATACAGTGATCTTTGATAGTTGTTAAGTCATTACAATTCTGACACCCAGTCTTACTATGGAATACTGTATTACCTAGCAATAGGTTGTGGAGGTCAGATAGGCAGTCGCTCTATGTAAAATACGGTATTCAGCTAAATCCGGTAAGACTGGAAGCCGACCCCAACATAGCTTGGGAAAAGGCTACGCAGAAGATCATCTACTTTTGCTGTTGACTGTACACAAAGTAATTAGCACGTAACACGATTACATGCTATTGTGTCTTGGCTTACCTTGGCGTCATCCCAGCCTCTTCTTGCAAGCTGGTGACATTCCATGGATGCTGGTCGAACGAGAAGAAGTAGTACTTCGGAGTGCTGGGGGTCACGTTCAACGCCACCATCTGAAGATCAGGAAAATATAATAAAATTATATTGAATTTAAATCAAGATCGGCCTGTCGGTCATTTACTTGAGATATATACACGCGCAATAAGTTCCGTAATTATTACAATAAAAACCATAGTGACAACATGTAATGCAATTTCACACGTGACATCACAAAAGTGTTACCACCATCACGTATGACATCACACGTGACGTCACATTTGACATCACACATGACATCACACATGTCATCACCATCACAATGTCATCACACGTGACATCACACATGTCGTCACATGTGACATCATACGTGACGTCACTATCACAATGTCATCACACGTGACGTCACATATGACATCCCACGTGACGTCACATTTGACATCGCACACGTCATCACACGTGACATCAAACATGACGTCGCGTGTGCCATCATACGTGACGTCACCATCACAATGTCATAACACGTGACGTCACATATGACATCACACGTGACGTCACATTTGACATCGCATACGTCATCACACGTGACATCAAACATGACGTCACTTGTGCCATCATACGTGACGTCACATTTGACATCAAATATGTTATCACACGTGACATCACACTGTCATACATGACATCATACATGACGTCACACAAGTGTCACACATGTCGTCACACGTGACGTCATATGTCATCACAGATGTCATTACATATGACTTCACCAACTCAACTCAAGAGATACTCATGAACCTCAAGCAGTTGTTTACTTGGCATGTTCCCTAAACTACTTATATTTTTTTTATATTGTAAAGACAGCGTGCTGTTGGGGAGTTTGTTGCGCCGTTTCTTCTCCCCGGCTAGAGCACTTAGGAAGCGGTGGGGTGGGCGAATCAGGGTGCTGTCTGTGTCGATGACCTTCAAAAAGTGCTACATGGTAGCCTAATTTGAATAAAAGGTTTTGAATTTTGAATTTTGAATTTCAACACACATGTCATCAGACATGACTTCATACGTGACATCACACAAGTCGTCACACATGGCGTCTCCATCACACATGTCATCACACGTGACGTCACATTTGATATCGCATATGTCAACACACGTGGCATCACACATGACACCACATGACGTCATCACACACGACTGCACACGTGAATTCACACAATTCGTCACACATGTTGTCACTATCACATATGTCCTCACATGTGACATCACATGTGACTTCACATTTGACATCGCATATGTCATCACACGTGACTTCACACATGACATGACACATGACATCACACATGACGTCATCACATATGACTTCACACGTGACATCACACAAGTGTCACACATGTCGTCACCATCACATATGTCATCACATGTGTCGTCACATGTCATCATACATGACGTCATCACATGTGACATCACACATGACGTCACATTTGACATCGCATATGTCATCACACGTGACACATGACGTTATTACACACGACTACACACGTGACATCACACAAGTCGTCACACAACGTCACCACGGGTAGAGAGGGGGAGGGGTTTATTCTAGGCCTCAAACCCACGGAACAATAATTCCTGTGACGCAATTTTATTGTACACCTCACCTTGTTAACATCGACGTAGAAGTCCGACACCCTCCGCAATTTGATATCGACCGACACGTTTCTCTTGTTTGATGTCGTTATGTGGATCATAGGCCGGTTCTCCGTTTTAATATCTATAACAAACGAATTATACAATATTATAATTTGCAATGCTTGCTCATTGCAGGTTGGCGATTTCAGATTCCACCACGTCATCTACATTTTATGTATGTTTGTAACAAAATTTAATCACGAGAATGGGAGCTATCGCGTGTCGAAAATCCGCTAGGGTCGCTCATGTCGCTTAAGGTCTATCTGGCAATTTCGACCAATTGCCGGCCAGTAGCTTGTCTCTCATTGGTGGAGAATGACAGATAAACCTTATGCGACACTAGCGACCCTAGCGGATTTTTGATACGCGATACGAAGCCCCCATTAACGCGAACACATGTCACCTTTTGAAGGTGAATGCGCGTATTTGCGTGGCTAAGTGTATGCCGTACGATATGACCGATAATAAAGGTTAAACCGCGCTCGCCGCGGTTGGTCCGTGGATGGGTGACCCTCCGTGCCTCGGAAAGCACGTTAAGCCATTGGTCCCGACTGTCATAAAGTGATCTTTGATAGTCGTTAAGTCATTACAATTCTGAACCAGTCTTACTATGGAATACTGTATTACCTAGCAATAGGTTGTGGAGGTCAGATAGGCAGTCGCTCCATGTGAAATACGGTGTTATATCTTTAGGGATATACTGGTGCCAAATCAAAGTCCCAATAAAAAGCGAATTACAATATATTTAAAAACGGTTGTTACATGTACGGAGTTTCTGAGACAAGTAGTGTTGACAGATGGTAGATTAAAATTTATTTAAAACGAACATAAACGCCTGCGAGAAAATAATAGCAACAAGACGTGTTATGATGTAATGGCGAAACTAGAAGGCGACAAGCCTGAACATATTCCCGGCCGTTGAAATATCAATTTCAACAATCGTTGAGCTCTTCGTTCGTGGGAAGTTTGCAGAGACGAACCAGAGAACGCCGCACGCTGCCCTTGGTTGTGAGGACGTCTGCTACTCTGGCTATTCCGTCAGGTCCAGTGATGAGACGCAGGACACGCCCAAGCTTCCATACAAGCGGGGGTGTGTTGTCATCTGCTAAGAGCACCATGTCACCAACGTCCAGTCTTGATACATTCTGTCGCCACTTCGTGCGTTGCTGCAGCTCGGATAAGTACTCCTTCTGCCATCGCTTCCAAAATTGGCACCGGATTCTCTCAAGACGCTCATAGCGGCGCATAATCTGACTCTCCTTGACTTCTGTCAGATTTGGGGTAGGCAGAGCTGTCAGCGGTCTCCCAATGATGAAATGCCCTGGAGAGAGGGAAAGGAAGTCATCAGGACTGGATGAGAGGGGGCACAAGGGACGGCTATTGAGAATGGCCTCCACCTGTGCAAACAAAGTTGAAATCTCCTCAAAAGTTAAGTGGCTGTCACCAATGACACGCCTTAAAAAGTATTTAGCTGATTTCACCCCAGCTTCCCAAATACCACCGAAATGAGGAGTGTAAGCCGGAATAAAATTAAATTCTATTGATTGCTGAGTTGCAAAATCAGACAAAGGTTCGTGATTGCCCTTTAAAAATGTTCCTATTTCTTTAGCGGCTGCAACAAAGTTAGTTCCATTGTCGCTGAATATTTCCTTTGGTTTGCCTCGGCGAGCGATGAAACGTCTGAGTGTCATTATAAACGCATCCTTCGTTAAGTCACTCACGGCTTCGAGGTGAATACACTTATAGCGCAAACAAACAAACAGGCACAAATAACATTTAATTACACGACAACCACGGCCTTTTCGATTTGTTATATAAAAGGGGCCAGCAAAGTCCAGACCAACGGATAAAAACGGGTAGTCTGGAGTTATACGCTGAGGTGGTAAGTTGCCCATCTTGGGTTGTAAAGTCTCACCTCGCACTCGTCTGCATCGCACGCAATTGTTAACTACGCGCCTCGCAAGATGCCTGCCATTAATTGGCCAAACGATTTCTCTTACAGATGCGAGTAACAACTGCGGACTGGCATGTAAATTAGTTATGTGTTCCCTTTCAAAATATAATTTAGTTAACCTATGTGACGCGTGAAGCAAAATAGGATGTTTTTTGTCGAAGGAATGCGCGGACGCATCTATTCGTCCACCGACACGAATTAATTTGTGTTCATCTAAAAACGGTGACAACGATAATATTTTACTTTTATTATTTAATGATTTGCCTTCGAGTAAAAGATTGCATTCAATAGGGAACGTTTGACTTTGAGCAATACCGCATAGCGAGTAGAATGACTCACGCAGTTCATTAACGGACAAAATACTTGTACATTTATTATGTTTATTTTTAAGGTTATGAATGAATCTGCGAACATAAGCAAATGATCTTTGCAATTTAGTTAACGATGAGTATTTATCAAAGTTTATTATTGATTTGTTGATGATCACCGAATGTACTTTTAATTCAGGTATAATTTCCGGATCTTTAATGTTTAATTTAGGCCATTCATGTTCATTTTTTAATAAAAAGTTAGGCCCAGTCCACCACAGAGTCATTGATATAAGACGTTTAGCTTCTACTCCCCGTGAAATTAAATCAGCAGGGTTAGAATCCGTGGGGACGTATCGCCATGCGTATGATGAAGTTAATTCGTTAATTTCAGTAATGCGATTAGCTACAAATACTTTTAGTCGGCTAACGTCGCCACGAATCCAATATAGCACCACTGTGGAGTCGCACCAGTGAATCAACTTATCCGGTTTATACCGCAGTGAGCACAAAACACACTTAGTGAGCTTGGCAGCGAGTAAGGCCGCACATAGTTCCAGGCGAGGGATTGTGGTAGGCTTCAACGGTGCTACCTTAGATTTCGCGCACAATAACCTAACCGTGACGTCACCATTATGGCTAATTGATCGCATATAAACACATGCACCATACGCGTATTTTGAAGCATCACTAAAGGAATGCAACTCAATAAACTTAGGAGATTCGCCTAGAACTAGCCTTGGTATTCGTAGATTGGACAAGTATGATGCATTGACAGAAAACTTGATCCAGTCATCCTTTACTTCCTGAGGGACTGGCTGATCCCAGTCTACCTTTTGTTGCCAAAGTTTTTGTAGCATTATTTTAGGTACTATCACGACTGGGCTTAGTATACCCAGTGGGTCAAATATTTTGAATGCGTTTGACATAATAAAGCGTTTAGTTATGATTTGATTATTGTCATGTAGAAATCCTTTTATAGGAAAATGCAAAGCATCACTAGAAGGGATCCAACCTAGTCCTAGCGTACTTGAAGACTCACTAAACGTTAAATTATCCTTTTCATTTACAACAATTTCGTTAAATATAGAAGAACAATTTGTTTTAAATTTTCTTAAATTAAAGCAAGCTGACCCTAACGCTTCAGTAACAGCCTTTTGTATATATATTAATTGTTGTGAATCGTTTGAACCTGTTATCAAGTCGTCAACGTAAAAATCTTCCTGAATAACGGTTTTAATAAGCTCATCGCTTTGTTCCTGTCCCACCTGCCATAAACAACGCGTACTCAGATAACTTGCACTCGCAGTACCGTATGTCAATGTATTGAGCATGAGCGACCGAATAGGTTCAGATTCCTCTCCTCTCCACAAAATTAGCTGCAAATGCCTATCGTCTTCGTGAACAAGTACCTGGCGATACATTTTTTCTATGTCTCCGGTGAGTAAGTATTTATATTGCCTAGAGCGTATCAAAATAGAAAAAAGTGTATCCTGTACGGTTGGGCCTACCATTAATATGTCATTCAGTGAACAACCGGAAGTAGTGGGAGCGGAACCATCGAATACTACACGAAGCTTGGTAGATTCGCTTTCCTGTTTTAAGACCGCGTGATGACACAGGTAATAACTTGGGCTTATTCCGTTATAAAAAGAGTCATTTTTTAGCACAGTTAGATGGCCTAATTCTGCGTATTCATTTATAAACTTTGTATATTCTAGCTTCAGTGTACGGTTTCGTTTTAATCGTTTTTCGGTGTTAAGGAAGCGCCGCCTAGCTAATTTGTAACTATCGCCTAAGCAGTCCGCAGTATCTTTAAGAGGTAATTTTACACAAAACCTACCTGTACTAGTTCTTGTTGTGTGAGTGAGAAAGTGTGCTTCACACTCATTTTCAATCATACTAGCTCTTTTAGGAATTTCCTCCAGGTGCCAGAATCTAGTAAGCATTTTTTCTTTGTTATCCTCAGTATTAGTGTAGCTAGAAATTGTACTATGGTTACAGTGTACGTCTATTGCTTGCGCCACTGACTGAATGGGACCGGAGACTATCCAACCCAATTGTGAGCTTCTTAGCTTAGGTTCATTTACGCCTAGTGTAATTTGTTTATTGCCTAAAATATCCCAGAATAAGTCTGCACCTATTAAAACATCTACGTCGGCTGGTTGATGAAACATGGGATCAGCCAGCTGAATATTTTTAGGTAATTGTAATAAACCGATATTAATTGGTGTTTTCGGCAATCGACCCGTTAAATTCTTCAGCACAAGGCAGGAACAGGTTATGTTAAATTTATTGTGTACTGATTTTAATTTAATATTACAACTTTCAGTAACATTGTTTGCTAATGTGTTGCCTATGCCCATGACCTTTAGAGTGCCAATGGGATGAGACGATAACTTTAGTCTGGTCTTTAGGGACTCAGTAATAAAGGTTGACTGGCTGCCACAGTCTAACAATGCACGAACTTTGACCTTTTGCAGGTCAAATGGATTCGATACCTCTACCATGGCAGTTGACAATATAATTTGACTTTTATTTTTATTACAAAAGTTTGTTACTATCTGGACTGGATCTTGAACAGTCGCACACTGGGTTTTCGAGGTGGCTGGATGGTGCAACAAAGTATTGTGCCTCTCATCGCAGTCAGGCTCTTGGCATGACCTAAATCGACAATCCTTTACGGAATGACCCTGTCTTAAACAATTTAGGCAAAGTTTATATCTTGTCACATCCGACATTCGTTCATCGATACTTTTAGACTTGAAAGTTGGACAATCATAGATTCTATGACGTTCATCGCAAACAATACAAGAAAACCCTTTTGGAACTTTATGCTTAATATTATTTTCTGTGCTCGCGAAAGACTTAACTATATTATTTTGACCCTTTCTTTGGCCATGATTATAATTTTGACTATTACTTGGGCCAGGACGTTCATCAGTCTTCGAAGACACAATTTTGTTAGTATTGTTACTATTGCGATTGGTAGCCTCGAGTACATTTGCGCGATTCATGATAAATTTACAAAATTGATCTAAGCTCGGCGAGTCGTTGGATATACTATTGCGATGCTCCTCCCACTTTAGTAAGGTTTCACTATCTAATTTTGCGGACAAAAGAAAAATTATAAGCACATCCCAATTATCCGTTGGTTGTCCCAAGCTGACCAATGCACGTAAATTCTTAGTAATGTGATCGACTAAATATCTTAAAGATTTTTCTGAATCGCGAGGAAGTGGCTTTATATTTAATAATGAGTTAAGATGGTGATTTATTAATATTCTATTATTATTGTATCGTTGGCACAGCAACTTCCAAGCTTCAGCGTAATTTTTAGAGGAAACTTCAAGATTAGAAACTATTCTGGCCGCGTTGCCTTCCAAATAAGAGTTTAGATAATAAACTTTATTTATTTCGGAAATGCGGTCGTTGTTGTGAATTAAACTTTCGAATGTATCTCTAAATTCTAACCAACGGAAATATTCACCGTTAAACTTAGCGATTTGAATTTGTGGGAGTCTTAATCCTATATTGTGATGATCATCCGTACAACATGAAGCGTTGTGAACAGAGTTGCGTCTTTGTTCAGACTCATTTTTGCGAGAAAACATTTCTAATAAGCCATGTTAACAATAATATCCTTCTCAATATTGTCGCGCTCATCGATTTCAGCCGCAATATTATCAGGGTTGAGTACCTCTATATCACTCTGCAACTCATCAACCCTAACGGATAATGCCTCAAATTTGGTAAGTCTCAAGTTTAATTCTGTTAATTGAATGTTACTTAACTCATCCTCTTACGAAATATTATTTAAATATTTTTTAAACTTAGTGATCTGTCCCTTGGCAGACACTCTTTTTGTTATTAGTTCCTTATAGCGTAGCTTACTCGTTTCCATTGTGAATAAATAAGCGTACAACAGTTAAATATTAATTACCGTTAGGGGTGAGTTATGTAACGAAGGCAAAATAAATGGAATGGGCTCACGTTCTACCGGCAACAGTTTCGTCATGCTCCCTTAGTCGTCACTGCCTGTGGTGGCGTCTTGGGTCGGGTCACCTCCTTCCCTCAAATATGGCGAGGGAGGTGATGGCTGACCCTTGCGTCATACTCGTGAACGGGTGCTGCTTGCGGTGACTGGTCGTTCTGTTGACCTTGGTTTCTGTAGTTTACTTTACCTAAATTTTTTATTTCAGAGAGATACTTATGAACCTCAAGCAGTTGATTACTTGGCATGTTCCCTAAATTATTTATATTTTTTATATTGTAAAGACAGCGTGCTGCTGGGGAGTTTGTTGCGCCGGTTATTCTCCCCGGCTAGAGCACTTAGGAAGCGGTGGGGTGGGCGAATCAGGGTGCTGTCTGTGTTGATGACATTCAAAAAGTGCTACATGGTAGCCTAATTTGAATAAATGATTTTGAATTTGAATTTGAATTTGAATTTGTTCCTCGTCTCGGTGTCACCTGCCAGTTGGGAAGCCGGAGTCACGAGATCAGCTGGTCACCAATCGCGCAGTCAGCAGCTGGCAGATGCCGCTCCAACAGAGAGAGGTGCTCGGAACTTGTAAGTTGACCTGAAATAGTCGGCAGCCTACGCTAAATACCTATACGTATTTGCCTAATGGTACGAAGAGAGGAGGATTTTAAATTGAATAATAAATATACTAAACTTTCAACAATACGAATTTGGCTACGTATTAGAATAAAGAAAACTAATATTTACTAGCGATAATCGCTCCCATTAAAATAAATGTTGCAAAATTATTCAAATTCTCAACAAATTTTATGGAGGTACAAGGAAAAATATCTGATGCAATTCGCAATATATGGAAAATTTCGGCAAAAATATGCACGAAATTACTTTAATTTGCACAAATGGATCACCATACTCAATATTTTATAAGGTATGTAAGGATATTTAGGATATTGGATGGATTTTCAACGAAGGAACGGCACTTAACTTTGAGATGACCGTGACGCTCGGCTCGATGCGATGCTTTAGCGGCACCGCTGCTCGAATCCTGGCTCTCTTGGTTGTCCAGGCGACAGTCCACCATATGCTGGAACCCGTGGATGTAGTCCCTCCACAGCAAGGCTTCCAATCTTGATGTTCTTTGTCTCCGCGCACTCGTTGTTCTCTTGGCGGTTCGATCGAAGAAGTCCGTAGGTTTTTATTATTTATACTTTCGCGGATTACAATTATTTCTTATGTTCCCCTCATGGGCCACCATGTTATATCTTTAGGGATATACTGGTGCCAAATCAAAGTCCCAATAAAAATCGAATTACAATATATTTAAAAACGGTTGTTACATGTACGGAGTTTCTGAGACAAGTAGTGTTGACAGATGGTAGATTAAAATTTATTTAAAACGAACATACGGTATTCAGCTAAATCCGGTAAGACTGGAAGCCGACCCCAACATAGCTTGGGAAAAGGCTAGGCAGGAGAAGAGCGCGTGATTGTGTTGATTCCCGTGACGTAATCTCGTAAAAAATATAAAACTCTCGTGTCACAGAGTTTGTAACAAAACTGATGATTTACAAATTTTACTTACCCGGTCCAGCATCGTGAGGGCAGAGTGTCCGCGCCATTGCCGTGAACAGGAGCGCGCCGCGCTGCGTCTGGACAAGTAGAGGCAGTTCCCATGACGATACACCTGCACGCAACAAATCCTATTATACAACATGTAACAAAACCCCTGTCAGATCCAATAAAGGCGTATTCGTGGTACTTCACGCAACGCAAACTTCCGCAACGTATAAAACATCCTATGGTTTTGTTCGCTGACGATAGCACTGCCTTGATTAAATGTACTGACCCTAAACTGTATGAACATGACATAAATAATACTTTAGCTGACATTATAAAATGGCTCGACAAAAATAATTTAATGATTAATATACCTAAGACTAATGTTATGCATTTTTATCAGCGATTACAACCTTTAACTTTAAATTTAAATTACAATGGACAAAAAGTAGACCAAGTGCAAGTTGCAAAATTTTTAGGTATAATGATAGATAGTCAACTCACCTGGAAGCCACATGCAGAAGAAGTATGCAAAAAATTAAGCACAACGGCTTATGTACTTCTTAATCTATCAAAAAAGGTAAATATGGCCGCTAGACTAGTTGCTTATCATGGTTTGGTGGCGTCGATTTTAAGATTCGGAATAATATTTTGGGGAAATTGTAGTCTCAGAGAACAAGTATTTAAAGCTCAAAAACGCTGTGTACGGGCAATGTGTAACATGAAAGTAACAGATAGTTGTGTGCCTGTATTCAAATCCCTAAATTTATTAACACTCCCATCATTGTACATTTTCGAAACAGCTGTCTTTGTTAAATCAAATATGCATCTTTTTTATAAAGTGTCTGTAAATAGGAAAAGACCATTGAGAAGGCAGTATTTGAACAAGTTGTGTGTTAGCGGGCATAAGACAGCATTGTTTAAGAAGAGTGTTATATGTATGTGCCCGATTATTTTCAACAAAATACCAGACAACATTAAAAATGAGCCTATTATAATCTTTAAAAAAAACCTGACATCCCTATTAATTAATAAATGTTATTATTCCATCTCTGAATTTTTAAATGATACAACAATATAGCTAAATAGTCATAACTGTTAATTCCAAAAATTGTAATTCTTCTTTTGACATTTTAAATTTAAATTTGATTGTAATTAACCTACACTAACTATTTTTGCATGCCTAAGTTAAGGTAGAATGTACAAGGATCTCCAAAGTAATTTCTAAACATCTGTATTTTTATTGTACCTACATTCTGTGCAAATAAATGATTATTCTATTCTTATTCTATTCATGAACCGTCTCCCATAGGCAGATTCTTTGACACAAACTTTAGGTAGTAAGTACGTGAACTTTGAGGAGCGGTCAATTTTTCAGCTGTTGCCTTGGATCAGTTTTTATTTGTATTTAATTATTTTGACAGGGGAAAAATAATGATCTCCAATCCATTAAATGGCTACGTATATGTGTTCGCAGTACGATACCGAATAATACCCTCAGGGATCGGACAGGGTTTTTGTTACACGCTGTATGTTTATTGGAACGAAGTTCCTTATCGCGCGTTGTGAAAGGGGGCTAGACGGAAAAAATTCTTACGAAAAGTTGTCACCGACACTTTTTGCTATAGTAAGCTATTGTAAGCTGTGCGGCGTGCGCATGTTTCTCTGTCTGTCTGTCAGTCTCTCTCTCTCTCTCTCTCTTTCACTCTCTCTCTATCTCTCTCTCTCTTATAGAAAGCAAGCCCGATATTTTCATTTCTATTTCGCATTGAACGGTGTGGTGTCGCGACGATTATTTTTGTTGAGTGTATAAAATTGTATTGAATTTTATTACAATTCCTTCACTAATTAATCGAAAGGAACTTCGTTCCATCCGGGAGTCCCTTGACACCTCTCAAGTTTTTTTTCTTAAAAAGCTTACTAACAATATGGATTGCACATTACTAGTATTCTTGTTAAATCCTCGTGCGTAAGCTTTACAGGATTATTTTTATGTAGTGCGTTTATTCAACGAGGTAATTACGTGCATAAAACTGAACAACTTTCCCAAGGAACATGGGTCGAAATCAAAATTGAAAATCATCTTTTTATACAATCGTAAGTCACGTGACTTGTCACTTTGTATGAATATTTCATTTTCAATTTTAAGTTTGTGATTCGGTTGCAAGAGCATACACGATAGCGGGTTTGGGTGAGTTTTCAAACGTTCCTTATAGTTGGCGGAGTATCGTTTGACTTCGTCCAAGATGGTTGGGGTTTCCAGGTACTCGTGGATTTCCGAATTGCGAGCATACCAAGGCGCCAATGACAGTACCCTTAGGATATTGTTTTGAGCGTTCGTGTATGCTCTTGCAACCGAATCACATTAGAAGACTCAAGAGAGCCGATGTGCTGCCTAAATAAGGGGGGATGGAGCAGTGGCTCCTCCTCGCCAAAACCCTACCTCGCCCAACTCACCTGATTATAGTCTGATCGACTGCTCGCAGGTTACATAAATAGGAAAAAAAAAAAAAAAAAAAAAAATATGTTTTAGATCTATGTTCCTTGGGGAAAGTTGTTCAGTTTTATGCACCTGATTACCTCGTTGAATATACACACTCCTTTTAAATTAACCCTGTAGACATAAAATATTGACAATGAGTTTTATTTATCTCTCTTTAATTACAGGAGACCTCAGCATGCAAAATAAACCGCGATAGAATCCGTTTAGAAGAAGTTTAATTTCAAAACAGATTAAGTTAAAACTCCGATAAAGAGAAACAAAGTTTAAAAAAAAACTTCAGCCTTGAAAAATCCTATTTGAACATTTTTTTTTTTGTTTATAATAGAAATATTCATACTTACTCTTCTGTTGCGTAGCAGTTATGAAGATAGGGTTATCGGGACTCAGCGTCTCATTGGTCGACACATGGACCCTTGTAGGGTAGCCATTTAATAATTCCGATTTCTGAAAATGTACGCACATTGTTATATTTTGTTATATTATTTGTCAATATTTTTTCTTTAACCCTACATTACTACTCATGTTGCGAAGTACAAAGAAACTACTCATACGCCCGCGAGGCGCATCATATTGACTATTGATTTTATTCGAAACCTATAAGTATGAATGTAAATTTTGACTATTTCTATAATTGTTTACATTATTAAAAAGAAAAAAAACTCAATTTTATATTATATTTGTTTATTTTTTATTATAAAATATTTAATCAAATAAAAGTTAGGAACAAATTTTAGGAACTTAGGTAAGTATCAGTCTTCTCATTAAAATAAAAAAAAAAAACAACTTAAAGTATACACTTCCCTTAAAAAATAATCAACTATGAAGTGTTTAACTGAAAAAAACTAAGTAAGTAACAAAAACAATATTTTACATGCATTCAATACACACATCAACTTGATGTTCGCCACAGATAGATTTTTGACACCTGATGCATGTCATTTTGGACATCCTCTTCTTTTTAGACGTGCAGTATGCGCAATATCTTCGTTTTTTTGGCGGTGGTGGTCCCTCATTTTCCACAGAAGAGTTATCGGATGGTTTTTTCAGGATTACTTCAATAATCTCCCGGATATTGCGTTTCAACGTAGGTGCTTCTAGTCTTTTTTGCATCCATTCCGTAGTCAGCTGCGTACTAAGTTTTTTCATAAATTGTCTCCGATTCAGGGGCTTTTCATTTCTTGTGGATATGTTATGATAATATATAACATATGAATTTACAAAAGATATATTTAGCATGTCATACAAAATAGCCATTGGCCATCGGTTAGTTTTTCTAGAGCAGGACATAGAGGAAGTCATTTGGTCTAATGTATCTACACCACCTTTGGTCTGGTTGTAGAACATGATCATCTCCGGCTTTCCAGTTTCACTATTTATGAGCCCTTTTTCGTCGCATGAAGATAACAGGAACACCATTTTAGCTGGCTTTGGTTTGTAAGAAACCAAAGTCAAAGGGCCATCATAGGCGAACATGGATGTACCAACAGGTCGACGTCGGGTATTTTTCATTTCTTGAGGAATTTCCCGTTTGTTAGACCTTATCGTACCAACAAGTGTGAGTTTGTATGGTTCAGCAAGTAGTGATTTGGCCAGCGGTACAGACGTGAACCAATTATCACATGTGACGTTGCGATTAGTACCATGTACAGGACGGGTCAATTCCTTTACGTAGTACTCTCCCTGAGGTAATCCTCCTGTGTCGGTGGCTCTTCCAATGTATGGCAAAGCGTTAACCATATATTTCGTACCATTATCACACATCATGGGTATTTTGATTCCGTACTTATTGGGTTTATTCGGAATATACATTCTAAAGGGGCACCTGCCTCGAAATCCAACCAACTGTTCATCTACTGTAAGGTAGTTTCCCGGTGTGTAGTTAGACTGGCATTGCCGTATAAACATTTCCCATATCTTCCTAACTGGAATAAAGGGATCTTCTTGACGTAAGGCAGGACGCAAAGTCTTGTCATCCATTCTCAAACAACGAGTGAGAAAGTTAAAACGCTCTTTACTCATCACTGCTATATACCTAGACCCTGAAAAAGTGCTATCAAATAGCTCAGTTGTAGATAGATGGTTATCTTTCATTGCAGCAGTTAGCGTCAAAATACCAAAATAGGCTCTAATTTCTATGGAGCATGTATCCTTGCAGGTTGCGTGGGTATTTCCAATAGGTCTTTTTTTAGATATTTCCACATTTGTCCACTTCACTATCTCACCAACAATGTCTTCCGTGATGAATATATCAAAACACAAACTAGGCTCAAAGATATTTCTACACATTCTAGTAGGGCCTCTAGAAGTGTGCACGATGTTTCTAGCAGCGATTCTACCTCGACTTTCACCTTTAGAAGTAGACCAACAGTGCTGGTTTTTGCCCTTCAATGTTCGACGCGCCGGAACAAGGATACGGTGATCAGAACTGGTTGGCTCCGAAATCTCACTATTTTCTGGGACAAAAGACGGCACAGATTCTTCAGCTCTTCTTTCACTGGAGTTCTCTATAGTTTCATCTTCTATGTATCCTTCTTCTAAATCGTCCTGAACATCTTCATCGCTTACGTGATCTTCAATGTCAGAGTCATCTCCCGAAAAGTTATCATCACTGTTATGGTCGCTTTCTTCTAGCCAATTAGCTATTATGTCACCCGTAACTCTTCTATCACTAGTCATGATGTTCAAGTTTCAAAACGTACCTAAAAAAAAGATAAAACACACTGTTAGTAACTAATAATGCAAAACAAAACACTAACAAAATAATTGATTAATAGCGCAAAACTTACATACAAGCTACTCATACGTCTTTGGAGCACCAAGAGTAGAAATATCAAAAAAACTAGCACACTTACCGCAACGCAAACACCGTCCTGCGACACGTGCGGCCGATGACTGAGATGTCCTTGAACGTCAATGTCGTACGCGCGAAGGATAAAAAGAGAGAGCAATATATCAAAAACGCGGGCGCCTCTGCGACGTAGAGTAGTAATCTAGGGTTAAGCTTAAGGGTCAGTGCACACCGAGACGCGCCGCGACGATACGCGCACATTTTTCAAGAGCGATCAAAATCTAACTTTATTAGAATAAGATAAGATACACATTTCGTTGTGAGAATACAGAATTCGTTGCGCCATGCAGCGCTGCGCTGCGCCAACGAAATGTGTATCTTATCTTATTAAAATAAAGTTATATTTCGAATCGATCTCGCGCTGCGCCGCGTCAATGGTTAATTAATTAACTCTCCAGCTTATTTGACTATTTGATAGATTAAAAATTGATGTATAAACGCGTTCTACCGAAGTTTGAAACCATTAGTTAGGATATTTAACCATTGGTTGAGTTAACTAGGGATCAAAAAACTAGGCCTTGGTCGTTTTTATAGCTCCTATTTCAAAATTTAAACAATGCACAAATTGGTTTTAGTTTTAATGATTTGGTTTCAAAAGCACATGGGTTGAAAGAATAAAAGAGAGAATATAAGATTATTCATATTTTTTTTATTGTAAAGACAGCATGCTGCTGGATGGGGTGGGATGGGAGCCTAATTAGAATAAATGATTTTTAATTAAATTTAATTGATTAGAAACAAAAAAGTTGTATAAAACGAATGTTACATACTTCAGAAAACTCCATAATCTGTTCAGTAGTGTCATTGACAAAAACATTAATGATTTTGTCATATTCATATCTGGAATCAAATAAACACGCATATTATACAAATTATGTTCCAGAGCTCGCTAATTAAGCAGGCTGAGAAGATGGTGGTGGACTGGCATCAATCACTTCTCCATCTAAACTTAAATGGCGGTTCCTATTAATTACATGCATAAAGCTTTATGTACAAAGCAGCATAACAATGTACAGATAAATGCTTGTATTTACTTTACAAAAACATGATTAACTAGTTTAGGTAAAATCTTTACCACTGTATCCTGTACCAGGGGCAATGGGGATTCCCCATATTTACGAAATAAATTTAACTGACAGATCAAGTACAACAAGATAAAATTTAAATTTTATAAAAGTAAATACAAATCAATTTAATTGATAAAGAGACAATAAATAATGAATGACGATCTGAATATTAAAACGTAAACAAAAACATCATATTTCAAATGTTACTTACGTATCGTAGACAAAGTTTCTTTTGTTTTCCTTATAAGTACCTTGGCTTGAACAAAGTACTGTGGATATTAATACAGTACCGACGATAATTCTAAACATATTTATCACAAATAAACGCATTTTTACGTACGTACTTAAATAATAATGTTTTTGACTTTTCAGCAGTACATTGACATCAACGAGCAACAATCAACATGAACTAAAATGTTAAGAAAGGGTTTCTTCACTGTGAACTTTAGTCACAACACAGCTCAACAGATTTCTCTTATAATATTCTTATATATCTAACAATGACCAGGATCTAATAGACCAAGTAAAAAACAATTAAGAAGGATAAATAATTTTCTATATATATTGTGTTCTTGACCATTTTTTTGACAAAAATTACAATTCTGTTCAAATTCCGTGCCACATAAAAGAACCCTTTTTTTAACGTCATCATAGTGACAAAACCATGACAAAACAACTGATAATGACATTATCGGACACGTTTAGAAACAAATAAAATCATTTTCTTGACAAACGGGGAAAAAAGTCATGAAGAGACCATGTCATGAAAAAAGTCATGACACCTGCAAAGGTGTTGAAACTTCGGGAACTAAAATCATAATAAACCGCGATAGAATCCGTTTAAAATATTTCTCTTTTTTTATCACAGTCTATCCTCAGTTACCAAGATACTCTTTCCTTCGAAAGGCTTACGTGGGAACTCACTACACAGGTCCAACACAGTGAATATAATGAATAGTAGTCCGGTGAATAGTAGGCCTTGCGAAAACTTGTGGAAAACTTTAACTTAGGATGGCGCATTTACGAGGGACCATACAGCCCTGCTCCAGCCTCCATGTCAGAACAGGCATGAACGGACAAAAGCTTTTTTTTAGCTATCCTTTGAGATAATATATTGAGATGAATTTTAGATGTCTTGGTTTCACAAAGACAAAAGGGGATCGTATAAAATATTTACCCATCAAATTAATTTAGTAAAAATGAAAAATCACGATGCTTACAAAACTATTATAAAATATGTCAAAAGTGTTAAATACTACGAGTACATGCAAAAGCAGGACATTGTTACCTAGATAAATATATAAGCATAACAAACATGTAAGTATTAGATGTATTGAACATGGTAAAATGGTAAAAAATTAAAGGTAAAACCGAATATGTGGTTTTATTTTGTTTCATTTTAAACCTTTTCTAATTTATTGTGGTTTTATAGCTCGAAAAGATAAATATGGAAGAAGGAGACATGCTGCGCCGACCCCAAATAGGGACAAGGGGACCAAACAGGAGGAGGATGATGATGATGATCAGAGTCGACTAATGCCTTCTTGCTCCGACTTTTATAAAGTTCTAAAACCTCTCAGAAAATTCAAACTCTTTAAAGTAAAACTTTTTGATACAATGGCAAGTCTTCTTATTTCCTTGGCTGAAATCGATTAGAATTTGAGTTTTCTATGTTTATTGGTAACTGTCTATGGATTGCTGTCGAACAACGAGAACGAACCAATGATAAATAAATTGAAAATGGCGTCGCTTAGCCGACCAAATGAACCAAGAAATAAATTTTACAATAATTAAAACAATCTAGCCATTTGATATGTTACTATAACACTTGCAAAATAAATAATTTTAAGTTATTTACGTGTTTGTGTGTTAAATGAGTGAGGAAGCAGTTCTGTTTAAGTGAAACCAGAAATGGTGGTGTATATTTTGTCATAGTGATAACATTTAGTGTTTACATGAGTTCGCTGTGGGTAATATTGGTAAAATGTTACCGACAGTGGAGGAGACACGGGGGTATGACTTTCTTGATCCTGAGAATGTCGATAAGTGGCGGGGTGTTTTAATAAATCCTCTTCGAAAGGTATGCAAAATTAAGTTTGGTGCGAATTCTTATTGTTTGTGTAATATCTATAAAATACCTGATAAATGTCCTATAAAAAGGCTGTAAAACCTTTAATTTATTAGTATATAACTATTCAGTAAGTTTATAGACTTATGTGAAGTTCAGATGTTTGTAAACTTGTGTTTTAATATTAGCATTTTAAGTATTGCTGGTCAAGGTACTTGATACGTTATCAGGCAAATCCAGTACTACTACCACCTAATACTGATCAAAAAGGTCGCATTGTGATTGCAGTAGTATTTTAACTTGCAAAATTACTATAAACCTAAATAATACCAACTTGTGTAATTTTCTTTCATTTACAAAGTATTAATAATTTGCCATTTATTGCATAAACACAAAATAATAAAAAAAAAAATGTTCTTATTAGTTATAGGTCATTATTTTATTTAAAACATTGCTTTCACACTGTAGAAAGTTGTGACAATCACAATGTTTCAATTAACAATTTATGTAATTAATAATTATTATTATTAATCTAAATTGTACAGTTGCTTTAACAAGACTGCTCACACAGGGTCTGTATTATCTTTAAATATATGACTGATAATACAAAATAAATAATGATTAAAAGACCCTGACTGCTAAACCAGAGGGTTTCGGTTCAATTCCTGTTCAGAACAGACGAAGAGTTGTTTGGTGAGAATTTGTTTTGTGTCTGGGTGTAATTTATCTAGGTATATGGTAAATGTATTTAGGAATATATAATAGGTTATCAATTTTCTGGTTGCCATAGATCAAATGGACATGTTTTTGTTGTCCAAAAAAGTAATAACAATCTTGAAAATATCAAAAAGAATAATAATTTAAATAATAACTAAGTATTATTATTAAATTTTAATACTGTTAATTAAATGTAATCCAAGAAGAAGTTATCCATGGATTTAATTAAAACTACTGGTTTTCATGGTCTAATTAATAAAATTAGCTTTCTATACAAGAAGAGGCCTTTGTCTAGAAATGTTTCAGTTAACTGCTAATCATCATTTATGTTATTATAAATTAAAATTCTATGTCTGACTGTTTGTTATCAAACCCCTCCGAAACAGCTTCACAGATTTTAATTTAATACTATCTGTGCCCTGAAGATTCTCTTGCTTAAATTGTCCCGTTCCCATCATTTTAAAATAAATACATTTTCTAAAACAAAAGTACTCTTAGTTAATCCTTATTACATCAGCTTTCAAATAAGCACAATTAACGATATTATTTAGCAAGTTCACAGCTCATTATGGACCCTGTTGGGCACAGCAAAAGTAGGAGAGAAGGAATATGCTAATTGCTATATTTTTTGCATGTTGCTAACAAACTCTTCAGCTTTATAATATTATAGATTTTTTACAAAATGTAGGCTACTTACGAATGTCGTGTGTTGTGGCGTATCTGGGATGTTTCTGGACCAAATTAATTTAAATAAATTCATTCCCATCTTTAAATCAGGTAGTACATTCGATCCTAAGACTGTAGGCTTAATGTTGTCCACTTAGCCAATTGGGAGTTTTGATAGGCAAATTTTAAATCAACTGTTAAGACATTTAAATTGATTGGTCGGTCTACTAGAGAAGCAGGTTACTCGCAGGATGCTTTGGGCATATTCTGCGACTTGTCGAAAGCCTTTGATTGCGTATGTCAATATAAACTTATTATGATACTGCACCTCTAAGGCATTAGGAATAAAGTATTTAGCTTAAAACCTTATTTAGAAAATAGAGTTTAGAGGATACATGTAAATGGCCAGCATTCTAACTGATCCGTGGTAACTATAGGTGTTCCGCAGGGTTCAATTATAGGTCCTTTTTTATTTCTCATTTATATTAATGATTTACTTAGATTTAATTCCAATAATAATGTGAGTATGTTAGTTCACTATGTGTGTTTTGTTATTGTACCTATACAGTTCTGTAATACATTAGTTTTAATTAATTTTATTTAGCTGTAGATTGCCATGCCCAAAGGGTCCTTCTGTAACCTTCAAAACTTATGGAGTGCAAAAAATGTTAGATTGAAAAAAAAATAATGCATAATGTCATTCAATTAATGAGGAAACTATAAAATTTTATGTTAGTTGTAACAAATAAAATTACCTCAATAATACAGGGAAGGGTCAAAACCCTTCCCTGTATTTTTGAGGTTGGTTTAAAACATACATTTTGATGTATGTTTTAAAAACATTGGCTTTATTGTTGTCTGTGACTCGTTTTTAAAGCAATATCTTTAATAACTTGTATAGTTTATGACCTTTAACTATTAATGTAGCATTATACTTATTATTGTTTAGTTATTGTTTAGCTATTAGTTATTAGGACAATAATATTTTGAAAAATATGATTGAACCTACTTTACAGCTATGACCTATGCCGGATGTTTGAGGATGGCAGAGTATGTGTTATAGTAATAAAATTCAATATCTTGGGATCAATTAAATGCACATAGGTGCGGTTTTATTTTGAATAGTGTCAAATGATTGAAAAAAATATACTTTTCTTGTCGTAAAATAAAAAAAACAGTCTTTCTCTAGATAAGCATCGGCCATGCCGTCGTATAACGTGAAACATCTCTAACAGTTGAGATGATTTCTATGCCTCATATATTGCTTGACACAGGTGCTGGAGGGCATCCACCCGACCCTGAGCGCAGAGGAAACTGCACTGCAATACGTGGAATCACTTTGTTTACGACTGTTGTCTCTGCTGTGTGCTGTACCCTCTCCCCTAACTGTGCAAGTGAGTTACCTTTATTGTAATTTTTTTTGACAGGTTGAAACGCAAATTTCTTCATCCCACACAGGTCACAGAGTCGGTTTTTCACCGACTAAAAACACCCCAGTCCCGTTCTTACGTTTGCTGGAGCGGAGGATCGCTAACTCAAGCTCTGCGCAGCTTCGGCAGGTCCTTTATTAGGTATACCAAGTGTAGTCGAAATTAAACCTCCTCCTATATTTGAAGGCGGTTAAAAACGCTAAATGCAAGTGCTTAGGCATCTCGCGCTTGAAAAAAAAAGAAAGAAAACTTTATAATACCGGCCTATAAATCCCACTGCTGGGCACAGGCCCCTTCCCATATAAAGAAGGGATGAGCTTTGATCTCCACGCTTGCTCATTGCGGCAGAAAATGTTTATTTGGGTCAAATGCGACGCATATGCAGAAAAAATTATATAAATTGATATAAACGCGTCATACTCGTGGAAAGAAGTCATCGCTCTGCGCAAGCTAAGGTTCCTGCTAGAAGCAGAGCCTTACTGCATGGTGTCAGTGACGGTGATGAAATGATGGAGTGGGTGATAAAAAAAAGGGTACAGCTGGAAAACGGTATTTCGCTAGAGATAGACGGCAGAAGAAGTCTGTCTTATATCTCCTTCTGTCCGTCCACCATGTATTTCTGTCCGTCTTACAGGATGTGGAGGAGCGTGTTGGGCGAACCTTCCCGACGCCGTTGGACCGGTGGGCCATCAATGAGGCGCGGGACTACACCACTACTAAGCGTCGAAAAGCCGTGCTGCCTTACGACAAGATGCACCAGCTGCTGCAGAAGGTAAGAATGCAGGTCTAGGAGTTTTAGCGCCATGCAATCGCGTATTGACTGGCCTGTTGGTCTATTGGTTAGTGACCCTGAATGCTAAGCCGGAGGTCGTAGGTTCGATTTCTATCCAGGACAAATGCTTGTGTGATGAGCTCGATCATTAGTTCTGTGTCTGGGTGTTATTTATCTATAATATGTATGTATTTAGAAATATATAAGTATGTTTATCAGTTGTCTCATTGTCTGGTTGCCATAGTACAGGCTCTGCCTAGTTTGGGATCAGATGGCTGTGTGTGAGTTGTCCCAAGGTATTATATTATTGTGTCGAATACAAACCAAGTCCTATGCTGTGCTTTCCGGTGCGTGATTTCCATTCGTAAACTCTATATCTCTAAAAGATCATGTTTTTCTTTACTAAAATATTAATAGTTATATCCAATTCTAAAATGGCACAGTGATTGCTTTCATATTGAGCTGGTTATAAGTATTTAAATGTTGGTATTTGGATAGAGATTATCAAAATGTGACGTCATATTTCAAATCTTCTTCAGATCTAGGGCTGCCTAGCTTAAGTCATCGTTTTGCTAGAAAGAGATAGCACAAGCGTCATCAACTAACTTTAAAACCTTATACCCTTTAATTCGTATATCAATTCATGTTTTTATTTCAGTTTTATTTAAATTTAAGACTTTTTAGAAAATGATCATAAATCAATATTTAATTGGTAGTCAAGTATACTCGTGATATTTCAGGAGGTGCTCATGTACAAGATCGACATATCGGTGTCGCAGTTCATCACGGCAGTTCTTGAGTACATGAGCAGCGACATCCTGCGGCTCGCTGGCAACTACGTCAAGAAGATCTCCCAGAAGTCCGGCTACGAGGTCATCACCTGTAGGGATATCAAGACCGCCATGTGTGCTGATAAGGTGAGCTGCATCAACAAAGATGAATGTGATATGTTACTAAGGCCCAGTTTTTTGATCCCGAGTTAACTTAACCAATGGTTAAATATGCATACTAATGGTTTCAAACTCCTTTTTTTTTTAAATCGACGCCCGCATTAAGGAATTTAATCCTTGTGTCGCGGGGGTTTCACAAACATTCAAATCACATGCACAAAAAACACCCAGACTTGAAACAAGTATTTGTGGATCACACAAATGCTTGTCCCATGCGGGGATCGAGCCCGCAGCACGTCGCGCACAGTGGTAATTAGCGTGGTCACCTATACCACTCGGTTATCCGTGCAGTGTTAATTAATTATTTAACCATTTGTTAGAATAAAAATCACCCTAAGGTTGACTGGCAGAGAATGCCTTCTAGCATTAAGTCCACCTATGTACACTGTGCATAAAGTATTAAATAAATAAATAAAAAGTACCTGGATCACCGAGCTTTGCTCGTTTTTTTTAGGTAGTGTGTTTTTTAGAAATTATATTTAAATACGAATTACGTACTGATGAAATGAGGAAGTATGAATTATATTTTTCGATCTTGCCGACATAATAGGTAATAAATAATTATGAACTGGTTATTTAAATAAAAAATCACGAGCAATTAGTTAAATATTTTATAATAAGCAAATAGGTACCTACTTATTTTTTTACAGCTTATCAATAAATCACAAATAACATAAGAATCAAAAATTGTTTTAGGGACTCTAATTATCATGGCGTTTAGAGCAAGCCGTAGGTACTCTCTAATTCTGACAATAAATCATAATCCAGCGGATTAAGATCGAGGCTAGACGACGGCCAGTCTTCAGCTCTGATGAAGTCCGAAACGTTCGTTTCCAACCAAGACTGCATAGACCGAGCTTTATGACCCGGCGCCGAGTCTTGCTGGAAGGATCATTCTTGGTTATTGAACATGGTGTTGATATGGGGCTTCACTACCTTCTCAAGAATGGTACAAGTATCTTGATACCCTTGTGCCGATGTTTTGATACCTTTTTCACAAAAGTATGCCTCAGTCACTCCTTCATAGCTAAGAGCCCACCAAACCATCACTAAAGTTGGATAATGCCCACGTTGCACTTTGTCGACTAATTGGGAAACTTTCTTAGAGCTGTGTTTTAATATCACAATTTAAAATATTGATTGTA
The DNA here is from genome assembly GCA_950381575.1 of Plusia festucae. Lineage (NCBI taxonomy): Eukaryota > Metazoa > Arthropoda > Insecta > Lepidoptera > Noctuidae > Plusia > Plusia festucae. The sequence goes on from OX494459.1 coordinate 6,949,839, forward strand.
CAATGTATTGGCGCCAAAATGAGAAATCACAATGAACAATCACCGGCATATAAATGACAGATTCCAAATTCAAATGTTTTGTTTATTTTTAATTGTCAAAGTATTTATGGCCAGGCTAAGTTTATACAAGAATTGTTCGTTTATAGATATAAGATTTCTAAAAACACGGATAAAACGACATTTTCTGAAAATGAATCATAGCTAGATCGATTTAACGCCCCCGAAACTCCCTGCATACAAAATTTTATGAAAATCGTTGGAGCCGTTTCCGAGATTCAGATTATATATATATATATATTAGTGACCGACCGAAACATGTTATTTTGCCGAAACCGAAACCGAAACCGAAGGTTCGGTTTCATTGTAGTTTCGGCCGAAACCGAAACCGAAACCGAAACTTTTATAAAAAAAAAACTTAAAATGTCGAAAAAATGTTAGTAAGCCCGTTTTCTTCGCCAACCTATAATTACAAGTTTCTACTTTCAAAGATTTATCACAATGAAATTTCAGCACAGTTACAGAGGTTCTGTTTGAAAATTTAACTACCCTATAAAGTGAAAAAAATACATTATTTGTAACACAAAGTTAGCGATTTTTTAATGGTGGTATAAAATAAAACAAATTTATTATTAAAATATGATGCTCATATATTATGTTTATTTATTTTCAGTTACTTACATTTTGACTGCACGTATAGCCGAGTGGTAAAGGTCACCACGCTAATTACCACTGTGCGCGACGTGCTGCGGGTTCGATTCCCGCATGGGACAAGCATTTGTGTGATCCACAGAGACTTGTTCCAAGTCTGGGTGTTCTTTGTGCATGTGATTTGAATGTTTGTGAATCCCTCGCGACACAAGGATTAAATTCCTTAGTGCGGGCGTCGTTTTTATTAAAAAAAATATATATATATACTCACAAATATCACAATCAGTTAGCCTCGAATGGCTAATTCAAATATAATTAGATAATCAAAATAATCAAATTGTTAATCATATAACCAAATCGTTAGCCGAGCGCGACCCGAAGGGACGATGTTGTAAGTTTCGGCGCGGCCGAAAGGTTCGGCCGTTTTTGGCCGAAACCGAAACTCGGGCCGAAACTTGATTTTTTGGCCGAAACTGGCCGAAACCGAAACCGAAACCGAAATTTCGGTCGGACACTAATATATATAAAAGAATTGCTCGTTTAAAGATATAAGATTAGATGATTTTACGCGTTCAACCAATGAGGGTAACTCGGGATCAATAAACTGGTCCTTAGAAAAGTGTAACACCTAAAAATGTGGTTAAGTCTATTTTTTTTCACATGGTTCAGTTTTTATTGGTAGCTTGCATTTTTTTAGTGTTGAATTAGAGATTTAGTTATTCGAGATCGCATGGCTACGGCGCGGCGTTAAGTGTTTCTTATTCGTAAACTTACGGGGACGTGTTATTCGGTGTTACACTTTTCTAAGTCACGTATCACATTCAACAAAGACATTACAATCGGGTGCAACGATAATATAGATAATTCCATAAACCACATTAAAATACCTCTTCCATCTATCTCCAGGTGTTAATGGACATGTTTTACCAAGAGTCTGAGCACACATCTTCAGAATCATCCACTAGCACTGAACGTCGCGGGCGCCGAGGGTCCCTGTCGTACGGCGAGCTGGTCCGAGACCTGCTGGCCGACGAGAAGCACTTCCTCCGCGACCTGAACCTCATCATCAGGGTCTTCAAGGAGGAGCTGGAGAAGATACTCGACAAGGACAGTCGGGTCAGTCTACCTCAAAAATTAATTTTAGAATCGCTTTGGTGTTACTGATCTGGTGTGAGTGGCCCTGTGACCCTTTTCCGATCGATGGCGTCATTTTTAAAGAGCGATTCAAAATAATCTTTATTCTCTACACGAAAAGATACACATTTCGTTGAAGCGGCGTACAACGAAATACGTATTTTTTCGTGTTTTTTAAGTAGACTTACTATTTATAAATTTATTATTCTCTATTATACAAAAATATAGGCACATTATATATAGTCCTCCTTATCGTCGTTTCGATAACGGCGACCCATGAAAATTCACCTCCTAGCGTGAGCCCTGATGTGACTGGCTAGACCGAGTTTGGTTTTAAAGACCCGGTCGCAAGCGCTGCAGTATAGCTGACCCGCATTGTTGTCACATTACCATTATTTTGGAGAATGGTATTCTGTATAGTCCCACTGCAGGGCAAAAAGTATTACAACCTTTTCACATACAGTATTATTTTTTATGGAGTGCGTATATTCAACGAGGTAATCAGGTGTATAAAACTAGACAACTTTTCTCAAGAAACAGGTCGAAATCTTAAAATTGAATATCATCTTTTCATACAAACATAAGACACGTGACCTGTCACTTTGTATGAAAATTTCATTTTTAAATTTTAAGATTTCGACCTGTTTCTTGAGAAAAGTTCTTCAGTTTGATGCCCCTGATTATCTCGTTGAATATCCGCACTCCTTTTAAATTAACCCTGTATGTCTCGTACAAGATTGCTATTCAAAATATTTTAATATAATTGTATGTTCCAGACGATCTCGTTAATATTCGGAAACATTGTGGATATTTATGAACTGACGGTGACTCTACTGGGTAATCTGGAAGACGCCATGGAGATGTCTCAGGACTCGCCCACGCCCTACATAGGGAGCTGCTTCGAAGGTAGGATATCCCACAAGTCTATACAGGACTAATTTAAAAGAAGTGCGTATATTCTACGAAGTAATCAGCCCCCCTAGCCAAGAGGCATTTCTACAAGCGATAACGATGATAGAAATCGCTTAAATGACATTAAATCTATGGAAATGACATTTGTTTTCGATAAGTCACGTGACTAAGACTTGTCATTTTCATACATTTAATGTCATTTAAGCGATTTCTATCATCGTTAACGCTTGTAGAAATGTCACTTGGCTAGGGGGGCAGGAACATAAAACTGATTTTTTTTCCCAAGAAACATAGGTTGAAATCTTCCAATTTAAAATAATATTTTCATACAAACATAAGTCACGTGACCTGTCACTTTGACCGTAAAAATACGATTTGATTTTGTAAATGTAAACTCTTGCCACGGCATCAATATGGCCCATTGGTTGTCACTCTCCTTGATATTTTTTTTGCTGTTTCGCTAAAATTTAAGACAATTTTTTAGAAAAAAAAATCTTAGATCAATATTTGGGTAATAGTCAAGTTCCAATGGGCTATCGCGTATCAAAAATCTTTTGACGCTGGCGATATAGTTTTATCCTTTGAGCCTATAAAATAATTAATTTTATTATATAATTTTTATTCATTTTAATATTTTTTTCTAATTATTATTTTAAATTATTTTGATTGATTTGTTTATAAACTATCTATTGACAAAATCAAAAATATTTGAAAACCAGATGGTACAGAAACGTGACGCCATATTGCCGTAACGGGTTTCCGTTGCATTGTCGTCCAGTTACCTCCTAGTCACGCCTAAAGAAGTTTTACTTCAAAAAAAATGTGTCGCTTATGAGTGGTGGTTGTTGGGTTGCAGAGCTGGCGGAGGTGGAGGAGTTCCGCGCGTACGTGCGCTACGCCAACACCGTCACGCGGCGCGACGCGCGCGACGCGCTGCAGCAGCTCGTCGACGACCCCGCCGTCAGTACTACTACTAATCTAATCAGAAAGTTTTTGATGTGTAACATCTTTCCTCTCGCTTTCCTGCAATTTGTGGAAGTCATTTCGTGATATGGGACGGAAGTGTGTAACAGGAAGTCGCGAAAGCGCGCGCTATTCGATTTGGCGAATAAGAGTGCGGTTTTAGAGAAAAAAAAATATTTTATTAAATTCAATCTCTTTTATGATCTTACGAAGAAGAAATTGATTCCAATATTCAGGAATCTTCTACATTAATATTTTTAATTTATTGTTTGTTGTGAAGAATAATTTTAAATAATACCTGACCCAGTTTTTTCAGAATATAATTTTAAAATTGATTATTACTAAGGTGAGATGTCAAATGTTACACATCATTTGCGACTACTGTAAGGCTCGCTCGTTTTTTATTTCTTATAAACCTCAAAAAGGCGCTCAAGAAACGTTATATACTAATCTAATGATTCTAGGTGCACAGTAGATTTGCCTTTTGCGGGTTTCATGGTCACGGACAGTCATCTCGTGTAGACGGTTGTGCCTCACATTGATAGAAACCTTAAAAAAAAACGAGCGAGCCTTACAATAGTCGCAAATGATGATAACATTTGACATCACACCTTAGTAATTGTTCAGGGTTATTTACACATAAATACTTTTTGGTTACCAAGATGCCATATATATACTATTAAGAAAAATATATAATGTCACCAAGATGTCAATTCAATTGTTTTTTATATGGTTTTTTCACAAGCTTGTTTTTACTATTATTTTATATTAATTTACGGAAACATATATCATTTACTCGGACCGGCTATTTTATTTAACGACGAATGTGAGCTTCGTTCAGTAATAATACGATCATAAAAAAAACTAATTTCGTTAAAGTTTTTGTGCAGTAACAGATATTAATCTAAAAATTTAAAAAGCTTAATACTGAAATACTTTATTCGAATAATTATCTTTTTTTTTGTCAATCATAATTTAAAATATTAATGGAGAAGATTCCTGAACATTAGAATCAATTTCTTCTTTTTAAATCATAAGATCATAAAAGAGAATTTAAGTGCACAGCTAATGGCTGACAGTACCGACCTCTCGGAAAATAATTGGTTGGTACTATCTGACAGTCAACTCTAAAACCGCGCGCTCATTTGTCAAATCGGATAGCGCGCGCTTTCGCGACTTCCTGTTACACACTTCCGTCCCATTTCACGAAATCACTCCACAAATTGCAGGAAAGCGAGAGGAAAGATGTTACACATCAAAAATTATCATCACGCTTGCACATTGCGGGATGACGATTTCAGATTCCAATATTTGGAATCCCGAATTCATTACAATGTTTGTCAATGGTGTCTTAAAATAATTAAGAAAGTACATAATTATAACTTTGAATGTTCGAAACTGCAACCCTGTGCATACGAGGTCATTGAACAGCTAGGCCACCACGATGCCCGTGACCATGACACCTACAAATGCGTTGAAACGTCGAGAACTAAAATCAAAACCACCCGCAATAAAATCCGTTTAAAAAGTAGTTTTATTACAATTGTATCAATTTGATTTCCAAATAAAGAAAATAAATTAATAGATAAATAATTTATCCCCAGTTATCGGAACGGTTGGACACCGCCGGCCATGGGTTCCGGCTAGCCGTCAAGTACTACCTACCGAAGTTGTTACTAGCGCCAGTGGCGCACGTGTTCCTCTACCACAACTACGTGCTGGCTCTGCTGCAGATAGCGCCGGCTTCCGAGGATCGGGAGAGCTTTAAACAGGTTAGTGGGGTCATATGGGGGTCTGAGGTACTACCTGCCCGAGTGTTGATAGAGCGCGGTCGAGGCCCGCGGGAACCTGCGACTGGGCTTTGCCCAGGGTAAAACAATTGCTTTATACTGGATAAAGGCCCACGCAGGCCTTGCGGGCAACGAACGTGCAGATGAGTTGGCCAAAGAAGCCGCCCTCCATCTGAAAAAGGCCCCTGACTACAACAAGTGCCCGGTCTCATTCGTCAGGAGACAAATCCGCAAGGGGTCCCTTGACGAATGGAACCGGAGGTATAAATCAGGGGCAACTGCCGGGACAACAAAAGTCTTCTTCCCCGACGCTATTGAAGCCTACAGAGTGACCAAAAGTCTGAAAATGGACACTATTATGGCCCAATTATTGACGGGACACGGTGGGTTCTCCGAATACCTGACCAGATTTAAGTGTAAGGAGAACCCATCGTGTGTCTGTGATCCGGCAAATTCAGAAACGGTCCTGCACATCTTGACCGAGTGTCCTGAGTTTGCCGTGCCTCGCCACGATCTGGAACAGCTGCTGGATGTAAAAGTGGAGGAGGGAACCCTAGCAGCAGTCATGAGCAACAAAAAGACCCGCAACGCGTTTGTTAAGTTTGGCAGGAGTGTCGTCGCCAGAGTTATAAAGCATGTAGTTTTTACTACATGTACCTTTCATGGGAATGGAAATGAGAAGGAATATATATATATATCTAAACTATATAATACACACACACACATACAATACACATAAATACACACATTTATATAAACGTAAACACATAAAACAATAGACAGCATTAATAAATAAACAGGAAACAACAATACCTGGTGACTTCCCTCGGACACTGACGACGACGCACCTGCAACAAACAAACGATATGAAACGGCTCTGATCAAGTCAGAGAGTGGCGAGAGTTATTTAAAAAAAAAAAAAAAAAAAAAAAAAGAGTGTTGATAGAGCTAGTAGCACCTGTGCATCTGTACCACAATTTAGTGCTAGTCCTGCTGTAGCGCAGAGGATCAGATCAGATTAGAGGAGTTTGAAGAGGTGATTGGGGTCATATGGGGGTCTGACATAGGTATTACCTGCAGAAGTGTTATTAGCGTGAGTAGCGCACTTGTTTCTCTACCGAAGCTACATGCTAATCCTCCTGTAGCGCTGACGGTTTGAGAATTTTGGACCGTTGAGTGGGGTCATATGGGGGTCTGATACAACCAGCAGAAGTGTTACTAAAATTTGTAACACATTTGTCTACCAATACTAAGTGCTAGCTCTGTCGTAGTGCCTAGGATCAGAGGAGTTTGAATTTGAACAGGTGAGTGGGGTCATATGGGGGTCTGACAGGTAGTACCCCCCCGATTGTTAATAGAACTAGTAGCACCTGTGTTCCTATACTACATAAGGTGCTAGCTCTGCTATAACGCGGAGGATCAGGGGAACTTGAAGAGGTGAGTGGGGTCACATGAAATATTCGTTGAGCACAAGCTATGTATTTTGCAAGCCAGTAAGGCAGAATGTACACGGTTCGGAAAAGAAACATTGTAACACTTAATTATGGAATTACCTACATTGTATGCAAATAAATAAATCTATCTATCTATCTATCGACCAATGGGGATGGTTTGAGAGCTTAATTTTTACCGATACATCTTATAATGTTATATCAAAATCTAGTTTATTACATGTATGGTTACTCCTTTTTGCTGTTAAGAATTGGGGATACAAAACAAGAAAGAAGGTTTGAGTTTTCTTTCTTTTAGAAAGTTTGGAAAGTTGGGGTTACGTAAAAAAAAAAGAAATTCTCTCAAATAGAAACAAGTTCCGATTTTAGGCCTTCATTTGCCTAGGTAGCCTTAATTGCTCGGCTTTAGACTTGCGATCATGCGGTTGCCGGTTCGAATCCCACCCATTGCACTACCGAAGACAACCAAATCTACTATTAAACCCAAAGTACAACTACCAAGACTACGCCAAAACTTGGCCTCGTTCGTGCCGCGTGAACCCTAAAAAAAAATTATATATACACAAGACATACAGTCAGAGAAATACCACATGTATGCATATTATTATAATACCTCGGTTCACCCTTCGGGGATACTGTATCAATAACGCATACACATACTCAAGACATATACTACCTTTTTTTTTGTTGGGGTAATATTCTAATGACTTCAACCCCCACGCTGAGGGCACAGCGTGGCGATATGTCGGACTTGCACCGACTAAAGACACCCCGGTCCCGTCCTCGCCCTTGCCGGAGCCGCGGGATCGCTAACGCAAGCTCTACGCAGCACCGACAGGGCGACGTATACTACTTGCTATCTGGCACATATGTCAGCGGTGTACGCTCGTTTTCCTCTACCATAATTATTTACTCCCATATTACAGATAACACCCGCTTCTGAAGACAGGGAGAGCTTTAAACAGGTCAGTAATGGGGTCACAACTGACCCTGGGGTATGAACCCGGAGATAAAACTTAAACTAACCTCTGGGGTGACAATGCTTACAACTAATACTGAACCTAAAACTAACTCTGGGGTAACAATCTACCGCGGGCTTGCAATTTTCCCTGGGTCTAACTAACTTATTAGACTTGGGGTCAATAAACATTTCTGTTAAACAAACTCTGTGATTTCAATTGATCTTGGGGCTTAAAATAATCCTGGGGTCACAACAAACTGAGATCACTATTCACCACACTTGGTCTCAACTTATTCTGGGGTCAAAACTGACCACATTTAGTCTCGACTTATTTATTTATTTAATACTTTATGTACAGTGTACATAGGTGGACTTAATGCCAGAAGGCATTCTCTGCCAGTCGACCTTAGGGTGATGCAGAAAGGTGTGGTAGATGCACTTATTAAGGGGTAACAACTTCCTCTGGGGTCATGGGGGTTAACAACTAATCCTGAAACCTGGTTATAATTTAAACTTATCTTTAAACTTTATAAAGTCACAACCAAAGCTAGGGATCCATGGGATCACTCTTAACCAACCTGAGGTCGATTCTAACCTTGGGGTAATAAATAAAATGCCTGCAAAAGTTCGGTGCAAGATCATTTGACAGCAAAATTTGCACAACTATTGCTCCCCAATTGCTTATTTGCATTAAATCGGTGATTAGACAGCAATTATTGAAAATTTTGTTGTCAGTTGCTTTAGCATGATACGTTATACGTTAGACCTGCGCAGGGGGGTTATTCTCTAAGTAAAAACATAACATAACGTGACATAACGCAAATGAAAGTTCAAGAATTCCGATTCGCCAAATTTTTTTAGTGTTCTGTGAGTCGCCTTTAGTAGCCTAAAACGTATATACTAACACCATCCGGTGGGTGGTGGTACACCTAGGCACAGAACAAATGATCGTACTCATCACACAAACATTTGCCCTGGGTGGGAAACGAACCCTCATCCTCCGGCTTAGCTGTCAGGGTCACTAACCACTACACCAACAGGCCAGTCATCTAATCGTTGGATTCTATCCCTATAGTTACTACTAACGCATAATGTACTTCTAACAATCTAACTAATTTGTGGTGTTGCCTTTGTCTCGTGGGGTCATAAGACTCAAGTGGGGTCTAAATTGGTAATGGGGTCTAATATGTAATATTTGTTCGCAGGTGGAATGCAATCTACATCCTATCAAGAAGTTATTGATAAAAGCGTTAGGAAATGGTCCCAAAATGTAAGTTATATTCAAACTATAATAATACTATCTTTTTATATAAAAATAAAATCCTTATTTCCCGGGGACACGGCATAACGCGTGAAAGGATGGACCAATTTTGCTAAAAAAAGATTACTCGTGTTTGTTATTATCAGGTGAAATTCTTACGAAAGAAAGAAAAGATAAAATGTGTGTGAAACAGTAAAAAATTAAAGAAAACTTTTAAAATTAATCCTGTATAATAATAATATAATACCAGCCTATAAATGTTCCACTGCTGGGCACAGGCCTATTCCCAAATAGGGAAGGAATCTTCTCTCTGTATATTATAACATAGATAAAGTGTCGTGGTGGCCTAGCGGTTCAATGACCGGATTTGCATGCACATGGTTGCAGGTTCGAACCCAGGCAAGTACAAATGTGACTTATTCAAAGTTATATGTACTTTCTTAATCATTCTAAGACATCATTGACAAACGGTGAAGGAAAACATCGTGAGGAAACCTGGATTCCAAAATATTGGAAACTGAAATCGCCAACCCGCAATGAGCAAGCGTGGTGATCAATGCTCATCCCTTCTCTATATGGGAAGAGGCCTGTGCCCAGCAGTGGGACGTTTATAGGCCGGTATTATTATTATTTGTATCTCTCTTTTATCACGGGATAACTTCAGAAGAAGAAACCCGGTCCTTTGAAAGGCTTACGCGGGGACACAGGTCCAACACGCAGTGGCCTTGTTGAGAACTTTACTCTAATATGGGATGGGGCACCTACCATATTATTAGATGAATAATGATTCCGTTTTCGTTTTTTTTTTTATTTAATCTTGTAAACTATGTCCAGGGACGCGACGCTCCGCATGGCGTCGCGCGCGCGGCGGCAGCTGGCCATAGAGAAGTGCAACGAGCTCGCGCGCATCGTGGACAACTGGGACAACAGGGACATCGGACAGTGCTGCAACGAGTTCATTAGAGGTACTGCCACCTAAACATACCTAATATTACTACGGCGGCAGCTGGCCATAGAGAAGTGCAACGAGCTCGCGCGCATCGTGGACAACTGGGACAACAGGGACATCGGACAGTGCTGCAACGAGTTCATTAGAGGTACTGCCACCTAAACATACCTAATATTACTACGGCGGCAGCTGGCCATAGAGAAGTGCAACGAGCTCGCGCGCATCGTGGACAACTGGGACAACAGGGACATCGGACAGTGCTGCAACGAGTTCATTAGAGGTACTGCCACCTAAACATACCTAATATTACTACGGCGGCAGCTGGCCATAGAGAAGTGCAACGAGCTCGCGCGCATCGTGGACAACTGGGACAACAGGGACATCGGACAGTGCTGCAACGAGTTCATTAGAGGTACTGCCACCTAAACATACCTAATATTACTACGGCGGCAGCTGGCCATAGAGAAGTGCAACGAGCTCGCGCGCATCGTGGACAACTGGGACAACAGGGACATCGGACAGTGCTGCAACGAGTTCATTAGAGGTACTGCCACCTAAACATACCTAATATTACTACGGCGGCAGCTGGCCATAGAGAAGTGCAACGAGCTCGCGCGCATCGTGGACAACTGGGACAACAGGGACATCGGACAGTGCTGCAACGAGTTCATTAGAGGTACTGCCACCTAAACATACCTAATATTACTACGGCGGCAGCTGGCCATAGAGAAGTGCAACGAGCTCGCGCGCATCGTGGACAACTGGGACAACAGGGACATCGGACAGTGCTGCAACGAGTTCATTAGAGGTACTGCCACCTAAACATACCTAATATTACTACGGCGGCAGCTGGCCATAGAGAAGTGCAACGAGCTCGCGCGCATCGTGGACAACTGGGACAACAGGGACATCGGACAGTGCTGCAACGAGTTCATTAGAGGTACTGCCACCTAAACATACCTAATATTACTACGGCGGCAGCTGGCCATAGAGAAGTGCAACGAGCTCGCGCGCATCGTGGACAACTGGGACAACAGGGACATCGGACAGTGCTGCAACGAGTTCATTAGAGGTACTGCCACCTAAACATACCTAATATTACTACGGCGGCAGCTGGCCATAGAGAAGTGCAACGAGCTCGCGCGCATCGTGGACAACTGGGACAACAGGGACATCGGACAGTGCTGCAACGAGTTCATTAGAGGTACTGCCACCTAAACATACCTAATATTACTACGGCGGCAGCTGGCCATAGAGAAGTGCAACGAGCTCGCGCGCATCGTGGACAACTGGGACAACAGGGACATCGGACAGTGCTGCAACGAGTTCATTAGAGGTACTGCCACCTAAACATACCTAATATTACTACGGCGGCAGCTGGCCATAGAGAAGTGCAACGAGCTCGCGCGCATCGTGGACAACTGGGACAACAGGGACATCGGACAGTGCTGCAACGAGTTCATTAGAGGTACTGCCACCTAAACATACCTAATATTACTACGGCGGCAGCTGGCCATAGAGAAGTGCAACGAGCTCGCGCGCATCGTGGACAACTGGGACAACAGGGACATCGGACAGTGCTGCAACGAGTTCATTAGAGGTACTGCCACCTAAACATACCTAATATTACTACGGCGGCAGCTGGCCATAGAGAAGTGCAACGAGCTCGCGCGCATCGTGGACAACTGGGACAACAGGGACATCGGACAGTGCTGCAACGAGTTCATTAGAGGTACTGCCACCTAAACATACCTAATATTACTACGGCGGCAGCTGGCCATAGAGAAGTGCAACGAGCTCGCGCGCATCGTGGACAACTGGGACAACAGGGACATCGGACAGTGCTGCAACGAGTTCATTAGAGGTACTGCCACCTAAACATACCTAATATTACTACGGCGGCAGCTGGCCATAGAGAAGTGCAACGAGCTCGCGCGCATCGTGGACAACTGGGACAACAGGGACATCGGACAGTGCTGCAACGAGTTCATTAGAGGTACTGCCACCTAAACATACCTAATATTACTACGGCGGCAGCTGGCCATAGAGAAGTGCAACGAGCTCGCGCGCATCGTGGACAACTGGGACAACAGGGACATCGGACAGTGCTGCAACGAGTTCATTAGAGGTACTGCCACCTAAACATACCTAATATTACTACGGCGGCAGCTGGCCATAGAGAAGTGCAACGAGCTCGCGCGCATCGTGGACAACTGGGACAACAGGGACATCGGACAGTGCTGCAACGAGTTCATTAGAGGTACTGCCACCTAAACATACCTAATATTACTACGGCGGCAGCTGGCCATAGAGAAGTGCAACGAGCTCGCGCGCATCGTGGACAACTGGGACAACAGGGACATCGGACAGTGCTGCAACGAGTTCATTAGAGGTACTGCCACCTAAACATACCTAATATTACTACGGCGGCAGCTGGCCATAGAGAAGTGCAACGAGCTCGCGCGCATCGTGGACAACTGGGACAACAGGGACATCGGACAGTGCTGCAACGAGTTCATTAGAGGTACTGCCACCTAAACATACCTAATATTACTACGGCGGCAGCTGGCCATAGAGAAGTGCAACGAGCTCGCGCGCATCGTGGACAACTGGGACAACAGGGACATCGGACAGTGCTGCAACGAGTTCATTAGAGGTACTGCCACCTAAACATACCTAATATTACTACGGCGGCAGCTGGCCATAGAGAAGTGCAACGAGCTCGCGCGCATCGTGGACAACTGGGACAACAGGGACATCGGACAGTGCTGCAACGAGTTCATTAGAGGTACTGCCACCTAAACATACCTAATATTACTACGGCGGCAGCTGGCCATAGAGAAGTGCAACGAGCTCGCGCGCATCGTGGACAACTGGGACAACAGGGACATCGGACAGTGCTGCAACGAGTTCATTAGAGGTACTGCCACCTAAACATACCTAATATTACTACGGCGGCAGCTGGCCATAGAGAAGTGCAACGAGCTCGCGCGCATCGTGGACAACTGGGACAACAGGGACATCGGACAGTGCTGCAACGAGTTCATTAGAGGTACTGCCACCTAAACATACCTAATATTACTACGGCGGCAGCTGGCCATAGAGAAGTGCAACGAGCTCGCGCGCATCGTGGACAACTGGGACAACAGGGACATCGGACAGTGCTGCAACGAGTTCATTAGAGGTACTGCCACCTAAACATACCTAATATTACTACGGCGGCAGCTGGCCATAGAGAAGTGCAACGAGCTCGCGCGCATCGTGGACAACTGGGACAACAGGGACATCGGACAGTGCTGCAACGAGTTCATTAGAGGTACTGCCACCTAAACATACCTAATATTACTACGGCGGCAGCTGGCCATAGAGAAGTGCAACGAGCTCGCGCGCATCGTGGACAACTGGGACAACAGGGACATCGGACAGTGCTGCAACGAGTTCATTAGAGGTACTGCCACCTAAACATACCTAATATTACTACGGCGGCAGCTGGCCATAGAGAAGTGCAACGAGCTCGCGCGCATCGTGGACAACTGGGACAACAGGGACATCGGACAGTGCTGCAACGAGTTCATTAGAGGTACTGCCACCTAAACATACCTAATATTACTACGGCGGCAGCTGGCCATAGAGAAGTGCAACGAGCTCGCGCGCATCGTGGACAACTGGGACAACAGGGACATCGGACAGTGCTGCAACGAGTTCATTAGAGGTACTGCCACCTAAACATACCTAATATTACTACGGCGGCAGCTGGCCATAGAGAAGTGCAACGAGCTCGCGCGCATCGTGGACAACTGGGACAACAGGGACATCGGACAGTGCTGCAACGAGTTCATTAGAGGTACTGCCACCTAAACATACCTAATATTACTACGGCGGCAGCTGGCCATAGAGAAGTGCAACGAGCTCGCGCGCATCGTGGACAACTGGGACAACAGGGACATCGGACAGTGCTGCAACGAGTTCATTAGAGGTACTGCCACCTAAACATACCTAATATTACTACGGCGGCAGCTGGCCATAGAGAAGTGCAACGAGCTCGCGCGCATCGTGGACAACTGGGACAACAGGGACATCGGACAGTGCTGCAACGAGTTCATTAGAGGTACTGCCACCTAAACATACCTAATATTACTACGGCGGCAGCTGGCCATAGAGAAGTGCAACGAGCTCGCGCGCATCGTGGACAACTGGGACAACAGGGACATCGGACAGTGCTGCAACGAGTTCATTAGAGGTACTGCCACCTAAACATACCTAATATTACTACGGCGGCAGCTGGCCATAGAGAAGTGCAACGAGCTCGCGCGCATCGTGGACAACTGGGACAACAGGGACATCGGACAGTGCTGCAACGAGTTCATTAGAGGTACTGCCACCTAAACATACCTAATATTACTACGGCGGCAGCTGGCCATAGAGAAGTGCAACGAGCTCGCGCGCATCGTGGACAACTGGGACAACAGGGACATCGGACAGTGCTGCAACGAGTTCATTAGAGGTACTGCCACCTAAACATACCTAATATTACTACGGCGGCAGCTGGCCATAGAGAAGTGCAACGAGCTCGCGCGCATCGTGGACAACTGGGACAACAGGGACATCGGACAGTGCTGCAACGAGTTCATTAGAGGTACTGCCACCTAAACATACCTAATATTACTACGGCGGCAGCTGGCCATAGAGAAGTGCAACGAGCTCGCGCGCATCGTGGACAACTGGGACAACAGGGACATCGGACAGTGCTGCAACGAGTTCATTAGAGGTACTGCCACCTAAACATACCTAATATTACTACGGCGGCAGCTGGCCATAGAGAAGTGCAACGAGCTCGCGCGCATCGTGGACAACTGGGACAACAGGGACATCGGACAGTGCTGCAACGAGTTCATTAGAGGTACTGCCACCTAAACATACCTAATATTACTACGGCGGCAGCTGGCCATAGAGAAGTGCAACGAGCTCGCGCGCATCGTGGACAACTGGGACAACAGGGACATCGGACAGTGCTGCAACGAGTTCATTAGAGGTACTGCCACCTAAACATACCTAATATTACTACGGCGGCAGCTGGCCATAGAGAAGTGCAACGAGCTCGCGCGCATCGTGGACAACTGGGACAACAGGGACATCGGACAGTGCTGCAACGAGTTCATTAGAGGTACTGCCACCTAAACATACCTAATATTACTACGGCGGCAGCTGGCCATAGAGAAGTGCAACGAGCTCGCGCGCATCGTGGACAACTGGGACAACAGGGACATCGGACAGTGCTGCAACGAGTTCATTAGAGGTACTGCCACCTAAACATACCTAATATTACTAACACATTAGAATGTGAACAATGTATACCCTGTTTTTTAATACCAGAGAATAAATTGAAAAGTGCAAAAGTCAAAACTGACATAAATAAATAAATGTAGACAACATCACATACATTGCTCCGAATCCAAAGTAAGTAGCTAAAGCACTTGTGTTATGGAATCAGAGACAACGAAGGTACCACAAACACCCAGACCCGAGGCATTTAGAAAAGTGTTTTTCTATATTGACCCGTCCGGGGATCGAACCCGGGACCTCAGAGCTGACGACACCTTGAAAACCGGTGTGTACGCCACTCGACCACGGAGGTCGTCTCATCATAAAAGCTATTTATGTCTTTTATATACAGCGTGTAACAAAAACCCTGTCCGATCCCTGAGAGTATTATTCTGTATTGTACTGCGAACACATATAAGTAGCCATTAAATGGATTGGAGATTATTATTCTGACTGCTCCTCAAAGTTCACGTACTTACTACCTACAGCTTTGTGTCAAAGAAGCCGCCTATGCGAGACGGTTCATGAACTGTACCACAAATACGCCTTTATTGGATCTGACAGGGGTTTTGTTACATGTTGTATTATACAATTTAGGTTATAAAAACAGAGTATAGAAAATTACGCTTTTCTACATTGCCTCGGGTCTGGGTGTTTGTGGTACCTTCGTTGTCTCTGATTCCATAACACAAGTGCTTTAGCTACTTCCTTGGATTAGGAGCAATATACGATACGAGAATAATTATGATGTAGTCCACATTCTATTTGAATTGTGAATCTTTATGTTTACTCACATAATAGGGAGAAATTAAATTTGTAACGTTTTTCTGTTACCCGCCATCTTTAATTCTAAGTCACATTTTGCCGTTACGCGACATATTTATTATTTTCATTTTTTTTTGCGCCTACGTGTTGAATGTATGTAAAAATTATAGTTTTTTTTGTATTATCTTTTTTATTGTTATAAACAGCGATAATAGTATCGCTGTCGCTTTATTTTTGTAATTGCGCCAACAGTGTAGATTTTCAAAATTAGCTACTAATTGAAATACATGTTTTCCAACGTCGAAGATTTTTATATTTTGCCATTACCGCCGGTTAGTTTTCGCTAGTGCCGCATAATTATCCTATCCTAAGAAAGTAAAGTATGGAGTTTCTTTGCCGGTTCTTCTCCATGGGAATGACACTTTGGAACCGCGCACCTAGAGTCATTAGATTAGTAGTATAGCGGGGGGCTTCGGATTTCGATTTGCCAATGTATACAAAAACTTGACAAATTATATACTAAAACCTTCCAGAACCACTCTATCCATTGGTGAAAACGGCATGAAAATCGCTACAGTCGTTTTTGAGATTATCGCAAACAAACAGACATATACAGACAGACGAGGCGGAGGACTTTTTATGATATGTACGATGATTTCAGTAATTTTATGTATGTTTGTCACAGAGGACACGCTCTCCAAGATCGGTCCGGGCAAACGCATCGCAGAGCGACGTGCCTATTTATTTGACGGTCTTCTTCTCCTCTGCAAGCCCATCACTAGTATAGTAAGTATTTTTTATATTATACAACATGTAACAAATCCCTGTCCGATCCAATAAAAGCGTATTCGTGGTAGTCCATGAACCGTAACTGTTCTCTCTGACCCAAAACTGTAGGTAGTAAGTACGTGAACTTTGAGGAGCGGTCAGTGTTGCTGTTGCCTTGGACCAGTTTAATTTTATAAATTTTATTATTCCCACTGGGGAGAAATTATAATCTCCAATCCATTTAATGGGTACGTATATGTGTTCGCAGTACGATACTGAATAATACTCTTAGGAATCGGACAGGGTTTTTGTTACACGCTGTATATTTTATTTCATATTTCAATCATAAATATTAGGATAGTAGTGATATGGCATCCCCCCTCCAGGTGGTGAACAGCGGCAGCAGCGGCGGCAGCGCGGGCGGCGCGCAGCAGCTCAAGCTGAAGGAGAAGCTCCACATCCGCAAGCTCGAGCTCGTCGACAGGCCCGACACTGACGGTACCTACACTCCCTCCCAGCACTAAGAGTGACCTCCACCCCCCCCACGACCACTAAGAGTTACCTCCACCCACCTCCCACCACTAAGAGTTACCTCAACCCCCTCCCACCACTTAGAATTACCTCAACCCCTCTCCCACGACTACTCCACCAGTCTCCCAACACTAAGAGTTACCTCCACCCCTCCCACCACTACTCCACGACTGTTAAAGATCACTGTATGATAGTCGGGATCAACGTCTTATCGAAATTTCCGAGGCAGGGAAGGGTCTCGGTATATTTCATATAAGGTCACCCATCCATGGACAAACCGCGGTGAGCGCGACTTAACCTTTACGTAAAGACAAACCCTCCGATGAGCCCCTCCTATACATATTCTTCCCAGTAAACGTACAGATGAGTGATTCCGTGTGTTGCCGGCAGAGGGCCGGCACATGGTGGAGCTGTGCCCGCGCGTGGGCCCGGCCGTGCTGCTGGCGTGCGCGTCGTGCGCCGAGAAGCGCCACTGGATGTGCGACCTCGTCATGCTCAACACCAAGCCCATGCTGGACCGCTTCCTGGACAGGTGAGGTTGCCCAGCTGTGGCCGAAGGCCCTATCGCGTGTCGAAAATCCGCTAGGGTCGCTGTTGTCGCTTAAGCCCCCCTAGCCAAGTTACATTTCTACAAGCGTTAACTATGATAGAAATCGCCTAAGTGACATTAAATGTATGGTAATGACATTTGATTTCGATAAGTCACGTGACTCAGACTTGTCACTTCCATACATTTGAGCGATTCGATCAGCGATATCGCTTGTAGAAATGTCACTTGGCTAGGGGGCAAGGTCTATCTGGCAATTTTGACCAATTGTCCGCCAGTAGCTTGTCTCTCATTGGTGGAGAATGACAGATAAATCTTATGCGACACTAGCGAACCTAGCGGATTTTTGATACACGATAGCCCCCATTAACGCTATGATAATCTAAGTTATAAAATCACTGTGCATGCCAAATCTAAATGAAAACGTATAGAAGTATAAATTTATGAACTCAAACAGTTTCACTCTCTGTTCTTTCACTCTCATACCTCCGAATACTGAAACGGTAATTCACTTTAACGTGTACTTATATGTCACCAATTTTAAGCTATTGCATAGCTTTTATCGAGGGTGGATCGGATTTTATTGAGCGCGGCGACCGAATCAAGAAATTCCGTAACGAAAATAAAACCTAACTCCCCCCACTCCGCCTACCATGTAGCTCGGCCGGCGTTCGCTAAACGTGTATGTATATGGTACGACTGTACAAAGCTCGCACGGATCGAGACGAGCTGCTCCGAAATCGGACTAATACGTAAGCAGCTGTGTGTGGGAAAGTATAAAGGTGTAAAGAAAAAAAAATACTGCATAAATAAAAAATGCTATGCAATAGCTTTACCGCGGCAGTCACCAAGTGCCACACGTTTTTCTTTTTTTTTGAGACAGCATGACTTAATGGCAAGCGGACCTTAGTCTAACTGATTGACGTTTCAGTATTCGCCCTATGTCCCCTGTATAACAAGACTAGTTTTTGCTCGCGGCTCCGCCCTGGGGTGTCGGTTACCGCGGCAAATTATACCCTAAAGCCTTCCTCCATAAATTGGCTATTTAACAGTGAAATATTTCTTCAAATCGGGTCAGTAGTTTCTGAGGTTAGCGCCTTCAAACAAACAAACAAAACTGAAGAGTTCTTCAGTTTTATAATTCTAATCTTAATTTAAATAGGATTAATATAAAAGTAGTGCGTATAGTCAACGAGGTAATCAGGTGCATAAAATTGAATATAGTCCATTGAAATGTTACATTTTTTAGGCCTAACCTTGCGTTTTGTAGAGGACACAATTTTATTTTTTTGATGCGTAGGGGGGGTCAGTGTAAAGCTAAAACCAAGTTTGTGGGGTCGCCACCCTTGTCCCACGGCCGCCATCTTGAAAATAGGGGTCCAAATGGTTTTTGCGATATATCTCTTAAACTATTCATCCGATAAAATAAATTTATCAACATTTTTTGTTGCAAATTAAATTTTCTACAACTTTGGTCTAGTAACTTTTTGTCGTAGAACTATAAATAAAAAAGTTATAAGCGAAAATGTTCAGATTTCGAGATTTTTTTTATATTTTTCGATATAACTTTTTTTTTTATCAATTTACGAAATAATTATATCAGACCATTTTTGTAGATCGTTTTTAAGGAACAACTTTTATAAACAACATTTTTTTATTAAGTTAATAGCTAAGGTTTTACAGCGCTCCGAAGTGAGTACCTACTATTTTTCAGTACTCTTAACTATACACATATTATACGTCTGTACTAATAATGTGTCATCAGTTATTGTTTATTTTGTTATTATATTATTAATTATTGACTGTTTTCCACTCCATTACAGAATTTTACAATTATTGATTTTGAAAATAACTTTAAATCTGATGGCGGTTACCGAGAATACTGTAATAAAGATGATAATTCTCTTCACAAAAGCAAGACCTCCAAGGCAGTGACAAAAAGTACTTTTTATTTATCTTCACTTCCTCCAACACAAGACACAACTCGCTTCCATACTTTCCGAGTCTACCATCAGGTCCAGTCGTGGCTTGGTATATATATATAATAATAATGATCCTGAAGACTGGGGCTGGAAAAAATGTGGAAAATTATTGATGCCAGTGCAGAGCTCTAAACCTCCAGCACCCCCTGAGCTTCTAAAACTGATCTTTTGCAAATGCAAAGGAAACTGTTGAGCAATGTGTGGATGTCAAAAAGCAGGGTTGAAATGTTCTGCAGTGTGCTTCTATTGTTCTGGAGAGACTTGCAGTAATGGGGCTTTCAGAATTAATTAATGAAAATGAGTTTGATGATGAACCGCCGACATTAACACCCCTTCCTTCTCCAGTTCTCCCACTAATATTTAATACAGAAAGCCGATTAGATGCTGAGCCGCAGCCTTGTCCATCGAAAATACTGAGGACGGAATAATTGAAATTTAGAAAATCACCGTGGATTATGCCTATTGGCGATACCACATAAAAAACACGCGCCTCCAGACTCTACCTCGTGAGTGATGGGGAAAAGAGTCAATAAATAACTATTAATAATAAATTTTTCCCAAATTTATTGATGTAAAAATTTAAAATTTCAATGACGTTTCGGAAAGACTTTTACAAATTAATATGCATTCGGCCATCACCCTTATTCGATATTGCTGTTTTGGTCCCAAATTAACTTATTTTCTCCGTGCCTCCCATTTATGGAAGCACCCTCAACTTTTGGAAAAAATGGATCAAATTATCAAATATACACTCAGTTTAATTCTAAATGTGGCCATGGACGACCGAGTATGGACTCAAGCCACTCTTCCCATCCGTATGGGTGGGCTCGGCGTCCGCAAAATTACCAGTTTCAGTTTACCAGCTTTTATATCCTCGGTCCACAGCACGGATAAATTAACCAGGAATATCCTAGCATCCACACTGGTTGATTTTGACGTGCCGTGCTTCACCGAGGCAGTAGATGCCTGGAGACTTGCTGGCCCGAATTCAAATCCTCCTGACCACCCATCATCGCAGAGACAGTGGGATGAGCCGCTCTGCAGAGTAGTTCAGCAAAAACTTATTTCTACATCTGCTACTACTGCGGAGCGTGCGCGCCTGCTAGCTGTTGGTGAGTGGGAGTCAGGTCTTTGACTGCATGCACTACCGTCGTCGAACATAGGCACCTTGCTCGACGATACTACTCTCCGCCTCGCTGCTTCCCTTCGCTTAGGCGCTTCTTGCTGCTCTCCACATCGCTGCCACTCTGGCGAGGTTGTCAACAGCCTCGGTCACCACGGCCTGTCATGCAGCCGTAGCGCAGGTCGTATGGCGCGGCACGCGAATATCAATGACATCATACGCCGTGCTCTTGTTGCCGTCGGCGTTCCAGCCGTACTCGAACCCAATGGCTTGGCACGCGACGATGGCAAGAGACCGGACGGCATGTCTCTGTTTCCTTGGAAGATGGGTAGGCCTTTAGTGTGGGACGCTACTTGTGTCGATACTCTTGCGCCATCCCATCTTCCTAGTTCGTCGTGCTGTGCTGGCGCTGCTGCTGCGGCTGCTGAGAACCTCAAACGGCGGAAGTACAACAACCTAGTTGGAAGTTATATTTTCGAGCCGTTTGGGGTTGAAACATGTGGACCGTGGGGTCTGAGTGCTCACATTATTTTTAAAGATTTATCCAAGCGTCTTGTTGACACCTCATGTGACCCAAGGACTGGTTTTTACCTTGGTCAGCGGTTAAGCATTGCCATTCAACGTGGTAATGCTGCCAGCCTTATGGGCACACTTCCAGTCGACAGCGATGTGGAAGAGTTTTATGATGCTATTTTTTAGATTTAGTTTTGTTTAATTAATATAGTTTAGTATTAAGAGTGTTTTTTAATTAAATAATTTTGTTAAGTCTCAAACACCTATGTTCAATAATAAATAAAGAAGACTATTTACGAAAAAAAAATTAATAATAATGCTAATAAATAATAAAAAAATTATAATAACAAAATAAACAATAACTGATGACACATTATTAGTACAGACGTATAATATGTGTATAGTTAAGAGTACTGAAAAATAGTAGGTACTCACTTCGGAGCGCTGTAAAACCTTAGCTATTAACTTAATAAAAAAATGTTGTGTATAAAAGTTGTTCCTTAAAAAACGATCTACAAAAATGGTCTGATATAATTATTTCGTAAATTGATAAAAAAAAAGTTATATCGAAAAATATAAAAAAATCTCGAATTTCTGAACATTTTCGCTTATAACTTTTTTATTTATAGTTCTACGACAAAAAGTTACTAGACCAAAGTTGTAGAAAATTTAATTTGCAAAAAAAATGTTAACAAATTTCTTTTATCGGATGAATAGTTTAAGAGATAAATCGCAAAAACCATTTGGACCCCTATTTTCAAGATGGTGGCCGTGGGACAAGGGTGGCGACCCCACAAACTTGGTTTTAGCTTTACACTGACCCCCCTACACATCAAAAAAATAAAATTGCGTCCTCTAAAAAACGCAACCCCAAATGTAACTTTTCAATGGACTAATAACTTTTACCAAAAAACATATATCGAAATCTTAAAATTCTAAATAATCTTTTCATATAAACATAAGTCACGTGACCTGTCACTGTATGAATAGTTCATTTTCCATTTTACAATTTCGTCCTATGTTCCATGGGGAAAGTTGTTCAGTTTTATGCACCTGATTACCTCGTTGAATCCTGTATAAATTACGCGTCACTTTGTTTGTCCGGAACTCCTAAACTACTTAACCGATTTTAATCAAATTTGCACACGGCGTTCAGTTTGATCCAACTTGAAAGATAGGATAGCTTAAATTCTATTCTTCTTTTTTTTCTTTTTGGAAAAACGACACCCGCACTAAGGAATTTAATCCTTGTGTCGCGGGGGTTTCACAAACATTCAAATCACATGCACAAAGAACACCCAGACTTGAAACAAGTATCTGTGGATCACACAAATGCTTGTCCCATGCGGGGATCGAGCCCGTAGCACACGCGCACAGTGGTGATTAGCGTGGTGACCTATACCACTCGGCTATCCGTGCAGTCCAACATCATTGTATATAAAAAACCGCAGGCTGAGCTGCGGGCAACAGTATAAGGTTGGGTGTTTAGAGAAACACAGTTCGTCACGAGTAACCATTTATTACTGAATACAATATTAAATGATACATGATTTAATACGGTAGATAGACACGCATACATACATAGGTAATAGGTATTCATACATACACTACATGCCCATCCAAAAAAATAAAAAAAAAAAAAACTAAAATACATTTTTTTTTCTTATAATAATCTGTGTATAATTCTAATGCTTAATTCTTATTAACTAAAAGTAACTATAACATATTATCTGATTGAACATAGGGCCTAGTTCGATTCTTATGGACTATTACAGGTTTTCCTTTATAATTAATTTTTATATTTGGTTCTGAAATTTCTAAAACTTGATATGGACCAATATATAATGGATCTAGCTTATTTGATATTTGTTCGTTTTTAAGTAGTATTAAATCACCAATTTTATACATAACAGGGTTCATCTCTTTATCATACCTTATCTTTCTACACTGTTTACTTCGAATTAAATTCTCCCTGGCATCATGCTGCGACTTTTGTAATCGATATCTAAGTTGTTGTGGATAATCGTAATGATTGTATAAAGGTTCTATATCACACGTAAAGTTACTTGGTATGCGACATTGCTTTCCAAACACTAGTTCATAAGGTGTATATTGGGTTTCCGTATGTACCGTAGTATTGAATGCAAAGCACCAGTAGGGTAACCATGCACTCCAATTCTGCGGTTCACCGTTTGTTTGTATTCGAAGGAAAGAGACTAAATTTTTATGTGTGTTTTCCAATGAACCTATGGACTGATGGTGATAGGCGGTGGATGTTAACTGTTTAATGCCTAGAATTTGGCAAACTTCTTTCATTATATTAGATACGAATTCAGTACCTCTATCAGATATTATTTTTGAAGGTATACCATAGCGTAAAATAAAATTGTTCACAAAACATTTTGCTACTGAAATTGTATCCTTAGTATTTAGGGGATATGCCTCTACAAACTTACTTAAATCGCATTGAAGCGTAAGAATATAACTAAAATTACAACTATCCTTATATAAGGGCCCGACTAAATCTAAGTATACTCTATCAAATGCGGATGTACCGGTATCCGTGAGAACCATTGGTTCCTTTACGTATTTATTCATATGTTTATACTTTAAACATTTGTCGCATCGACTAACAAAATCTGTCACGTCCTTGTATAATCCTGGCCAAAAATATTTTTTCTTAATATTGTTTATCATCCTTCTTATGCCGGCATGGCCACTTGAAGGTAAAATATGATAGTCATTTAATATAATGCGCTTTGTCTCGTTATCGATTATCTTATGGACACCCTTCAATACAAACAATCGTGGTCCGGACCAATTTGGTGTCTCATATATCGTACGCGTTAAGTCTTCTATTAATAGACTGTTACAATTATTTTTAATTATATAGAGACTACTTAGTTTTGCTTCTTTGCAAAAACTCTCCAACTTCCTCACAAAGGCAGCTCGTGCGCAGTGTGATCGGAATGCTGGATTGACATTTAATACAAACTTTGAAGGGCAATATATAAATAGTTTTGATTTACTGTTAATGCTATCATCTAGCTTTCTCCACTCATAGTCATTTACAAATAACAACTCAGTACAATCGTTTGGTTTTTTAAGAATTCCCACAACTTTTGGTTGATCAGTCCAATCGTTCGTGGTAGTCTTATCGACCAAAGGATTGTTACTCTCCTCTGTCATACTCTTATCTTTCAACTTCTTCTTCTGACCTCGTGTCATTACCGAAATAATGCGTTCATTCATTTCTTTCAACTCACTACTAGTTATTTGTATACGGGATAGGGTATCTGCTACATTCGATTCTCCCTTGACATACCTCACTTCAAAGTTATATTCTTCTAGCAATAACCTGAATTTCATTAAACGACTGGATGGATTGTTTAAACCAAATAAATAAACAAGAGGTTTGTGATCAGTTTCTACTATGAATTGACGCCCATACAAATAAGGTCGAAAGTACTTTACGGACCACACTATCGCCAAGAGTTCTTTTTCGATAGTGGGATAGTTCCTTTCGGCTTTATTTAATGAACGGCTAGCGTACGCTACTGGTAAACCGTTATCATTACAAAGTACAGATCCGATAGCGTAACCCGATGCGTCTGTTTTTAATATGAATTTGTGATTCTCCTCAAGGTTAGGATATTGTAACACTGGAGGTGTTGTTAAAGCATGCTTAAGTGCAGAAAAAGATTTTTCACAGGTTTTGTCCCATCGAAATATTACATTTTTACGGCACAAATTATTTAAAGGTAAGGTGATTTCGGAAAAACGGGGGATAAATTTTCTATAATAATTCGCGAAAGCAACGAACCGTTTGACTTCCGCTACATTTTGAGGAACGGGATAATTCTGTAAAACTGATATTTTCTTAGGATCTGGTTTTATACCTTCAGCCGATACCACATGACCAAGAAATAAGAGTTCTTTCTTAAGAAATTGACATTTTGCGGGACTGAGTTTCAAATTAACCTTGCGTAAACGCGACAAAATATCGATTAGGTTTTTATTGTGCGAGTCTAAATTTCGTCCAATACAGATTAAATCATCTGCATATGTCAGAACTTTATCATAAGTTAATCCTGCCATTCCTATTGTAATAGCTCGACTGAAAGAACTGGGGCTTGTTTCCAGGCCCATCGGCATTCTGGTCATTTGGTATTGTCCTGACGGTGTAGTAAATGCTGTATATTTTCGGCTTTGAGAATTTAAAGGAAATTGAAAAAACGCTTGGTTCAAATCCAAGTGTGAAAAATACATAGCTCCAGATAAAGAATCTAACACATCAGTAATACTGGGTAAAGGAAACTTATCGTCAACAATACGGTCGTTCAGCTTTCTAAAATCAATAACTAATCGCCAGGACCTGTTCTCGTTGTTCTCTGATCCTTTTGGCACCAGAAGAACTGGACTCGACCATTCACTACAAGCTGGTTCAATTATTCCATCATGTAGCAATTTGTTTACCTGTTTTTCCATATCTCCTCTTTGTGAATATGGCAATCGATATTGTTTAATATAAACTGGTTCACTATTAGGTTTCAATTTTATATTCTGTTCATATAAATTACAAATCGACAATTTATCTCCTAATATCTATAATAAGTAAGTAAGTAAGTTTTCTGATGTGTTAATAAGTAATATAAACACATCAGAAAACTTCGCACAAATATTCATTACAGAGGTTCTTTCCTCTTTATTCAAATGATCGAGATTCAATAGAGATAACATTTCCTTTACTCTTTTCGGGTTAATTACATCTTTTTCAAAAGAGCAGATTGAATATTTACTGAAACTGTCTAGTTCCGGCCTAAAATAACTAAGATTGACTTCACTCTCTCGCGTATTTAAAATTTGTATTGGTATTTTTCCCTTCTTCACACTTGCAATTCCACCGGATAAAAATACACCCTCGCATAGTTCTTTCGGAAAAATCACACAATCACCCTTCATCTCTGCATTTATTCTCTACATTTAATTTATTAATTAACTCAATTAACTCTGAGAATGTACTATTGCTGGGTGATTATAACATCCCTACTGCTCAATGGACTCAACTCAATCCAAATCACAATTTCTTGTCATGTCTGGGCAGTTCCCCTGTCTGCTATCGATTAAAAGATTTTATGATTACTCACAATGTTAAACAATATAATCACTTGAGTAACACTAAAGGTCGCATCCTAGATCTTTTATTAAGTAACATTATGTGCTCTGTCTGTAAACCACACTTGGATCTCTTGCCTGCTGACAACCACCATCCTCCATTTTACAGTTTACTGTCATTAGATATCAATATAACACTACAAAAGCCTCGACATATTCCGAAATTTAATTTTTATAAAGCTAACTACGAAACAATAAATTGCGAAATTGACCAAATCAACTGGGAACATACATTTAACAATCAGTCAGCAGAAAACTGTGTAGAGATCTTCTATAATTTACTGTATGGTATTATAAAAAGTCACATACCGATGTCAAAACCTAAAAATACACACTACCCCGTTTGGTTTACTAAAACTCTTATCCAATTACTTAAAAATAAAAAAAAGGCATGGACCAAGTGGAAAAAGTACCAAAACGTGAGCGATTATGAGATGTTTTCCTTATATAGAACTCGCTTTCATGCTGAATGTAGTAAATGTTTTCTTAAATATATAACCAGTGTTGAGAACAGTATTCATAAATGTGTTAAACACTTTTGGGTCTACCTGGCTAATCGTAGAGACAAAGCGGGTATACCGTCGTGTATGTTTTATAAAAATGAGATTTCAAACGAGCCCGTCAAAACATGCAATCTATTCGCATCATTTTTTCAGTCAGTATACGAGCCTTCTATTCTAATGCCCGACTGGTGCCCGGCTCCCGATTTACCTAATATTAATAACAGCTCTCTTTGTTCCTTACAGTTTGACTCTTGTTTAGTTCGTAATCAATTAGCATTGCTGGACATAAATAAGGGACCGGGACCTGATGGTATCCCACCGTATTTTTTGAAACACACTGCTAAAACCATAAGCAAGCCGATATCCATGCTGTTTAATATGTGTATGCTTAACGGTACATTTCCAACTCAATGGAAAAAAGCTAATATAATACCTGTTCACAAAAGTGGTTCCAGGCAAAATATTGAAAACTATAGACCCATATCAATACTTTGTACTATAGGTAAACTATATGAAAAGCTTGTCCACGACGCCATCTATCCCTTTATCCGACACATTTTAATACCACAACAACATGGTTTTGTAAAACAGAAATCTACTGTCACAAACCTAATGATTTTTGCCAACACCTTGTTTAACAACATGGACGTTGGATATCAGACTGATGCGATCTACACAGATTTTAAAAAAGCATTTGACAGGGTGGACCATGCACTCTTGCTAAATAAAATTGCCTTTAATGGGATAAGAGGAAACTTATTGCGTTGGTTTCATTCGTATATTAGCAACCGGAATCAAATTGTAGTGAGTAACGGGTATCATTCGGACGTATTTTTGGCCACCTCAGGCGTTCCCCAGGGGTCCATTCTTGGGCCTCTCATGTTCATAATATATATTAACGACATCAGCAAATGCTTTTATCATAGTCAATTTCTACTCTATGCTGATGATCTAAAGGTTTTCAGGCAAATCACAGCACCTAATGATTGTATTCTTATTCAAGAGGATCTAAACAGACTATCCGAATATTGCAATATTAACAAATTGCAACTAAGCATCCTCAAGTGTAAATATATAATTTTTACCAAAAAAAAGAATACTATTCATTATAATTATTCACTGTGTAATGAACTTCTAACCAGGGAGCAATGTATCCGAGATCTAGGTGTCCTCATGGACAGTAAATTACACCTAAACTTACATATTGAAAAGATCACTTCGAAAGCATTCCAAATGTATAACTTTGTGATGAGAGCCGCATCTGATTTCAAAAGACCATCAACTTACATATATCTCTTTAACTCCTTAATTCGCCCGCAAGTTGAGTATGCCTGCCAGATTTGGAACCCCTATTACGCTAAATATGATTACTCCATAGAGCGAATCCAGCGCAAGTTCCTTAAAACCATGCAGTACAAATGTAATTTGACGCGTCTCTCATATGAAGACTCCTTGACTGAATTTAGTTTGTTAACACTACATAAAAGACGCCTGTTACTCCAAGCCATGATGCTTTACGGCCTAATCTTGTAAGTTCTGTTTTGTTGTCTTGTAAGTTGTAATCTAATAAGTTTTTGTAGTTTTTATAGTTTTTTTATAAAAAAAAAAAATGTATTGCTTCTGTACTGTATCTAAAATTTTGTAACCTGTGGAATCGTCATGGATTGTACAATCATTTATAGTTTGTATTTCACATTAATGTATTACATATTGTACGATTGTTTGTATTCCCCCTAATAAATAAATAAATAAATAAATAAATAAATAAATTTATATAAAATATCTTTTCACACCTCGGGGGTACGCTTAAATAACTATTATTACCTAATTTGCCCATACTCAAAGGTAAGCTAATGTCTTTTATGTCATTATGTAAGGTTATATAATTAGTTTCGAAATCTATTCTACAATTAAACTTGCGTAAAAAATCTATGCCTAATATTCCTGCTGTGGGAGTTGATAATTGTTTTATAACGTGAAACTTATGTCTAAATTCCATTCCACAAATAGACAAAGGTATGTAAACATATCCCTCGGTTTGTAATCTACCACCAATACCATTTATGTAAATTCGATTCTCGGTAATAGGTATGTTTACATTTGCGAAGACTTCGTACCTTAACGCGCTCAGCGATGCCCCGGTATCAACTAGCCATCTATATTTGGTGTTACCTACCGCGAGCTCGATAGAATTACTAAACTCACAATTAAAAATATTATTGGGAACGAAAAAACTCTAATGTATTAGCATTCGCATTATTTGTTTCCGAAGTCCCGAAATTATGAATGTCGTTATCCGTTTCGCGGGTGGGGGTGACAGAACCCGAATTAAAGAAATTAATTCGGCCACCATCCTTGCCCCGAAAATTACCCCGGCGTCTATAATTATTACCTTTGTTGAAAGTTCGAGTATAATGCTGCTGTCCCCTTGAGAAATTAGAACCGCGTGCTCCACCTGCAAAGTCGTGATTCTGTACCAGCCTATGCTGTTGTTGGTAACCCGAACGTCCAGCCTGATAACCTCTAAACTTACTACGGGATCTATACGCACCTGTTTTACCTCGATTCACAAAATAGGCAAAGTCCTCTTTATTCTGTGAATTACTTGAGGCTTCCTCGTCCTTTGCTGCCCGAATAACATCCTTTAATGCCGTGTAGTTCCGAGCTGTTAAAATAGTACTTATTTGGCGATTTCTCAAGCCAGTGACGAAACTTTTGATTGCTATTTTTTCATTTAAAGGGCGTAGTACTTTAAAAGCATTTTGATCGCCATCTGCTTGCGAAATCGTCAAATCTACGAACAAATTTTCTATTTTACTGGCATAATCGTCGAGTGACGAACCGTTTTGTCATTTTAACCAATTCGTGTTTGTTATTTTAACCAATTCATGATGTATCGCGGTGTCCGATTTCGTTGTCAAAAGGTGATTCCGCATATCACTTAGGAGTTCATCACAC
The DNA here is from genome assembly GCA_950381575.1 of Plusia festucae. Lineage (NCBI taxonomy): Eukaryota > Metazoa > Arthropoda > Insecta > Lepidoptera > Noctuidae > Plusia > Plusia festucae. Next base: position 6,980,095 of record OX494459.1, read on the forward strand.
GAGTCATATGACTGCAAAAGTCTCATCTTAGCATTCTGAGTTAAACGAGTTTTCAATACGAATTTAACTAACATACTCTTACCTTCATCATTGAGTGTGCTACTGTATAATTCGATTGCGTCCATCAAGTTCCTAGTAACATCCTCGTCACCTGTCATCACAGGGAGCATAGATACGGCTGTTTTATAGCTAAACTTCTCCATGGTGTTGGTTTCCGCGCCTATATACACCTTTGAACTCGATTGGGAGCTGTAATCTTTAGAACATATGGTTTCAATTTGCAAATATATATCCTTAATTAAGTCGCAATATGATTGCACCTCAGCTAATGCCTGTCCTGTAACCTGAGTTATTAATACATTTGAACATCTATAACATTCTTGTCGTAATTTATAAGCTTCGCTTAATTTTAACTGTAAAACGTCTTTAGTTCTCTTAGGGTAACTTAGCTTAACTAGACTTTCTTTAATACGTTTCAGATTATCATATATATTTTTTAAATTTGACATACTATTTGCTAATTAATTGCCTTAGATTTTACTACCGCTATCATTGTCCTTTTTCGACTTTCACTCAATATACACTTTCCACTTCACTTGTCGGCTATTTACCCAGCGTCTCAGCCGCTGTCTCATCCCGATGACCTTCGTGGAATACTCGAGGTTGCGGACGAAGTCCAACCTCCGAACGCCTGAAGGAGCGTCTCAAATTCTGGATCATTGTTTCCTCTCTTATCCAAGCCATGTGACACCTCTTGTACAGCTTGAAGACAACATACAGCAGTCCAATGCCCAAGATCGTGCAAATAACGATGAGTACTATACTTATCCCCGAAAGATGGGATTTCAATTCTTGAACCGATGCAGTGTTCGAACCCAGCGCATTTTGAGTTATAAAAACGTCTTCTTTTTCCACGTTTGACCGACACATGGTTCACTTTTTCTTTCCACTGGGCACCAAAGTTTATTTAAAGTTTGTACAGAAAAAAAATAGTTTTGTAGTGTCCCATCACATGAACGATGCTTATCCGAACCCGAGCCACAGACCGCCGTACATGGCAGGGTCGCCATATAAGGTTGGGTGTTTAGAGAAACACAGTTCGTCACGAGTAACCATTTATTACTGAATACAATATGAAATGATACATGATTTAATACGGTAGATAGACACGCATACATACATAGGTAATAGGTATTCATACATACACTACAACAGCTAGTAGTATTATAGCTGAGCGAGCGTTGTGTGTGCAGCATCCTGCTGGAGCTGGAGCGGCGGCACCCGCTGCAGCTGCCGCCGGCGGCGCTGTACCGCTTCGCCGTGCCCGACTCGCCGCGCAACCTGCTGCTCGAGGACCGCGCCGCCAGCGCCGCCGTGCCGCTCATCAAGGTAACTGCTGCTCCCACTGCCGCACTACTGCCGCACTACTGCCGTGCCCGACTCGCCGCGCAACCTGCTGCTCGAGGACCGCGCCGCCAGCGCCGCCGTGCCGCTCATCAAGGTAACTGCTGCTCCCACTGCCGCACTACTGCCGCACTACTGCCGCACTACTGCCGTGCCCGACTCGCCGCGCAACCTGCTGCTCGAGGACCGCGCCGCCAGCGCCGCCGTGCCGCTCATCAAGGTAACTGCTGCTCCCACTGCCGCACTACTGCCGCACTACTGCCGTGCCCGACTCGCCGCGCAACCTGCTGCTCGAGGACCGCGCCGCCAGCGCCGCCGTGCCGCTCATCAAGGTAACTGCTGCTCCCACTGCCGCACTACTGCCGCACTACTGCCGCACTACTGCCGTGCCCGACTCGCCGCGCAACCTGCTGCTCGAGGACCGCGCCGCCAGCGCCGCCGTGCCGCTCATCAAGGTAACTGCTGCTCCCACTGCCGCACTACTGCCGCACTACTGCCGTGCCCGACTCGCCGCGCAACCTGCTGCTCGAGGACCGCGCCGCCAGCGCCGCCGTGCCGCTCATCAAGGTAACTGCTGCTCCCACTGCCGCACTACTGCCGCACTACTGCCGCACTACTGCCGTGCCCGACTCGCCGCGCAACCTGCTGCTCGAGGACCGCGCCGCCAGCGCCGCCGTGCCGCTCATCAAGGTAACTGCTGCTCCCACTGCCGCACTACTGCCGCACTACTGCCGTGCCCGACTCGCCGCGCAACCTGCTGCTCGAGGACCGCGCCGCCAGCGCCGCCGTGCCGCTCATCAAGGTAACTGCTGCTCCCACTGCCGCACTACTGCCGCACTACTGCCGCACTACTGCCGTGCCCGACTCGCCGCGCAACCTGCTGCTCGAGGACCGCGCCGCCAGCGCCGCCGTGCCGCTCATCAAGGTAACTGCTGCTCCCACTGCCGCACTACTGCCGCACTACTGCCGTGCCCGACTCGCCGCGCAACCTGCTGCTCGAGGACCGCGCCGCCAGCGCCGCCGTGCCGCTCATCAAGGTAACTGCTGCTCCCACTGCCGCACTACTGCCGCACTACTGCCGCACTACTGCCGTGCCCGACTCGCCGCGCAACCTGCTGCTCGAGGACCGCGCCGCCAGCGCCGCCGTGCCGCTCATCAAGGTAACTGCTGCTCCCACTGCCGCACTACTGCCGCACTACTGCCGTGCCCGACTCGCCGCGCAACCTGCTGCTCGAGGACCGCGCCGCCAGCGCCGCCGTGCCGCTCATCAAGGTAACTGCTGCTCCCACTGCCGCACTACTGCCGCACTACTGCCGTGCCCGACTCGCCGCGCAACCTGCTGCTCGAGGACCGCGCCGCCAGCGCCGCCGTGCCGCTCATCAAGGTAACTGCTGCTCCCACTGCCGCACTACTGCCGCACTACTGCCGCACTACTGCCGTGCCCGACTCGCCGCGCAACCTGCTGCTCGAGGACCGCGCCGCCAGCGCCGCCGTGCCGCTCATCAAGGTAACTGCTGCTCCCACTGCCGCACTACTGCCGCACTACTGCCGTGCCCGACTCGCCGCGCAACCTGCTGCTCGAGGACCGCGCCGCCAGCGCCGCCGTGCCGCTCATCAAGGTAACTGCTGCTCCCACTGCCGCACTACTGCCGCACTACTGCCGTGCCCGACTCGCCGCGCAACCTGCTGCTCGAGGACCGCGCCGCCAGCGCCGCCGTGCCGCTCATCAAGGTAACTGCTGCTCCCACTGCCGCACTACTGCCGCACTACTGCCGCACTACTGCCGTGCCCGACTCGCCGCGCAACCTGCTGCTCGAGGACCGCGCCGCCAGCGCCGCCGTGCCGCTCATCAAGGTAACTGCTGCTCCCACTGCCGCACTACTGCCGCACTACTGCCGTGCCCGACTCGCCGCGCAACCTGCTGCTCGAGGACCGCGCCGCCAGCGCCGCCGTGCCGCTCATCAAGGTAACTGCTGCTCCCACTGCCGCACTACTGCCGCACTACTGCCGCACTACTGCCGTGCCCGACTCGCCGCGCAACCTGCTGCTCGATTTGATAATTATATTACAGGGTATTTTGTAACGCGTTGTATACACGACATATTATTCACTCCATATCCAACCGTACCGGAAAAACAGGGACGTCACGGTTAGTGTAACTAAAATATATCTCGTAACTAAATTACCAAATATTTGTGAACCTCAGTTAAGCCTAACAGCAGACCGTTAAAGATATAGATACTTATGGGTTCTGGGTTATAATTGCGTTGGTATATTTAACAGCCTTTACGGCGTTTGGGTAAGCCTTTAAAAGCCGTTTTAAATACATGATGATAATTATAAGTTTGTATGGTATGGAATGGCAATTTTTTGGGAATTCACATTATTTTTTTGAAGAAAGTGTTACAGTTTTATAGACTGACGCAGTATTTCAAATATGAATAGGCGTTTCAGAAACACCCTGTGTTTTTATCTTGGGGACCGATTTCACCATTCAAAACGGAGTTACTTGAAATTAAACGCTCATTACTCTTGGCTGAAATAAGTCATAGCATCAGTCAATCAACTCTGCCTATCGCAGTCCACAGGCAAATGGGTAGGGCGTCGGACTTGCGATCATGTGGTTACCGTTTCAAATCCCACCCATTGCACTACCGACGTGAACCCACTCGTAACAAGCATTTAGCTAAGCACGAGAGGTTAAGAAGAATACTAGTAATGTGCGACCCACATTGCAAGTAATTTCAAAATATAATGTATTACAAGTATTCACGGAAAGTTATAGGTAGGATGACGAAATCTAAGACGCCATCTTTTATTATTAGTGCTAGCATGATTTAAAATGATGCATTACGGATTTTTGACAATTATAATCTAGTGCATGCTTCAAAATACTAACATATATTGCTTAGAACAACTTAGGTACTAAAATTTATTTATATTTTACTAAAATCATTGCTTTCGCTAACATTTTAATATTACAATATAACATATTTTTTTATAAATCCTTGTGAATTATTGTCAGGCCTCTGCTCCAGATAAGAACTGTCCATTAAAATATAAAGCCAACGCGATTTGTGACGCATTTGCGATTACTTTTTTATTGAAAAATATATTTTTAATATAAACAATTTGAATTAGGGTGATTATCGCGAAATACAAATATTTTTTGTGTCTCTTCGCGTTAAAATCAAGATTTTAAACGTCTTTTTTGTTTTTATGACTTTTACCACCGAATACTGAAATGCCATTTATCTTTAAGACGTTCTCAAATGTGGTAGGTATTTAAGAACGGCTTTCTTAAAGTGACAGAGACATTAAACTGATAGATGTTTCAGTATTCGGTCCTAAAATAATGTTTAAGTTAATCTTTTGTCTTAATAAGGCCCACTTGCAACGTAAACTTAACTCTGAGTTTGTTGCTTATACGAGGTTAAATTGACTGATTGTCATACAATATTATCAATTTAATCTCGCGTTAGCAACTAACTCTCAGTTATATAAATTAAGTCTCGAATACGCAAGTGGCCCTAACCGGCCTTATTAGGAAAAGCGGTTTATCTTAAACCCAGGTTTGAACCGTACTTTATAAACGTTTAAACTTGGATTTGTAATTAAACCTCTTTTTGTAATAAAGCCGAATAGAATTAAGTTAAAATATAATCTTCTCTGTATTGCGAGATTTTCACTAATGTTAAAATTTTGTGATAATTCTTCATTATAAAGCCATAATAGACCAACGAAAAGTTTATTACGACAGTTGGAAAAGTGTCTATGACTGGATATACAGGCAGAGTAAGTCCGAAAACAAGGATGCATTAATAATACCGGCCTATAAATGCCCCAATGCTTTCCACAAGCCTCTTCTCATATAAAGATGGAGTGAGCGCAACAATGGATTGTGTGAGAGATGATATGAAAAAGAAAGCATTGAATGAAGATGACGAGTAATAGAGATGAATCAAAGGGACATACGCATTGCGCCGACCCCATATGAATAGGATAAGTACAGGGAGATGATGATGACGCGTTCATGTCGCTCAGACTGGCGTTCCCAGGTAACCGATCAGGCTGCCGAACGCGGTCAACGTGTATAACGCTTGCGTACTCTTTGGTGTCCAAAAAGCTTTGCTGGATGCGTTAGTCAGAGTATTTACGGATTACGGACATACGACATTTAAAAAAAAATACATTAGTTTGTCGAAACTTTTTCATTAACATTTAATCTTAATATATATTAATCTCGTGTCACAATGTTTGTCCTCAATGGAATCCTAAACCACTTATAATAAAATTCGCACACCATGTACAGTTCGATCCAACTTGAGAGATAGGATAGTTTAAATCTCAATTATATAAAAAAAAAAGACCGCGGGTGGAGCTGCGGGAAACAGCTAGTATCATAATATGATAGGATCAACCCGGGGACTTAAAGACATGAAATGTATGAAGAAGTTTATGGAAGATCCCTAATATTTTTGTTTGGAGTGAGCTAATCTCAAGAACTACTGGTACAATTTAAAAAAATATTTGACTGTTAGATAGGCTACTTTTACCTCGATAACTATACCCCCCGGGCAGTGTCGCGAGCAAAAGTTGGTTCTCAATATGAGATGAGATATCCCGGTAGTTGGATATTTATAGGCCTGTATTAATATCAACTTTTTCATTCAACTGTCGCAATAAACTAGAGGTTGTACTATTGTGGTGTACGGAGCAGGTACTGGTGATGTGTCTTTATCGCTGGTCAGGGTTCGAAGACAAAATTATCATAGATAATGAAATATAAAAGTAATTATCTTGATGGTAAAAATAGAAAATGCAAAGGATGTCGCGCCCATGTAGAACTTACTATTATATTTTACTAAACATTCCTGTTTTTTTTTAGTTGGTTTTGTGAGTGACGAAATGTATTTGTTTTGAATTTTCTTTATTTTTTAATTCCCTAGCTATTCGTCCATTTTTAGGGTAAACCCCTCCTCCTTCCAACCTTTTTTGTTTCATTTTTTTTCCTAGCCTCTGTCTCGGCCAAGGCAAAGAGCTATCTACTCTCCTTCCATTACTCTCTGTCCAGGGCTGTGATGTGCCAGTTGTTGCCTTTGTCGGTGACGTCATAGTCACATTTAAAATAAAAATTGTCAAAGATAACAGGGATGGTAAATTTTGTCCGTGAGGTAGGTTAAAAAATAAAATTGGACATAATTTTTCTTATAAAAACAAATAGCATAGATATATTGATTTTAAATGTCGCGTGACGTCACAACTTAGTACACTTTGCACTAAGTTATCACGTAGCGCGTGTCCTTAACTTTTCTGATATCTATAAAACAAAATCACATGTCTAATATTTTTTTTTTCACTGAACTGACGGGCAAATTTTTTTTAACGTCGTCCTTATTGTCTGAATAAATGACAACCCAGAACCCCGGCCAGTTATCTAGCCGCATCGGACTAGGACTTGCTAGGATGTCTGTCCTACAGAGAGTGCGGCAGCGGCTAGGCCGCCTGTGTCGCCGCCGGGCATCGATCCAGCTCTCGCCGCCGGTATCACCTCACTTCCAACCGAAACACATCGACGATATTGAAAATTTAAGTATTATTGAAGGCTAAACATTAGTGGTCGCATAAAAAAAAAACTCATTTATTTGTGTAATTACAAGTCACTTAAACATGCGCAAACAAATTAGCATGTGTGTGTGGATTTAAAGCTAGATCCTCTGTAAAAGTATAATATGTTACGAAGAGTCGAGGGGAACGGACTGCAATTATTGTTATAATTATTATTACTACACAGTTAAAAGTTACACAAAAGAAACTATTTCACTTATGACTGGGTATATTTTTGCAAAAAACTTACTTTTCGGACACCCTATTTAAGGTCCCAAAACTGTCAATATTTAAAAGTAGATAAAAGTTTGTGCAATTTTCAAAGTGAACCATTACACATGTATTTTCTGATATCGCATTAATTTCAAGCTACGTAAGATTGAATTTCGTAAATCGTGACCACTGATGGATAGAAGACTGCACCTCTAAAACACTACATTTCTTCTCAAAGGAATTAAGAATAACAGTTTTATATTTTTAATTTATTTATTAACAGAAGATAATGTCGTGTTATGAGGTCATAAAGAAAGCGTAGTTATTCAACTAAAAGTCGGCCGATTGGTGACCAACTGTCGGCCTACAGTTGCCTAACTTTGTACTAAGCTGCTGCGAAGTTATTTTAATTTATCTGCTTTTAGTTGAATATTTTCGACTGTTCTTAGTATTAAGATACTCAGTTGTGATTAATTATATTTTCGAAGTTTTGTAGAGTGCATGCTATTTAACCGACTACAAAAGGAGGTTCTCTATTCACCTGTTTTTATGTTGTTGTATTTTTGCTAAGCGATATCTCCTGCAATCGTTTTAGTTTTCGAAAATTATTTTTGTTTTCTATAGGGTCCATACCTAAGAGGTGGTTCTATATCAATTAGTTGTTTGAAATGTGGTTTTTGAATCAATATAATTGGAAATTTGCCTTTATTTTTCTCGGATGTAGCACTCTGCAAATCTCTCTGAAATTAATTGTCAGTATTATCAATATGTGCCAAAGTGTTCTGTACACACTAAGTATATGCAAGAAGCTCTGACTTCAATATCACCTTCTAACTCGATTTAAATTAGTGCGTCCATTGCGGGTTAAAAATCCATTCATTGTTCGTTTGTAAGGCTAAGCAAGCAATGGATAACGATTCTAAATCGAGTTATGTACTAAGGCTGGAATATGTAAGAAGTTTTTGGTTAACGTCTGAAAAACATACTATACTATTATTTATATTTAATTTATAATTAAGATGGACTAATGGATAAGTTATACTTTAGTTACTGTGTGTTTTTATAAATGCAAATAGTTCAATTGTGACGTATATAGTTAGCATATCAAGAATATCTTAGCATACATTCTTGTGATATGCCACTTTGGCTTTTACGTCAAGAACTTTGATATGGAGTGTAAAAATACAAAAGTTTCTTAACGTTTATTAATAATATAATAATAATTATAGCTTTTCTATCAGTAACTGAAATATAATGAAACAATATGATCTCAGGTACTAGTCTATAAAATTGTATTAATCTACTTATTGTTGTTGTTACTATGGGTGCTTTTAATTTTACTAGCTGTTACAGCGCCAGAGTTGCGCCACTGCGGCGCCACTGTCGCGCGACTATCGCTGTTATATAAACACCACGACGAGCAATCTGCAGTAAATGGGTTGTAGGAGTCTGATTGACAGTCGCTCTGTAAAATTCCGGTGTCGGTGAGTCTGGAAGCCGACCCCAACATAGTTTGAGGAATACGATACGCAGAAGCCGAGCAGTCGAAGGAGTATTTTTTGTGGAGTTGCGCCGCAGTGGCGCCATTGTTGCGCCTCAGCTGCTGATATTCAAAGTACCCTATATGTTTTATGAAATTGTTTTATCTTGTTACGCTGAATTTTTGTGGTCTGACAAACTGCATGGCTTTTGAATTTGTTTCTTTTATATTTGTGTGCATGCTGAATTGCTGAGCTGATTGTATTTAAATAATGGTATATATGAGATGCGACCCCAGCTATATTCCGCATAATAACCTGACATAGTATAAAGATCACTCCCACTACAAAAATAAAACAATATAAAAAACTAAAGTTTAAACAAACATACATATAATGTGTCTCACGACTGACCCAAATGGGTTTCCAGATCAGCGTTATGTCAATTACAGGTAAATTTTATACTCGTGTTTGACGCTGGTTTTCATCTAGCACCCCTGGTAAAAAACCTTCCTCTTGAATTATATATACATGAATTGCATTAAAATCCGTCGTGTAGTATAAAAAGTCTAGCATACGAACAGCTGTAGCAACTTTGTTTTACACTATCTTAATAAAGTTGTTAATAAACGAAAAAATATCCTAGCTGACGCGGAAAACGTTGTTCTGCCATATTTAAAAAATCTGGACTGGGCCACCCCTATCACTTAGAGATGCGAAAAATAGATGTTGGTCGATTCTCAGACCTACCTGATATGCAACAAATATACAAATCGGTCCAGCCGTTTCGTAGGAGTTTGGTAACAAACACCGCGACACGAGAATTTTATATTTATTTGTTTGTAACGAAAAGCTCTAAAACTACTGGACCGATTGAAAAATCATTTTACCATTAAAATTCATTCCTTAAGACCCGGGCGGAGAAGCGGTAAATAGCTATTATTTATTATAATAGGATTGCTCAATACATAGTGTGGTATTTTATGCAAGTTAAGGCAAATTTTTCTATCGTCAGATAACTTTTATTCGACGAATAAAATTGACTTTAAAAATATCAAAATTATTCCCCGAATAAAGTTATGCCGATGTGAAAAGTCAGCCCTTAAACAATTATTTTATTTATTTTTATTTCGAGCCAGAACTGTGTCACTGCAAGGCAGTCTTCTTCCTTCCATATTCCTCTCTCAAAGGCCGATTGAGGCCACTCCTTGTTAAAGGCGTCCATCTCTGCCTTGGTCCTCCACGACTTCGTATGCTGGGGAACCATTTTCTTTTAAGATTTTTAAACCGGCACTCGTAAATGCGGATGTAAATACGGATGCGGATGTCAACATCTGAAATATTCCTTGCACATGTTTGTCAGATCATTTTAAATTAAGCTTGCTCAGCATGTATAATTGTTAGTAGACTTGAAATCTTTAATTATTTAGATCACGAATAGTGTTTGAAACACGCACACTAATATAAACTATTTAGGTATTATAAAACAGGCCTATACATGTCCCACTGCTGGGCACAGACCTCTTCTCATATAGAGAAGGTTGGCGATTTTTAAATATTTTTTTTAAAATCCAGGTTTCCTCATGATATTTTAACTTCACCGTGTCTTGTAGTAGTAACTTGATGAATGAAGTTTCAATTGTGGTTTAGAGAAAACTTACTGTAAGTACTTGTAATAATCCGCTACGCCCTGAAAATGGCGGTTCTCAAAACAGTTACGTTTTTTTTTTTTTGCAAAACTCAAATAAAAAAGCATGTTGACTGGGTAAAGAAAACGTAATTCTATTTAGTCCGTCAGTTAGGTAATAAAAAAATATTACAAATATTACACATTTTATCAAATTAACAAATAATAACTCAGTTAAAACGCATTTAAGGGGAGTGGGGGCTCACTACGTCATAGCTCGGTATAAATTTTACCAAGGCGTGACGTCATGTGACATTTCAACTCAATATATCGCCGTAATTATTGGAATGAAAAATTACGTGTCCAAAACTTTTCAATAATCTACCTGATGACGAAAAAAAAACTTAGTTCCAATGCCTATTGCTGGATCATCTATAGTAATTAGTGCTCAATAAAGGGCTTGATCGATTCATATGTAATTTTCTACGATACTAACATTAAGTATTTTTAGATGGAATTAATTTTCATTACGATATTATTTACTACTTGATAACTATTGAAAAGTGAGAATTTTTAAGTAACATAATATTGAAAAGTGAGAATTTTTAAGTAACCTATTGAAAAGTGAGAATTATGCTATAAGAAATATATGTATACATAATATTCTGGCATCTTAGCTGGTTAAGCCGCGTTTACCGCGGTCGGTCCGTGGATGGATGACCATTTGGTATATGCCCCTTCGTGCCTCGGAAAGTTAAGCCGTTTGTCCCGACTGTCATCAATCTTTGGCGCCGTTCTTCTCCATAGCTAGAGCACTTAGGAAGCGGTGAAGGGTGGGCGTTATGGGGGTGCTGTCACGGTTTTTATTTGATCTTCAATATGGTGATAACTATGATTTCCATAGATTTTAGTATAGGTCTTAAGAACTTTTTTAAATGTTACAAACATTTAAAAAAATGGTGTTAAAATTTAAAACGTTGGTAAAGAGAAGAGGTCGATAGATTCCCTCTAAAGTCAATTATTGATTGAGGCCTAGTTTTTTGACCCCTAGTTAACTCAAAAATAAAAATCCTAACTACTGGTTTCAAACTTCGGTAGAACATGTTTATTCATAAATTTTAATTCCTGAATAAGGAATTAATTTCTAAGTTACATAGTTGATCGTGTAGGCCTATAAGCTATAGAAGTTTTACCTCAGATGTATACGTCAGGTTCTCTCGAATACTCAAACGCGACTTAACTTTAAGATGTTCTTAAATGTCTACCTGTCACTAGTTTTGTGTACTTGGTGACAGAGACAGAATGAGATAAAATTGATAGATGTTTCAGGCCATTATATATCAGTTCTAGGTTCTATATGGATTTTGGACGTGTGCAGAAAATACGGCAAAATAGTCTAAAACTGTAGTTGTGAATAATAATTAGTATAAAATCAATACCGGCACTGTATCTTCTCTCGTTCTGGTGTTGTTTAATGACGTGAATCGCGTTCCTGCATATCGGCGATAGAAAATAAAAATAATACGTATTTTTTGCAAGGATTAAATTTAAAAAAAAGGAAGGAAAAATTGTAACGTCCAGGACTCGAACCAACGACTACCGTCTAACTGCTGGTGCGTATAACCATAATTTGCGGGCTCGACTACTGCCAGACTTTTTTGCTTTTATTATGGAATAAAAGAAAATATATATAAGTATTTATTTGTATATATATTCATTTATTCCATATGCATGCGCATGCAATGTAAATTAACAACAATTAAATACTGTATATATTATTGTATTTCGGAGCTATTTTTTTATGATGTCCAACGCATATACATATACGTAATAATAATTTAATTTCAGTAGATCTGTAAAATATATATTTCTGATGAATATTCTAGTTTAGTAGATAATTCGGAGTGTGATGTACTTGTTTTTAAGTATTAATTTGTTAAATTTTTAAACTAAAACTTTTATAAATAAAAATTACCGGAACGTATGTACTAAGTGCGCTCATAACTTCGAAACGACTGCACCAAATTGGATGATTCCTTTTGCTGTTTGTTCGTTATTTTCGGGAAGGTTTGTATAATGTCAAAAAAAACTTTTATCTCATAATATGAAAAGTGAGTGAGTGAATAAGATAGAAGAAGGTGATAGATCACATGTTTTACGGTGGGACCTACTAACGCAGGTGAAACCACGGGCCTCGGCTAGTTAAAAATTGACCAAGCAGGTATCTATATTACAAATTATAAAATATTTAAATAATAAGTATAAAGAATATTTTTATAATCAATTCGCCCGTGATACAGGATGTTGTACAACGTATATTTTTCAAATATATATTTTTACAATCAATTTAATATAATTATTCATTAATTATTTATGAATAATTTCGTTAAATTGTATTTATATATTTTTTTTAAACAAATAAAATAAATAATAAAAGTTATTCCAGATAACTAAGTAGTAATTATTCTTATAAGTAGTTAGTATGTTAATGTTTTTTTTAATTAGATTTTTAATTAGTTGTAAGGTATTTGTTGTGATTGTTAATGGTTTTGCTTGCGTACCTTTTAAGATATTGAGATGAAATAAATGTAATTTATTTAAGTCAGAGTTTGAAAGACAAATGTCTTGTTTGGAAATAATTGTTGAGATATGAATTTAATTATTACGACAAAATAAAATATGAAAAATCAACATTGCGATTAAGAATGTTATTAAAAAAATTATTATTTGCAAGAAAAAAAAAATAATTAATATTTAAGTCGGCATTAATATAGACAAACCCAAGATGCAAATATATCAAATCAATATCAAAAAATAACCATAGCAATAAAATCATCTCAAAAGTCTCATTAAAAACAACTTTATTCCATCCGCATAAGGTGGAATTTGCGACGAAATATGTTCGTTTCAAACTGTCACCACCTTTGTGTAATTGAAGACAGTATTTGCTGTGACTTTTGTTGGAGACTGTATCTATGGTTTTTTTATATCAATGTAAGTCTAGTACAAATGTCTATTAGCATAATTATGAAATACTCATTAAAATAATGTTGATGTTATAAATAATATCACTGACTGGCCTGTTGGTCTAGTAGTTAGTGACACTGACTGCTAAGCTGAGGTCGTGGGTTCGATTCCCGCCCAGGTCAAATCTTTGTGTGATGAGCACGATGATTTGTTCTGTGTCTGGGTGTTATTTATCTATAATATGTATGTATTTACAAATATATAAGTATGTTTATCAGTTGTCTGGTTACCATAGTACAGGCTCTGCCTAGTTTGGGATCAGATGGCCGTGTGTGAGGTGTCCCAAGATATCATTATATTATATAATTAATATTAATATAATTAATTGTATTTGTTGTGTTAAATAAGTTTCGGAAAACTCGCGCTGTTTCAGAATCAGTATTCTATTTATACACCAACTTGACAAGGTGTTTGTGACTAAGTGTAAGCCGAACTGTTTGTCCTAAAAGTTAAGACGCGCTCGCCGCGGTTGGTCTGTGGATGGGTGATCATTTGTAAGCAGACCCCTCCGTGACTCGGAAATCACGAGCCGTTGGCAACTGTTATATGTTGATCTTTAACAGTCGTTAAGTCATTACAATTCTGACAACCAGTCTTACTATGGAATACTGTGTTACCCTGTGGGTTGTGGAGGTCAGATAGGCAGTCGCTCTGTAAAATACGATATTCAGCTCAATCCGGTAAGACTGGAAGCCGACCCCAACATAGCTTGTGAAAGGCTTTTTTTTTTTTAATTAATACTTAAATATTTCAAACTTACATACATACACACCTAAAACTAAACTATAATAATAAGACAAAAACTACAAAATAGTATAAAAATCTCTACCTCATCGCTGTACACTGGAAGTGTGCCCATAAGGCTGGCAGCATCGCCACGTTGAATGGCAATGCTTAACCGCTGACCAAGGTAAAAACCAGCTCTTGGGTTAATCGAATTTATACTTTATTACATTCCATTGTGCTTCTAATTTTGGCTGGCGACTCGTTTTCTTATATTAAACTTGTGGTTCCTTTTTTTTTGGCTATTTATCTTAAGGCTAATTTAAGTACATTCTAGTAATTATGCTATACAGCTATTGTATTTTTTTTATTATTATACAGTACGTATAGTATGTTCTAAGTTTATTCTACGAGGTAATCAGGTGCATAAAACTGAACAACTTTTCACAAGAAACATAGGTCGAAATCTTAAAATTGAAAATCAACTTTTCATACAATTACGAGTCACGTGACCTGTCACTTTGTATGAAAATTTCATTTTCAATTTTAAGATTTCGACCCATCTTGGGAAATGTTGTTCAGTTTTATGCACCTGCTTACCTCGTTGAATATACGCACTCCTTTTAATTTAATCCTGTATAGTAAGTCTCTTTAACAAATATGGATCACCACGCTTGCTCGCTGCGGCTTTGCGATTTCAATATTAATAAATATATAACTGTTTCTATGGCGAAGTTTTCCAATACTTATTCAATGTTCTAAATAACATTCCCTAATGTTAAATATTGAATTTTAATAAAACTATGTGTTGTGTTTAATATGTTTTCTTCAACGCCTCTCTTAATACCAACTTATAGATATTATTCGTACAATAGAGATACAGACTAGGCATCAAAAGAAAAAATATATTTTGACCTTATGTTATATAATAAAAAAGATACAAAGGCGCGTTTAAGTTCAGAAGTGAAGGCGTGTGACGTGACGAGCCCCCACTCCTTAACTTAAATTCGCTGTATCTAAGTTTATATGCGTTATTTCGTAAAATCAAAGGAATAGGTGTCTAATATTTTATATTTATCTATAAAAATGATTGACACGTATTTTTTTCTTTTTTTTTAGTAAAAAAAAACTCTAATCTCATTCACTCAAATTTGTTTTTATATCATGGTATCACAATGTCTTATTTTTTACATTATACCAAAGATCTAGACAATTCATTGGTTGGTATTGTCGCCTGACGTCACAATCTCGTAAGTTGTGCAAGATCGTGACGTCATTAGCCCCATTTCCTGAACTTTGATTCGTTTCATTCCTAAGCCTCCTTCTGTAAGCACATTAGTTCAGCCTAATGCTTAAAAGTTAATAAAACATTCATTTGAATTTTCTGGGATTTAATTCATATCACGCTGCTTATCCTAAAACTTTAACTAACCTCTGGGTAACTGTGAATGGATTTATTTATAAATGAATACTAACATATACTGCGCTTACTAACTTTTCTAATAAATAGTAACTGAAATAATTATCTCACAATATTCTGATATAGCGTAGCTCAATGTATAAAAATCCTTGTTTAGAAATGCTAACACCGAATTTTAAGTAATTATTATTACTTACAGGTTAAATTCAGCATTCGGTGTTAGGGGTAAATTCGGTCAGATACGGGTTAGTTCACACCGAGGCGCGACGCGCACATTTTAAAAGAGCAATTTAAAATATAACTTTATTTTAATAAGATAAGATACACATTTCTTTGCGAGAATTCAGAGTACGTTGCGCCATGCAGCGCTGCGCCGCGTCAACGAAATGTGTATCTTTTCGTGTAGAAAATAAAGCTATATTTTGAATCGCTCTCGGTGCAAGCTGACAATATTGCTAAACATATAATAATATGCTGTTTCTACATAGGTAGGTATTTAAATTACTTCAAAACGTGTATATATATAGACCTCCTTATTGGTTTCGATAACGGCGACCCATGACAATTCACCTCCTAGCGTGAGCCCTGATGTGACTGGCTAGACCGAGTTTGGTTTTAAAGACCCGGTCGCAAGCGCTGCAGTATAGCTGACTCGCATTGTTGAGAGTGTAATACAATAAAATAAACTTAAAGTTTCTGAATATTATCTTGTCAATCTCTACTCCTGTTAAGTTTTCGTATTGCAAAATGTGAAAGAAAAAAAATCCTGAGCGTGTATTTTCCAGAATGCGTCAGCCATCAATACAAATACATAAAATTTAAGTGTATTCACGGTTATATGCTCTATACTTAAGCTCAAAATCAGAAAAGTATAAAAAAAAAATATCTGCCGATTTTCCGGGTAGTCTACTAAACGGCTAGATACAAAAGGCATCGAAGGTAATCTGACGTATAATAAAAGTTAAATAAATTTATTTGAATTTGGTGGCAAGCCGACGACACTGGAGAGATCTGGACCAAGAACAACGGCGACACATGAGTATCAAGGAATCAATCGTTTTGTTATTTTCCCTTCATAAAATTGACATAGTGCACAACGAAAAAACATCTTAACCTTGTATCACGAACATCATTGCTAATACACACAAAAATTGAAATTAAAAAATCTCACTACCAATTTTATTATGACATTTTTCAATCAAATTTACATTTTAATATTTTTGTAAGCTATTTAAAAACCCCCTTTATTTTGATACCAAACTCGATTATTTGTCAAAATTTTGGGGATTTTTATTACAGCGCCAAATACTGCGATTTCAGTTTTTTTTTATTAAGATGTTCATAACGTATGTATGTATCACTCTATACATGTATGACTCTCACCATTTAAAGGAATCTAGTGGCACCTCACATAGCTAGAATTCATGAAGCTGCTTAGTCTATAGAGCGAGCCAAACAAATACTCATATATACACACAAAAACAACAATCTTTCTGGCGATGTAATATTCATTTTGAATTTAAACCATGAATTACTAATTCTCCCTTTGTCCCCAGGGCGCAACGCTCCTCAAACTAGTGGAACGCCTGACCTACCACATATACGCCGACCTGAACCTAGTCCGGACCTTCCTCACCACGTACCGGTCGTTCTGCTCCCCCGGGGAACTGCTGGACCTTCTGATTGAGAGGTTCAAGATCCCGGAGCCCAGTGAAGTCTACGATACGCCGAGGACAGGTGAGATCTGATGATTGGCATTATATATGAGAACTGCCCCCTGGCCAAACGACATCTCTACAAATGTTATCGCTGATCGAATTGCTCAAATGTATGGAAGTGACAAGTCTAAGTCACGTGACATGTCATTGAATCGAAGAGAAATGTCATTTCCATACATTTAATGTCATTTAAGCGATTTCCATCATCGTTAACGCTTGTAGAAATGTCGCTTGGCTAGAGGGGCAGGCATTTTGAGCATCTATCGCTCCTCTTACAGCTGTTCTATACGGCATAGAATAAGTTGTATATTGTAAAAAAACTTGGAAAAAATCAGTTTGAATGATATACAGGATGCTGCAGAAATTAATTACACAAATATTAATACTCTCATTTAATTAGTTCGAAATATTTATACACAACCAGTCACACAATACAGTCAGTGTCTCAATTCAATTATAAAAAAATCGCATTGCATAATGAACTTAGTGCCATCAAGATAAGGTTGAAATTGCGAAAAAATATATTCGTTTCAAATCTGTCAATGTGTAATTAAAGACTGTTTTGGCTGTGTCGTTCGAAACTGTGTATGTAGACCTTATTCTAAGTCAATGGGGCAACAAACAAAAACTTTTATTTTGATTCTCATAAAATAGCAATATAAGCGGCGGTAGCCTAATGGCTAGGGCGTCGGACTTGCGATCATGTGGTTGCGGGTTCGAATCCCACCCATTACACTACCGACGTGAACCCACTCGTAACACAAGCATCTTAGCTTAGCACGAGGGGTTAACGAGATTACTAGTAATGTGCGACCCACATTGCTAGTAATCTTTATTAAAAAAAAATGTTGTATACTTATTGGGCCGCCATGTTTAAAGTCCGCAATACGACGTTTGGTATATAATAAGTTGTATGTATATTTGCGCACGCCAGTCCCAAGGATCAAGACACCCAAAAAGGACTTGAGTCCTAACTCGTCGCTCCTGGATATCGACCTAGGTAACGTAATCTACATCTAGATGTATGTATATCTATACAGAAATAATTTAAAAGTAGTGCGTAAAATGGAAAATGAACTTTTCCATACAAAGTGACAGGTCACGTGACTTATATTTGTATGAAAAGATGATTTACGATTTTAAGATTTCGACCTATGTTTCTTGGGTGAAGTTTTTCAGTTTTATGCACCTGATTACCTCGTTGTATATACGCTCTACTTTTAAATTAATCCTGTTTAGATAAAAAAAATTGGAATCGATTAATACTACTGCAAAGTCGAAGCGTCAATCTTAAAAAGAATGAAGCAAATTTATAACAGGTTGGTCTAGTGGTTAGTGACCCTGACTGCTAAACCGGATGTCATGGGTTCTATTCCAACCCCACACAAAGCTTTGTGTGACTAGCATGATCATTTTACCAGTATTAGGGCGTAATCAACATATAATATGTATGTTTGTAGAAATATAAGTATGTTTACCAGTTGTCTGGTTGTCATGGAACGGGCTCTTCTTAGTTTGGGATCAGATGGCCGTGTGTAACTTGTTCCAAAATATAAATAAATATCTTTAATCAAACAATGTTTGCAGGGACATTACTTTTGCATTTCGTCGCATACAGACGTGCTCATAAATGCAACAATTAATTACTTAAATTTATACATTATATATAGTGACCTAGTTTGTAGTTTCTAGCGTGTTATTCAAATTATTGTTGTAGTGTACATTTTTAAATGATGTACTGACTATAGTGATATTAAAACATTAATATGGATGGCAGCCCCTTTGCCCGGAGCGGCGCGACGTGTCGCACCCCTCCTCCATCACCTTCTCCGAAACAAGACCAAGCCCATGAAGAGTCAATTGAAGTGATCTCCACTCCAGAGATTCAAAAGTGGCTGAGCTCAATAGAACTATACCTTAATGAGGTCTGTTCGATTGCTTCTGAAGGTAAGCTGAACTCCGACCAGAAGCTTAAAATATCTAACCACTGCCGTAAAATTGGACACGGAGTCTCACAAATGGCTGTGCAATATCAGTCTTTAAAACAGAAGGCAGTACAAACCCACATATCACTTCAATCTGTGACCGAAAATCGTGACCTAGCAGTATGCCTTTCAGAGCTTAAGCAGTCAATTCAGGAATCTTCTGCGAGACAAAAGACTGCAAGCACATCTTTTGCGGATATGGTGAAGAAGGGTCGCGAAAATTACGTTCGCCCAAACAACCTTAGCTCGGTGGTGATTTATCCGAATGATACCTCCAAGACTAGCGACGAAACAAAAACCTTTGTCCAGAAAATTATACGCCCTGAGGAACTGAATCTGAAGGTCCGAGCGGTACGTAAGATTAGAAATGGAGGAGTTATTATTAGCACTGAAACCAAAGATGACATAGAGAAATTGAAAAGGTCAGTCCAGCTATCAACCACAGCCTTTTCCGTCGATGAACCGGCGAAACGCAATCCAAGAATAATAATTTTAGGAGTTCCCGCAGCAATGGCTGAGAGCGAGGTTTTCAAGTGTATTTATGAACAAAACTTAGCTGAAAAACTGCCAACAATGTCTAGAGATACCTTTATGACTTCGATCAAACTAAGCCATAAATCTGGTAAGAAAGAAGCCGACTATTGTAACTTCATCATTGAAGTACCAGCCGTCGTGAGAAAAGCCCTTATCACCCAAGAAAGGTTATTTATAAACTGGACTCCTTGCCGGCTGAGAGATTACACAATGGTAACAAGGTGCTTCAAATGCCAGCAGTATGGCCATGCAGCCAAAACCTGCAAAGCGGCGACTCCATCATGCGGACATTGTGGTGATGAGGGTCACTCAATTCAAGAATGCTCTAAGAAAGAGGACTCTCCCAAATGCGCGACTTGTCTGCGTTTCAAAAAACCCTGCAGTCACAAGACGGGAGATGCCGAATGTCCTGCCCGCAAAGTCGCCGAATTTAGGTATATAAATTCAATTAATTATGAAGGCGCCTAAGAGCGCCACACACTACTTATTATTTAAGGACTAATATTATTCTTAAAATTAGAATGGACGTTAATTTAATTACCGAAATAGATGACTCATTCCGTACTGAGGCAAAGTCGTGTGAGGTTGAAGACTGCAGACATTATCTTTCTGGTTATAAGAAACCACTAACTATTTTAACCCAAAATATCCGTAGTATTTATAAGAACATAGACAGCTTTAGTGTTTTCTTACATAGACTTCACCTTTCCTGCGACATCATAGTACTAACTGAATGTTGGCTATCCAATCGTTATGATGCATTGCCGAGAATACCAGGTTATAATATATTCTATAGCAAATCAAATCATAACCAAAACGATGGTGTGATTGTCTATTCTAAAGAAACCCTAAAGGCCACAGTTGAAGAGCCGAAGTTACAGGAATGTAATGGTTTACTTATTAAAATCGGAACAGATATAGCGATAATCGGCATATATAGATCCCCCTCCTTTAGAAATTTGGACTCCTTTCACACCTCTTTAAATAAGTATCTTCAAACACTTAGTTCCTTTAAAAATGTAATTCTCACAGGAGATATAAATATTAACATTAGATCCAACCAATATGATCCCGGAAAGGAAGATTACCTGAATCTATGTTCATACCATGGGCTCCTACCTGCCCACACATTGCCTACACATCAAAGCGGTTCCTGCATTGATCATATGATGATCAAATCCAACTTACAGTATATTACGCTTGTAACTAATTCGACAATCACTGACCATCACGCTGTCCTACTAACCATTAATTTATCACTGCCTAGGCAAAATCGCCCCCAGACAAAGTCCAAATTAAATTACAATAAACTCAAATGTGATTTATGCAACATAGACTTTAACCCAGTTTACAATAATGCTGATGTTAATGAGTCATTGTCATATTTAATAAATAATATCCAACTTGCAGTATTACGTAATACAACATTAGTCTCAACGAACAAGAAAGATTACAATATTAAACCCTGGATTACTCCTGGTTTAATTCGATGTATAAGACACAGGGATAAACTCCATCAAAGAACTAAGCATTGTCCTGACAATCTAACACTTCAAATAACTTACAAAAGGTATCGAAATTTTTGTAATACGCTTTTAAAGAAACTGAAAATTATCCACGATAAGGACAAACTACAAAAGGCTGGTACAAGCAGCAAAAAAATATGGCAACATATTAAAAATATTACATATCTTTCTAAACAGCGTGAAACTAATTCGAGTTTACTGCTTAGCGATACTTCACCGCTTATATCAGCTAATAACATTAACAAATATTTTGCTAATGTGGGAAAAACCCTTGCTAATCAGATCCGCAAACAACCATCCCACCAAATAACTTCTTGTCAAAACACTAACAATAGTCTAACTCCATTATCTTTTGTTATGATAGACACTGATGAACACGAAATAGAGCGAATAATCTCTGGTCTAAAAGTTGATAGCGCAGTCGGCTGGGATAATATAAGCAATAAAATCCTCCAAATTTTTAAGCATATTTTGATCCCCCCTTTAACCCATATATTCCGATTATGCCTCTCAGAAGGTATTTTTCCTAAATGTTTAAAAAAGCGTTCGATACCGTGCCCATTTGTAAACTACTTAAAAAACTAGAATGCTTGGGTATAAGAGGTAAACAACTTAATATGTTCGCAGACTATTTAGAAGACCGATACCAATGTACAAGAATATGTAATATCGTAAGCGATGATCAGAAAATTTCTGGTTACGGTGTTCCCCAAGGAAGTATTTTGGGTCCTACGTTATTCCTAATCTATATTAACGATTTATGTAATTTAAATTTATTGAATGGGAAAATAATTTCATATGCCGACGATACGGCGGTAATCTTTTCTGCTAATACCAGGCAGGAACTATACGCTTCCGCCCAACTAGGTTTCAATCTCGTAAATAATTGGCTCAGTCACAACTTACTAACATTAAATGCTGAAAAGACTAAATTCATTCACTTTCACATGAGAATGCCACATCCTAACATCACTAACCCTTATCTGTACGCTCACCAATGCAATAATCCGACAGTTAACATGTGCACTTGTCCACGCATCGTCGAAACTAATAACATAAAATATCTTGGAATTATTATCGACCAAACACTGTCATTTAAACTGCACATAGAGAGTTTAGTGAATAGGGTGCGTAAATTAATGTACGTATTCAAGAAACTAAGAACTATTGCAGATTCAAAATTAATCACCCAAATATACTTGGCCCTATGTCAATCCATAATCCAATACTGCATTACCTCTTGGGGTGGAGCTCCAAAAACTGTTATGCTTCCCCTTGAACGAGCACAGAGAGCCATCTTAAAAGTAGCTAACTCTTACCCCTATTTTTATCCCACTCTATTATTATATAAATCCTGCAACGTTTTGACTGTTCGGCAAATTTTTATTATGCAAATTGTATTAAAACAGCACACTATGCTTACGCACAACTCCGATTTTAATAATAAGAGACGGAAAGATATTGTCTGCACGACTTTGTCAAGCATTAGACATATTTTCTTAAATAGATTCTTTTCATTTTTAGGACCTTTTTTATACAATAGACTAAATAGGGAAATAAGTATTTATAATTCAAATTACTTTAGCTGTAAAAATATCTTGAAAGAATACATCAAAAATTTGTCGTACGAACAGACAGAGAACTTACTTTTAGTATGTAAATAAATATAATTTTTGTTAAATGTACATTTAAACTGTCACTGCAGCGATCTCCGTTTGTTTTATATTTAAGTTATTTTAAGGTCATTCTATACAGTTATGTAAGCACTAATTAGTCTGAGGCACAGGTTTCGACCTAGTTCAGACAATTGTGCAATATTGCACTTTATTTTATTATGTTAGATAATATTGTTTGTAATGATGTACCTATGTGTTTATGAATAAATGATTATTATTATTATTATTATAATGTAATGCTCATATTTCTTCTGCGATATGACTAGAGAAAACACCACAGAATGTTCGCGCGTCATTTTCATATCTAGGAAGAATTATGAGCCTTACGTAGTTGAGTTAAGAGTGAGTTTTGTATATTAACTTTTAGATTGACGCTTTAGTGCGCTTCCACTCTGTTGTTGTTTATCGACCCGAAGATTAACTATATTAGTGATGAACTGGTTACGGTTTTTACGTAGAAATAAGAAGAATGTAAGGACGAAGGCGAAGGGATGAGCGAAAAATATTTAAAGTCCTTTTTTTTATAAATCTGTACGAATATAATAAAGAAGAAAGATTGTTTTTTTTTTTGTATGTTTGTAACAAAAATCTCAAACACAATGTAAAGTAGTCTAATGAGTATATGACTACTATCGAAAAATTTTTTTCTGACAAATGTTTCTAAAAATAGTCGTAAATTAAAGCAAAATTGCTTAAAAATAACAAAAATATATACACAATTATATAAGTTATAAGCTTTTTGTTGATGTCGCATGCTTCTATCTCTTTTTCGCAAAACGCCGACTTGTACGGGGCAGCCCCAGACTAGTATGGAGAACTGAATATTGACGTCACAACACATTATCGCTATCTCTGTCAAATTAGCAATATTGGAATGCTTGTAACTAGCTCAATATAAAATTAATTAGTGTGTCGTTTTTAGAATTCGTTATAGTTTGAAGTATGTTTTTTCATTTATGAAAAAAAAAAAAACAATCAATCAAAATTTAAATTACTACATTATCGCTACCCTTCTGATCTTGAAGTTATAACAAACATCTACATCAGTGTTATGTCGTCAGCAGCGGAGAGCATAGAGAGCGTGGCGAGTAGCGACGCGGAGAAGCTGAGCAAGAACACGGCGCGCGAGGACTGGAAGCGGTACCGCAAGGAGTTCCAGCAGCCCGTCAAGTTCAGGTCAGAATACAGTATTCTTATTCTTCACACACAATCGATATCGTTTTTCTTAAGCAAAGAAATAAAATACTGGCAACGTGTGAACGAAACGAGCCTGTCCAGTATTGGCTAGTTGTTGCCTGGCAGCCTGAATATTTTGACGGGCCTATTGGTCTAGTGACTCTAGTGGTTAGTGACCCTGACTGTTAAGCCGGAGGTCGTCGGTTCGATACCCACCCAGGACAAATGTTTGTGATTAGCATAATCATTTGTTCTGTGTCTGGATGTAATTTATCTATAATATGTATATACTTTTAAATATATAAATATGTTTATCAGTAGTCTGGTCACCATAGTACAGGCTCTGCCTCGTTTGGGATCAGATGGCCGTGTGTGAGCTTGTCCCAAGATATTTAAGATATTATATTATTATTATACTGGCTCTGTTCAATCCAGCCTTATGACTAGTGTGTCATTGTGTCACCTGCAGGGTGATAAACGTGCTCCGACATTGGGTGGACCAGCATTTCTACGACTTCGAGCGCGAGCCGGCGCTGCTGGAGAAGCTAAGAGACTTCCTGGAGTCGGTGGACGGCAAGCCCATGAAGAAGTGGGTGCAGAGCGTGCTCAAGACCTTGCAGAGGAAGGTACGTGCTAGACACGATACGGACTTGTATTAAAATTACATGATCAAGCTATGATGAAGATGCAGGGAATGAAAATGTCGTGTGACCTAAACTGACTCTTACGGCCGTTCTGAATTGAGTATTCCAACTTGACAACATCTCAAGTTGTACTTACGCCGCGTGATTATTTAAGCAATGTCACTCACCCTCGAATACTGAATCGCTTATTAATTTCAACAAGCTCCTAAATGTCTTTGAATAATGAAAAATGTGGACAATATCACATACATTGCTCCGAATCCAAAGTAAGTAGCTAAAGCACTTGTGTTATTAATAATAATAATAATAATAATAATCTTTATTTCTCCTCACAATAAACAACATCTCGTAAAACAAAATCATAGTTTAGTACAGTCAGGTGTATGTGAGGAGCTGGTGTCCATTATAGGCATAAACCTGTATTACAGATCACCAGGTCCTCACCCCACGGAAATCAGGAATAACATAACAGAAATTGTTTGGGTTACATCAATAGAATGATAGTTTTTAGAATGAATGGTAAGGAGACAAAAATATTTTTATACATCTACTCTGAAAATTGCCTCTAGAATTTGTGTGTGTATGTGTGTGTGTATGTGTGTATGTGTGTGTGTATGTGTGTATGTGTGTTTGTGTGTATATACCTATGGTTCACTTTGGATGGTGAAGTAAGTCCTCCGTACAATCGTATTCTAATGATTGTAACCAGTCTCTTACTACAGCCTTACAATTAGATTTCGGAAGAGAGTAAATTGACAGGATTTTGTTAGCTATGTTGTAGAGATTACCACCCTGATAGCAAAAGAAACGTTGAGCAAAGCTTGTTTTAAACGCTGGTTTTGCACAGACTAAATCTGCTCTACGCCGTTTCTCAAACAACCCTGGTTCAAAATTCATTAGCGAATGTTGCCTGATTATGGTTTGCAAGATATAGATCTGTCGTACTGTGAGAACTTTACTTTGTTTGTAGACATCAGTGGTTGGATGAAAGAAAGGGAGAGACAACCCGACCTTCAAAATAGCTCTTTGGGCTCTTTCAATTTGCAACATGCGGGTTTTTGTTGTTCCTCCCCAGACAGAGATACAATAACTGAGTTGTGATTGAGCAAGTGCAAGGTAAACCATTTTTATCACATCTTTGTTTGCGACATTTCGCAGATTTTTAAAAATGAAAATGAGTTTTCGTGTTCTTGCCGCTAACAGGTTTACGTGTTCTTGGAAACTTAAATTTTTGTCGATCACAATCCCCAGATACTTAACTGCATTTGTGTTTTCAAGATAAGAGCACTGGCAGCTGGATTCATCGAAGCTTGCACATGTATGATGTTTTAAATTATAATTGCTAGAGTACGTTTCAATGTTTCTCAGCGTGAACGTTATGTATTTAGTCTTACCTACATTTAAGGTAAGCGAATTGTCTCTAAGCCAGTTTATAACAGCGTTAAAACCATTCTGTGCATTGGAAAAAACTTCATCCCATGTATCTCCACTGAAAAGAAGTGCTGTGTCATCAGCAAAACTTATAATTTTTGTCTTGGGATGTTCTAACTGACACAGATCATTTATATAGGCAAGGAACAGAGTTGGGCCTAAGATACTGCCCTGCGGAACGCCAAAAAGAACGGGTACAGCATCACTTTCAAGGTTTTCTATTTTGACACACTGTGTTCTTTCTGACAGATAACTTTCAAACAGTTTTAACTGCATATCCCTAATTCCAAAAGACTCTAGTTTTTTTAGCAAGATTGGAATAGAGACTGTGTCGAACGCTTTAGCGAGATCTAGAAAAATACCTATGGTTTTCTTTTTACTGTCTAGATTAGGCACTATAAAATTTACTAGCTCATGAACCGCATCAGAGGTAGACTTTTTGGCTCTAAAACCATATTGGGCTGGAGAGAGCAGTCCGTTGTCTTCAAGATATTTAACTAGTCTCTTATTCATGACGCGTTCCAAAATTTTTGATAGTGTCGGTAGAATAGAAATGGGTCTATATTTTTCCACACAGTCTCTATCCCCACCTTTGTGAATCGGAAGAATTCTTGATTTTTTAAGTGCCGCAGGAAACACCCCTGTTGAAAGTGACACATTACAGATATAAGTAATGGGCTTTGTTAAAAACTCTCTATTTTCTTTTAAAACATTCGCAGAAACCATATCCAACCCAATAGCGCAATCACTTTTTAGAAAATTTATGAATGCCCCGATTTCATCAGAAACAACGAAGGTACCACAAACACCCAGACCTGAGACAATGTAGAAAACTGATTTTCTACCTTGACCCGTCCGGGGATCGAACCCGGGACCTCAGAGCTGGCGACACCTTGAAAACCGGTGTGTACGCCACTCGACCACGGAGGTCGACTATCTGTCGCTATTTTACTCTTTAAAGTGATAGACAGCATGAGACGTAGCGGTGGCTTCATACTGATTTACGTTTCAGTATTCGGCTATAGATCAGTTTGAGAGCCTCAAATTCTCAATGTAAAAACCGTCTGTAAGTGTAGTTGTATGTATGTCCAGAGCCAGCCGATAGAGTGCGACATGTCCACCTCTTCGAGCGTATCGCACGTGTTCGACCGCCTGCCGCCGGTCCCGCTGCGGCATGTGGCCGATCCCGAGCGCTACGGCTGGCACCCGCTGGCGTTACACCCGCTCGAGCTCGCCAGACAACTCACCATGCTCGAGTTCCACCTCTACAGACAGGTGACACAGGCACACTCACATGTTTACCACAGAGACTGCTGACACACTCGCACACAACACATGTTCACTATAGACACTGCTGACACACTCTCACACAACGCATATTCACTATAGAGACTGCTGACACACTTGCACACATGTTCACTGTAGTGAAACACACGCTGTTCGGTTAAACACTGGTTTATTTAAATAATTTTACATGTACCTTCAATTATCCAACTACCCACATATAATATACTACATCTTTCCCCTTAAAAAAAAAAGACAAAAAACTTAAATATGTACCGTTAACATAAAAAACTTATCTATAGACATGAGAACTATAAACTTAACAATTTTACTTTAGTAAGAAGATATGTACCACAGAAATATAAATTTGTTTCGTGTTATGAACAATACCATTATTATATATACTACTTACTTATTTCTTAACTTAGCTTATACCTAAGTACATAAAATTCTATGTCTCGACAGGTCTTTACGCCTATTAATTATTTATTAGTTTCTTCTAAAAATTAGATTTGACAACATTCGAGCAGTCCGTTCCCTAGACCTTTCTATAGGTACTTTTGGTGGCGATTGTGATTCACTGTCATCGCTAACGTATGACCTGTCCGACTCAGTGCCCGGGGTGATACAGTCCCTAGCCGCCGCGGGTAGCAACAGTGAAGCAGCGCTGTCGGATGACGAATCACTCACCTTAACATCGGCCGTGTTAATTACCTTATTACGTTTGCGACGAATTATTGCCAAACCTAGTGGTTTATTATTATTGAATGTTTGCTGTATATTTTTCTTGCAACTACCAATTTTCTGTGAGTTATTTCTTTCTGTATCTATCAACTTCGGCACACGTAATATGAGATGGTTACGCGTACGTCGATACCTATTGCCTTGGTCGTCTTCTACTATGTAAGACCTTGGCTCAGATGTTTGCCCAACTACTGTAACAATTTTTCTACTCCCGTTAGACAACAACGTTACCCTATCTCCTATTGACAGGTTTTCTAATGACCTCGCCGATTGATCGTGTATTTGTTTATTAACATGCTTTTGTGCCATCATCATTTTATAATTTCGCTCATTATTTACCGGTTCTGTTAATAACGATTTTGTAATAGGTAACTTTGTCTTGATACGTCTACCCATGAGCATTTGTGACGGAGAGTCAATATTATATCTTGGAGTAGCCCTAAAATTTAACAAGCTTAAATAAAAATCTTGACCCGAGTCTAAGCATTTTTTTAAGAGATTTTTGACCGTTTGTACAGTTCTTTCACTTTTCCCGTTAGACTGTGGGTAGTGCGGAGAAGAGGTAATATGACGAACTTCCCATTGACGCATGAATTTTTCAAACTCACTCGAACTATATGCTGGCCCATTGTCGGTCACTAACTCCGCTGGTATACCGTGTCGCGCAAACTGCTCTTTCATAAAGATTATAACGTTTCTACTACTTATTCCCGTTAATTCTTGGACCTCAACGTAATTAGAAAAATAGTCAACAAGTATAATATATCTTTTTCGTCTATACTCAAATATATCGGATGCCAGCTTATGCCACGGTAAATCAGGCACAACATGCTGCATGAGCGGCTGCCGGCGCGGCCGCGGCGCGTGCAGTGCACATGCTTCACACCGGCGCACGGCGCGTTCCACATCATCAACCATACCTGGCCAGAACATCACATCCCTGGCTCGCCGCTTACATCTTTCTATACCTAAATGTCCTTCGTGCACTCTCTCAATCATATCTGCTCGTAAACTCTTCGGCATGAATATTCTTTCTCCTTTAAATATCAACCCATCAATATATTGAAGCTCTTCCCTATATGACCAGAACTCATTCATTTCTTTAATGACGTGACGTCGATTTTTAGGCCACCCATGCTGTATATATTTTATTAGTAACTTACAATCCTGGTCTACTTCTATTTCTTTTTTAATTAATTGGATTTTCGCGTCACTAAATGATAGATATTTTAACATAAAACAAGTATGCACTTCTAACTCTTTCATAATCTTATCATCCATCATTTCGTTCAGCGGTGCCCGTGACAAAGTATCTGCAATATACATATATTTTCCAGGTGTATATACTACTTTGATTTGAAAACCTTCTATTCTCATCATCATTCGCTGCAACCTGCCCGGCACCGAGGCAAGTGATTTGTTAAATAGTGCTTCTAGAGGTTTATGGTCAGTTTGCACAGTGACATCCGACCTGCCATACACGTACTGCCGAAACCGTTCTACCGCAAAGACAATGGCCAACAGCTCTTTTTCAATTTGAGCATACCTGGTTTGTGTATCTGTGAGTGTTAGAGAAGCGAATTCTACTGGACGGCCGTTTTGCAACATCACCGCGCCTAACGCCACACTGCTCGCGTCTACTGACAATACTACTGGTAACTGTGTCGAATATATAGCTAAAACCGGTGCACTAGCAATTTTTTTCTTCAACTTATCTATCGCTGCCGAATGATGCTCCTCCCACAACCATTCAGTATCCTTTTTCAACAGGCACCTTAACACGCTCACATAGTCTGAATAATTTTGAATAAATTTAGACAAATAATTAATCATTCCTAAGAACCTCTCCAATGCCTTTTTGTCTGTTGGATGAGGCATCTCTAGTATAGCTTTAACTTTTGCTTCATCCGCTCGCATACCATTTACATCAAATTTGTGACCTAAATAAGTTATTTCAGACACACCAAATTTGCATTTATCACGATTAAATTTAACACCAATATTATGTGCACGTTGTAATAAAGCCTCTAGCCTGCGATCATGCTCCTCTCTACTTCGTCCCCATACTATTACATCGTCAATAAACGAATCTACACCATCTAGGTCCTCCAAGTGTTGTCTAAGTTTTGCATGGAAAACTTCCGGCGCACAA
Source organism: Plusia festucae (assembly GCA_950381575.1). NCBI lineage: Eukaryota > Metazoa > Arthropoda > Insecta > Lepidoptera > Noctuidae > Plusia > Plusia festucae. The sequence goes on from OX494459.1 coordinate 7,010,464, forward strand.
CTTATACCGTAAGGTAAACGCAAAAACTGGTAACGTCCAAAGGGAGTGCTAAAGGTACACAAGTCAGCGCTTTCATCATCTATTTGTAACATCCAAAAACTACATCTTGCGTCTAGAACGCTAAACACGGAGGCGCCACGCAGCTTCACAGCCAGCTCCGTCACCGTCGGCAGCGAGTACTGCGCACGCCGCACGGCCCTATTTAACGGTCTAGGGTCTAAACATACTCGAATACTGCCATCTTTTTTAGTTACTAAAACAATAGCATTAACCCAATCGGTAGGATGTGACACTTTTCTCACCACCCCAAGTCCTTCCATTCTTTTTAACTCTTTTAACAACTTATCCCTAAGCCCTAACGGTACCTTTCTAGTAGGCGAGATTACCGGTTGTATATTTTTATCTATAACAATAGTATATTTTCCTGGTAGTTTACCTAGACCTTCAAACAAACTAGAATAATTATTTATATTTAATGTATTTATGCTTTGTATCAAACCCATTGCAATACAACCCTCCAAACCGAGTATATTTTGACACGGAAAATCCGCAACAACAAACGGTAAGATAAATTTAATATCGCGGTGACAAATATTTAAATCGATCATTCCAACAATATGTAACTGATTTCCCGTGAAAGAATACACCCGCTTTGTAAACGGTTTAAGTTGTCCGATCGTAAAACCAACACGTAAAAAATTATATTTAGAGATAACATTAATCATCGAACCGGTATCTATTTTTAAAACTAGTTTATTCTCATTGCACTTTACTGTTTCAAACCACTCTTTTGACGACTTACCCAGTTTGTTATTACCGCTTATTGTATCCACATAAAACATGTCGTCGGTGTCACTTTCTATACTTAGATTAAGCACTTTCTGCTTTTTATGGCATACGCGCGAAAAATGACCTTTCTTATCACAAACGAAACACGAAGCATTCTGCGCCGGGCACCAATCCCCGCCAGCGCAGTTGTAGCTGCCACAGCTCTCGCACGCAGGCCGCCGGGCCGCCACCGTCGTCGCCGGCGCCGCGCGCGCGCCTCGCCGCGCTGCTCGCCAGCCGCCGCGTCGCCCGCGCTGGCCCCGTCCGCCGACACCACGTCCGCCGCTCAACGATACCGCGTTCACCGCATTGTCCGTATTCTGTGCCAACTGCGACTTGCTATCGATACACACACCATCTTCTTTAGATAACTCCGCTGCTTGGCATATTTGTATCGTCTTCGTTAACGTTAACTCTTCTGTGCGAAATAATCTATCCCTGACTTTGTTATTTACGATCCCACAGACTATTCTGTCTCGCAACAAGCTGTCGTGTAAGTCGCCAAACTCGCACTGTTTGCTTAACAAACGCAACGCAGTAACATATTGATCAATATTCTCATTATCTTCCTGACTGCGCGTAAAAAACTTATACCTTCTAACGATTATGTTAGGTTTTGTCCCAAAATAGTTGTCAAACTTCTTTAACACACAATTGATGTCGTCCTCACTTTCATTTTGCTCAAATGTGAAGGTGGTATAAACATCATATCCCGCGGGACCGATGAGGTTAACCAACAAGCTAGCCTGGATTTCCTTAGGCTCCTTGATCACTCCAGATGCCTTTAAGAATACTTCGAAGAGTTTTCGCCATTGCCGCCACGCCTCAGCCCGCGTGGACGGGCCACCTTCGAGAGATAATTCCGCTGGAGGTCGCGCGTGTTCCATATTGATATCACTCCGTGCAAAACAATACTTCGTTTGTAGATATCCGTTACAAGATACAATTCGATTTAACTTTAATTCCAATTAAAGTTAACACACCGCTGTCACCATGTAGTGAAACACACGCTGTTCGGTTAAACACTGGTTTATTTAAATAATTTTACATGTACCTTCAATTATCCAACTACCCACATATAATATACTACATTCACTATAAAGACAGGTGACCACTCGCACACAACACATGTTCACTATAGAGACAGCTGACACACTCACACACAACACATGTTCACTATAGAGACAGCTGACACACGCACACAACACGTGTTCACTATAGAGACTGCTGACACACTCGCACACAACACATGTTCACTATAGAGACAGCTGACACACTCGCACACAACACATGTTCACTATAGAGACAGCTGACACACTCGCACACAACACATGTTCACCATAGAGACAGCTGACACACTCTCACACAACACATGTTCACTATAGAGACAGCTGACACACTCGCACACAACACATGTTCACCATAGAGAAAGCTGACATACTCGCACACAACACATGTTCACTATAGAGACAGCTGACACACTCGCACACAACACATTTTCACTATAGAGACAGCTGACACACTCGCACACAACACATGTTCACTATAGAGACAGCTGACACACTCGCACACAACACATGTTCACTATAGAGACAGGTGACACACTCGCACACAACACATGTTCACTATAGAGACTGCTGACACACTCGCACACAACACATGTTCACTATAGAGACAGGTGACACACTCGCACACAACACATGTTCACTATAGAGACAGCTGACACACTCGCACACAACACATGTTCACTATAGAGACAGGTGACACACTCGCACACAACACATGTTAACTATAGAGACAGGTGACACACTCGCACACAACACATGTTCACCATAGAGACAGCTGACACACTCGCACACAACACATGTTCACTATAGAGACAGCTGACACACTCGCACACAACACATGTTCACTATAGAGAAAGCTGACACACTCGCACACAACACATGTTCACTATAGAGACAGGTGACACACTCGCACACAACACATGTTCACTATAGAGACAGCTGACACACTCGCACACAACACATGTTCACTATAGAGACAGCTGACACACTCGCACACAACACAATATGTTCACTATAGAGACAGCTGACACACTTACACACAACACAATATGTTCACTATAGAGACAGCTGACACACTTACACACAACACAATATGTTCACTATAGAGACAGCTGACACACTTACACACAACACAATATGTTCACTATAGAGACAGCTGACACACTCGCACACAAAAGGCGGGAATGCATTAAGAACTACTGCAGTTTCATTTTCAATAAAAATATGTCATCTCACATCTTTGCCAAGGACATAAATAATGTTTTTGTTCGTGGTCCAGGTGAAACCATCAGAGCTGGTAGGCGCGGTGTGGACCAAGAAAGATAAAGAGAAGACTAGTCCCAACCTACTCAGGATAATCAAACATACCACCAATGTGAGTACCTATATTGCTGCCAAGTTTTTTTATCAATTAGAAAACAAATTTAGCTTGTTCAAATATTAGACGACAACTTAAATGTTAATGTCCTGACAGCATTAATGCATAAATCTTTTCTTAAAAATTCCCGAAAACTTAAGATCATATTAGAAAAATAATTCTTCACTTTTTTTTAAACGTTTTTACTCAGTCTTATTTCATCAGCTTCTTCTTCTTCCTGCCCTTATCCCATTCATATGGGGTTGGCGCAATGCTTTTTTTCCTTCCATTCCTCTTTATTACTCGTCATCGCGGTATCCACTCCTTTCAGTCTCATATCATCTTTCACACAATCCATCCATCTCTGTTTCGGTCTCCCTCTGCTTATATACCCATCCACAGTCATACTTATAACTATAGTCATATTTAGTTATGTGACTTTCATCCCTCCTCATAACATGTCCATACCACGACAAACGCTTACCTCTCATCTTTTCATTCACAGGTGCTACTTTCAAGCTTCCTCTAATATACTCATTCTTTATCCTATCTAATCTCGTCACTCCAGTCATCCATCGAAGCATTCTCATTCATTCAGCTTCACAGTCAACGTCAACTGTGTACCACGGAGCAGTTAAAATCTACTGCTCGAGTAGTCGCTTTCGATAAAACAAAAAGTGAGCGATAACCGTGAAGTGAAGAACGCTGGTGGAGGGGTACCAGCAAGAGAGTATGTATATGCCCCGTGGTTAACAGTGGAATATTCGTTTTGTACCTTCAGTTTACTCGCTGGATGGAGAAATGGATCGTAGAGAGCGAGAACCTGGAGGAGCGCGTGGGCGTGGTGTGCCGACTGCTGGAGGTGTGCGTGGCGCTGCGACACCTCAACAACTTCAACGGCGTGCTCGCCGTCGTCGCCGCGTGCGGCAGCGCCTCCGTACACAGGCTCAAGGCCACCTTCCAGGTACTGTAGCACGTTCCAGGAGTGCTGGTGGCATCTTAGAGTACGGAGAGCATCACAGCGGCTGCTGTGGCCGCGTACAGTGCCAGGTGGGACCAGGCTCCAGGCCTCTGACAGCTGTGTTGTCCCGCAGCTGGTCCCGCTGCGGCTGCACCGCGCGCTGGAGGAGTTCCGGGAGCTGAACTCGGACCACTTCCGGCGCTACCAGGAGCGGCTCCGCAGCATCAACCCCCCCTGCGTGCCCTTCTTCGGCATGTACCTCACCAACATCCTGCACATCGAGGAGGGGAACCTCGGTGAGTGCCATTACCTGCTAATTTAAACGCTAATTAAACAGTAAACCTTATTAACATGCATAATTTTATTGTCTTAACGTTAACTTCATGATTTAAGAACTCTTACCAGAAGCTAGGCTTTTTTGGGGTCTAGACATTTGTTTTTTCGACTGCACGGATAGCCGAGTGGTATAGGTCACCACGCTAATTACCACTGTGCGCGACGTGCTGCGGGTTCGATCCCCGCATGGGACAAGCATTTGTGTGATCCACAAATGCTTGTTCCAATTCTAGGTGTTCTTTGTGCATGTGATTTGAATGTTTATGAAACTCCCGCGACACAAGGATTACATTAGTGCGAACGTCGTTATAAAAAAAAAAGTAAAGTAAAAAACCTCGAACCAGCCCTCGCAGTACACGTCCAGGTCGTCCCACCACCTTCTCCTGGGCCATTGTTTAGCGACCTTCGCCCAGCAGTTGTCCTGCAAGTGGCTGACGTGACCCGCCCAATCCCATTTTAGCTTGGCAGCTTTTTTACCAACGTCAGTTATCCCTGTTCTGAATTGTTAAGATTTAATATTAAATAAATAAATACATGCTCTTCACATTTCAGGTGATAACTACAGTCATTAACACAGCTTACATAATTCTGTTTCAGATTACCTGCCCGACTCGGAGCTGATCAACTTCTCAAAGCGGCGCAAGGTGGCGGAGATCACGGGCGAGATCCAGCAATACCAGAACCAGCCCTACTGCCTCACGGAGGAGCCGAAGACCAAGGTAACTTCCCCACAGGCCTCTCACCCACGACGGCCCACGCTTGTAAGCTGTGCCACGATGGGTGCCATTACAGAAGCTGTTAATACCACCAGCCTGTACCTGTCCCACTGCAGTCCTCTTATACAAGGATCGACCTCTTATACATTGATCACCATGCTTGTGAGCTGTCCCACGGTGGATGCCATTACCAAATCTGTTAATACTACCAACCTTTAAATTTAAACTTTAATAATCTCCAGACCGAATTTTTGGCCTCGGCGGCCAATCTCAAGTGAAATCAACCATGTACTCAGAAGATATCATAGTGCACAAGTGTGTGCGCAAGTACAGGTGCACTCTCTGTTCCTTCACTCTCATAGTCCGATGGGACGTTCGACCGACACGACCGGAGAGGGATCAGGCGCATGACCAATGGCTTTACGTGCGCACTGAGGCACGGGGGTGTATACACCACCACACTTCCTGACTCCGAGCGGTACTGAGAATTTCTAAACTCAGTAAATATTTTTCGCCCGACCCGGGGATCGAACCTGAGACCTCGTGCACGGCAGTCGCTCTTGCGACCACTAGACCAACGAGACAGTCCACTGTACCACTACTGTTACAGATCTCTCATATAGAGAACGTGCATTTTTTATGTGTGTAATATGTGATTTTTACGCAGGCGTTCCTGGAGTCGCTGGATCCGTTCCCGGGGAAGGATGACAACGAGATCACAAACTACTTGTACGCCAAGAGCCTAGAAATCGAACCCCGACTAGCTAAGCAGCCCAAGTTTGTGAGTATCTACTATGGCTGAAGAAGAGTTTGATTGATATAACGCCCTAATCTGAACTACTGGGCCGATTTTTATTTTTTTTAGTCATTGTTAGATAGCCCTTTATACTATAGGGGAAGGCTGTAGGCCCTTTTTGCCAGAGATAGCTTTCGATTTATAGGGCAATTTACTCTGTGACCAATCTAACGCTTAGTCTTTGTGACCGAAAATCGGTCACCAGGCATTATTACAGCTGCAGTGTCCTATTCACGTTCGGTATGTCAATTTAACTGACAGTTTCTGACTATGGCTAATTATGGTCTCACCCACATGACCGATTTTCGGTCACTAATATTATTGAATACCCTTTAGCCGCGGCGCTTCCCCGAACTGTCGCTGAAGCAGGTGAAGGTCTCAAGGCGTGCGCACGCGCATCACGACTCCACTGCGGCCACGCCCTCCACCAGCTCCTCGCACAGCGACGACACGCTCAGTAAGTACATGCCGGGGGCTTGGAAAGGGATTCCTACCTTTCAGTCCGTCGCATGCGCATAATTTCTTACGAAAACAGCTTTCTTCTAATTTATTTAACAGTTGAGAGTCTAAGAATACTGAATACTGAAACGTCAATCAGTTTGAAGTCGCCGTTAAGTCTCATGCTGTCTCTGTCACTTTAAGATGTGAAGCAGCAACGGATAGACATTTAAGAACATCTTAAAGTTAATTTGCGTTTCAGTATTCGACCGTTCAATTCTCAATATAATAATTCTGTAAAACGGTCAAAACCCTGAATAAAAATATATCTATTCAGTCTGACATCCATATTAACTATATTTGACGATACAGTCAACAGCAAAAGTAGATGATCAAAATCAGAAATTCAATACTAATTTTTTCGAGACTGTGGATCCGTTTTTTTTTCTATAAATATGTTCATAATAAAGTCTGGTTAAATAATGTAATGTTTTTGTGTAGGTATGTCGTCACAGATATCGCCGACGAGTATTGGTACGTGGGATGGTGGCTCCTTGCAGTCACTGCCCATCGACGACCACAGAGGTGAGTGACTACCACGCAACATATAAAAGAACACCATATAAAAGAACACCATATAATATCACAGAACATAACACCACAAAACATAATACCACAACTTATAATACTACAACACATAATACCACACCACTAGTACTACAAGACAGAATACCACAACACATAATACCACACCACATAATACCACACCACATAATACTACAACACAATATCACAATACCACAACACATCAACACACAATACCACACCACAATACTCCACAACACATAAATACCACAACACATAATACCATACCACACCACATAATACCACAACATATAATGCCACACCACATAATACCAGAACACTTAATACCACAACATATAATACCATACCACATAATACCACACAACATAATACCTCACCACATAATACCACAACACATAATACCACACAACATAATACCACACCACATAATACTACACCACATAATACTACAACACACAATACCACACCACAATACTACAACACATAATACCACAACACATAATACCACAACCAATACCACACCACAAAATACCACAACACATAATACCACACCACATAATACCACAACATATAATACCACAACATATAATGCCACACCACATAGTACCACAACACTTAATACCACACCACATAATACCACGCCACGTACATGGTAGTGTTGTGTGCAGGCAGCAAGCAGGAGATGGTGTCTCCGCGGCTGGAGCGCTGCTCGCTGTCGCAGCTCTCCCAGCTGAGCTTCTTCGACAAGGGCCTCGCGCTCTTCGACAAGAACAAGCCCAACAATAACAACAAGTATGTCGATCTTTATACAGGGTTTGTTAAACACCTGCAACATCACAACAACAACAGTTGTTCTGCGACTTCTGATAATTTGTTAGTTTTCATTTCATGTTCCGCTCGAATAAGGTAGAGCTTTAAATTTGATATTTATGTATGAAGTATGAAAAAAAAATGTATTTGACAGTTAAAATTATTAGGTCAGCTCGTTACATATGAAAAAAAATGTGTGTGTTTTTATGTGTATAAGTAAGAAGTTAAACTTCTTTATGACATAATTTTTCGAAAAATTATCTACTACTAGCTTTGCCCCGCGGTTTCACCCACGTAAGTTTTCCCCGTTCCCGTGAATTATACAGTAAATTTTCCATAGTTATAAATGTTTATTCTGCTATTCGGAACAGAGACGAATCCAACAAATCAAGGATCATGAAAGTCGGTCCACCCGTTCTCGAGTTATAAGTGTTGTAACAAACCCGACTTTGTTTTATATATATAGATTTACAACTTTACAGATATTGGTTAAATAAAGCTAAATTCGATAAAGTTTAAGCTTTGATTATCATAGACATGGATACAAATTAATATAGACGTAACGAAAAAATGTGACTTTGAAATAAAGATGGCGCGTAACAGAAAAACGTTACAATTTTAATTTATTCCGTACGTCGCTAAAGGCCTGTTCAAAACTGAGCGATATTCGCTGCCGCTGTGGGTAGAGGTACATACCGCGCGGGAGCAGCGGCCTGCATCCCGAAATTACTAACTGGCGAAAATTTCTTACCGCTCTGAGCGAAACTCGACTACCGCGCGTTATTCTACCCACAAGGATAGCGAATACCGCTTAGGTGTGAACAGTGATATTACCGCCTACCCACTGCGGTTTTCTCTGCCGCAGACGGTAGCGAATACCGCTTAGGTCTGAATAGGCCTTAATATTGTTGCAAAGTAAATTTACTGATGTAAATAATGGTCAGATATTAAAGAAGGTTTTGCTTCAAAATTGAAGCTCCGACTGGACTCAAACCCTCGACTACAGGTTCAACACACCAGTTGCTTTGCCAACTAAGCTAGAGAGGTTATTGCCCCAAATTTTAAATTTCACTCTCTTATGTTGCATGTCTTGGGTCGAGTGCCAGATAGCCCAATTATATGATAATTGATAGCCGAGTAGTATAGGTAACCACGCTAATAACCACTGTGCGCGACGTGCTGCGGGCTCGATCCCCGCATGGGACAAGCGTTTGTGTGATCCACAGATACTTGTTCCGAGTCTGGGTGTTCTTTGTGCATGTGATTTGAATGTTAAAGAAACCTCCACGACACAAGGATTAAATTCCTTAGTGCGGGCGTCGTTTTTTTTTTAACAAAAAAATAATAGACCGACGCCCACGCGGCCGAAGCCGCGCTTAAAAGCTTGTTTAATAAAAGTGTGTATGTAATGGTGAAATATATATTCAGATGCAGTACAAAAGACGAACCTCCCTCACCGAGAGACCGCCACTCGCCGAGACATGAGCGGTAAGTGCATATCAGGGGGGTTATTCTCTAAGTCCAAACAAAACAAAACGTGGCATAACGCACATTATCAAGAATACCGGATCGCCAAATCTTTTTTGTGTTCTGAGTCACCGGGTATTGTTGCCATTTAACAGATTTCTTACTTAAAAGAATAGTAAGTCGATAGATATAAAGTCTCTCTTAACTCTACATGTAATGACACGTTAACTGTTTGGACTTTGCGAATAAGACCCCTGTAAGGTTAACATTACGTACTTGTTATTGCATGACAAGTACCTACGTAATGCACATAATATACAGTATACCCAAATTAATAATGCACATGCAGATCTTCGCTAATTGTCGTATTCCCGGAAACACCCGAATCATTGAATCGTAAGAGCCCTAAACAATGCACTTGCATTTTGCACCTTGTTCAAAAGAAATAGGAGTCAATATCGTGTGTACACAATCGAAAACAATTCGGGCGGTCGGCGGCGGTTGCCGGTCAGTCAAAAGTCCGTCAGTCGTCTTTATATATTGGTGGTGACTGCACGTGTTCTCTCTGTGTGGAATTATATAGAGCTGCTATTACACACCCTTCTTGGTTTTGTTTTCAAAGGTGAAATTAATTTCAATTTTAATTATCCTATTCAAATTTAAATAATTTTGTAAAATAGTTAAATATACTAATATAATAGAAAGATAAAATAAACAAATAGATATAGGAATAAATAATAATATCAAGTATATTAAGTTCATGATGCAAAAATACAACAAATAAATAAAAATATGCCTAACTCTGTCCATACCATTTTCTTTCAGACGAATTCTTCCAGAATGGATAAATTTAAACGTGGAAAGCCGCTTGAGTCACAAGCACGGCAAATGGTATTTAATGTGTACCTTTATTTCTTAAATGAAGCCAATGTTTTCAAAAAGGAACATGATGGTTATTTAAAAAAAAATCAGGACCGTGTTCAAAAGCTACAGGAATTTCACGACGAACTTTGAGTAAAATCTTAAACGAAAAAAAAAACAGAATCAATCAATGAAATTTTCCACACCGAAAAAAACCTAAAAGTAGATTTCGTCTGGGACTTGATGATTTCGACTACTGTGTTATTCGTAATATGATATACAATTTTCAGTTGACGCTCAAAGAACTCCCAACTGTAAATAATTTGAGAAAAAAGTTGATCGAAGCTATTAATTTCAAAGGCTGTGCATAGCATATTCGCAATCGTGTGGTTTTCCTCGCTTACATGGAATTATCGAATCAAATTTCATTACTGATAAATCAATATTTATCTCTTTTAGCACAAAACACATAATTCTACTAAACTATGCATGAAGAAAATGCACTTAACCACTCTATATACATATCGTCTTCCGACGCTCGGGGAATACGACCGTTGGCGAACAGTGACGAAAATTTCTATGCGCATTATCACTTTGGGAGACCTGTACATTGTTTTGATTACGTATTTGTTATACTATGTATGAACAGTTTAAATCTATTAAGTACGTCAGTTAGATAATAAAAAAATATTTGACACGTATTTTTTTCCTTTATCAGGGGGGTTATTCTCTAAGTCCAAACAAAATATCGTGACATAACGCATTTTATAGTTCAAGAATCCGGGTTCGAAAAAACTTTTTTGTGTTCTGAGTCGCCGGGTAGTGTTAGTATATTACGTTTTAGGCTATTTAACAGATTTATTACAACTCATGCAAGTTAGATGGCGATAGCACAAATCAATTTTGTTACTATTTAATAAAAAATATACTTTTATTTATTTTGAAACGGATTCTATCGCGGTTTTTGCAGGTGTCATGGTCACGGGCACACTCAAATAAAACCGCCATTGTACCTATCCGTATAAAAATAGTTAATTCCAATGTCTAAACATTCGCGTAAACCTCAGAAAATATTTTTTCTCCTTATTTCGTGTCATGTTGCAATTATATAGAGCGATTCGTGTTTTTGCAAAAACCCTGTAATATCCGATATGACAGATATATTTTCATCATTATCTAATTATTTGTGTTTTTGCAAAATCCTTAGGATTTTTGCGATAATTTGAATTATCGAATTATCCTTTGACATTGCAAATTTTGAGTTCGCATTCCTGTACAGCAGGCCGGCGGCTCTATCCCCGCGCGGCGCCATAGTCGACGCGGAACTGTTCTACTCGCGCAGCGCGGACCACATCTCCTGCAAGAAGCAGGACCAGGTATGTGACTCATGATGGACAGAAATCACTGTGGAACCGATCATGTGTGCGTGTAAGTGACTGAGTGTATGTATGAGTGAGTAAGTATAAGTGAATTAGTGATCGTGTAAGATGTGTGTATGTTAAGGAGCGTGTAATTGACTGATTATTTTATGCTTGTGTGCGTATCAGTTGTGTGTGTATTTGTAAGTGTGTGCACGTTTCTTGGTAAGCGTGTGTACTTGTAAGAGTGTGTAAGTGAGTGTGTGTGTGTGTGTGTGTGTGTGTGTGTGTGTGTAAGTGAGTGAGTATGCGTGTATTTGTAAGTGTGAGCGTTTGTAAGTGTGTGTGTAAGTGATGAATAATATTTTTTGCGTAATATGGGTACATTGAGTTCTTAAATGTAAAAAATATTGACCTTGCCATATTTAGCATGTTATGGCGTTTGATTGAATGTTGACCGCTTCCTAAGTGCTCTGACTGTGGAAACTGCATAACGGACTCCTCAGAATGACAGTTGTGTCCTTGCGTGACCTATTGTGTGATGTTGTATCAGCAGCAGGAGCGGGTTCCACCGCTGTTGCCGCGCGGGGGCGCGGGCGGGGACGCTGAGCCCCCTCCCGCGCCCCCGCGCCGCGCCCCCTCGCCCGCGCGCGCCGACCTCGACCCGCCCGAGCGCCCGCAGCCCAGCCCCAAGCACAACGACCTCGCGCGGTGAGTACCCACCACACACCCGCAACAACACACGTACTCTTACACCCACAAACACTCAAATGCACACTCTAACACTCGAAACTCATGTACACACATCTGCTGAAAATACATACACACGTACAATACATACTCACACAAAATAACTCATACTTACTCACAGAGACTCACTCAAAACCAAGCTCACTTACACTAATAGACTCGAAATACTCTCTTTCTTACACATACATTTTTAGATCCTTCATATGTTTTAGTTTCTTGCAAAGATTGAGTTTGCAGCTGTTAAAATATGATTAATAGTATCAAAATAAAGTCTACTTCATACTAACGCCATCTAGTGGATAAAATATATACTAGGCTAATATTGCACCACAGATATTTATAGAGCAATAAAGTTTGTCTATTCTCAACCTGCAACTCATTCGTTTTATTAGCAGCGTATCGTGCAGACATACATGTATTATTGCACCTATCTACACCATTCGTCTATCTGGGTAGTAAACCAGATTTTAATTATCACATGACCTTGATTCCACACTATCACTGACATTGTACACCTAACTATATATTGTGTTACATAACGGAATTATTTTCGGTACCATGTGGCCTGTGTAACATGATAGTTACAAAAAAGTTCCATAAATTGGGATAGTGTATTATATCAGTGTAACCGTCTGTGTTCTTGCAGAGTGTTGTGTTTCGTTCATTGTTTTGTTGATAAAAATTGGGAGTAATTGTAAAACGTCTAGTATAAGAACTCTGCTCATTGGTATAGCCTTTTCCCAAGCTATGTTGGAGTCGGCTTACAGTCTTAACGAGTTTAGCTGGATTTTACTTGAAGCGACTGCCTATCTGACCTCTACAACCCATTTTACTAGGTAGCAGTATCTCATAGTAAGACTGCTTGTCAGAATTGTAATGACTTAACGACTAAAAATCCCCGAATGATAGTAGGGATCAACGGCTTAGCTCGCTTTTCAAGGCACGGTGGTACAAAAAATAGTTACCCATCCACGGATCTACTATAGCCAGCGCGGTTTTACCTTTATTATCTGTAAAACCGTACCAATGTACCAATACCGGCTTACGCTTAGCTGCAATAAAAAATGGGCATTTGAACGAAAAAGTTCTAAAACTTCAGTTAAATAAAACTACTTAAACGATTCTATTGCGGTTTATTTTGATTTTAGCTCTCGACGTGTCGACGTCTTTGCAAGTGTCATGGTCACGGGCCGACTTTCGGCCCGTGAAGTTTTATTTCAATGTCTAAGATTCGCGTAAACCTCTGAAAACTTCTGTTATTTTGTTATTTTTCATCCAGACCGCAGTTACTTTTTGTTGATCATCAAATGAGCAAAGACACATAGGTGGTGTTTAATAGAATGTGATGTGTGTGTCGCAGCATGCCGGGAGTGTCGCCCATGCGGTCTCCGGCACCGCCGCCGCCCGGCAGCCCGCCGGCGGCCGAGCGCGGCCTGGCCTTCCGCTTCGACTGGCGCGCCGGGCCCGCGCCCTCGCCGCCCGCGCCCCCAGCGCCCTCCGCGCCCCCCGCCCCGCTGCCGCGTGAGTACACCGCACTACACACACACATGCCGGGAGTGTCGCCCGGCAGCCCGCCGGCGGCCGAGCGCGGCCTGGCCTTCCGCTTCGACTGGCGCGCCGGGCCCGCGCCCTCGCCGCCCGCGCCCCCAGCGCCCTCCGCGCCCCCCGCCCCGCTGCCGCGTGAGTACACCGCACTACACACACACATGCCGGGAGTGTCGCCCGGCAGCCCGCCGGCGGCCGAGCGCTTCGTCGTTGGCCGAAACGTCCCACTGCTGAGCACAATCATGTTGTGTCAATAACGATGTTTTATTTTTTGAAACGAAGTTCCTTACCGCGCGTTGCGAAAGGGGGCTAGACGGAAAAAATAAAAACCAAGTTGTAACGGCACTTTTTATTTTTGTGTAGCGGCAGCGTGCGGGACTCCCCCGCCGCTACCGCCGCGCCGACGACGAGACTCCGCCGCCCCGCCCACGCCGCTGCCGCCCGTGAGTACATTTAAATATATTACTATAGTGTTGATGTCAATCCTATTGCTATTGTGTCAGCCCAGAATTTTGCTACAAGAACTGCATTATCACCTTAATTAAAGCGTCCATTCCGGTTGTGCAGCTCACTCGTGGTTGAGCTGCATGAGCTATTCGAAATATGCTTGCCAACTGTTGGCACAGGCTTGCTTAAGTTGATCTCATTCATTCTTCAAAAGGCCACTACAAAAGACTGCATTTATTTACTCAATATTTATACAATCATGTCTGGAATTTATAAGAGGTTATGACCCCTGAGTCAGTTTAGATTCAGTGTAGCCAGTCAGGAAATGTCGACTCCAGCAAGCTTAAAAAAGTGGTTGTAACTTCTAATTGTATAAATATGTACGGTCCTCACCGCACGCCTCTTCCTGATTGATATATTTGATTATTGATATTAAATAAAACTATGTTTTTCATTTGATTCTTGTATTGAGTCCGCTTAACTAATATGAGGTGTTACATCGCGATGTGAATTTGAACTGAACTAAAGTGAATTAATAATAATTCAATTCTGATGAGAACAATGCGATGTACCGTACAAAATAATTAGAATAAGATTTTACAGTCGTCGAGTGCGGTAGCGGGCGTGTCCCCCGCGTACGGCGCGTGCGGCGGGGGCGCGGGCGGGGGCGCGGGCGGGGGCGGAGGCGCGGGCGGGGGCGCGGCGAGCGCGCTGCCGCCGCCGCTGCCGCCGCGGCCCGCGCCCCCGCCCGAGCTGCTGCGCCCCGCACACTCCACCATCCTGCAGCGACGGAACCACACCAACAAGTGAGCCCACACTATATCATAATTATCACAACTTACACATCTTTTTCATTTCGGCTCTTCCATATAGAGCAGAGGAACCGATTTCGGCCACTTTCAGTTTTTTTTTCCACTTTGAGGCGCTTTAAATTTGTAGTCAAGTTCATTATTTTTAACATCGAATTGATGCCAGTTTATTAGAAAAATAAAAATGTCTTTGTGACATTTCTGGTCAGGTTTACCCCCTTTTTGGCCACACCGTTATACCAGTTCTGGCCACATGAATAAAACACGAGTATTTTCATAGTAATCAATTTATCTGCACGATTGCACTTAATGTTTATGCACAAATAACTACTACTACTATATATTATAAAGTATGCTCAAAGGAATCAATCTTTTTCATAAAAAGAAATGAAACTACATTCATAGATGGTTGAATCAAACAGGCTGAAATCCAAGAAAATTAACACCCTGTACTTTTATGATGTCAATCGTTAGGGTTAATCATAAGGATCAATTCTCTCTAACATACACGGTATATTAAATGAAAAAAAAACAATGAAATTTAAAAAATTCAATTAAATGTTCGACGCTCTACTGATGTGGCAGTTGTCATTTTATTTTGTCAAGTTTTGAAATACCTACTTAATAATATTGTATATTTCGCAGCGGCGCGCCCCGACTGCCGCCCAAGCCAGCCGCCCAGCCCGCCGCCCCGCGCCCCTAGCGACACCCGCGCCCCCAACACCCCCACACCCAACACACCCACTACTTCACCAAGCTCCAGAGGTATATAGACTATATTATTATCTACTGTATTCAAAGACGAGTTACTACAGAACTTTGTTGCGTATGAAAGTATGTTGAAATCTGTTGTCAATATAATTTTACAGCTATTCAAAAATATGTATTGAATATTCTCTAAGGCGCTTCGTACACGAGGCGATACAAGTCGATATTTTTATATACAATCGGCGCATTCTGATATACAGGATTAATTTAAAAGGAGTGCGTATATTCAACGAGGTAATCAGGTGCATAAAACTGAACAACTTTCCCCAAGGAACATAGGTCGAATTCTTAAAAGGGAAAATGAACTTTTCATACAAAGTGACAGGTCACGTGACTTATGTTTGTATGAAAAGTTGATTTTCAATTTTAAGATTTCGATCTATGTTCCTTGGGAAAAGTTGTTCAGTTTTATGCACCTGATTACCTCGTAGAATACTCTTTTTAAATGAATCCTGTATATACATCCTATTGTAGTGTATAAGTGTTTATAAATATAGAATATATATGTTATACATTGTATGTAATAGACATTCCACGCGAAAAATATATGTTACATGTAATACGAGTTGAGATAGGTACAATATTTATTTTATCTTGTTTATAATAATAATACCAGCCTATAAAGGCCTCTTCCCATGTAGAGAAGGAATGAGCATTGATCACCACGCTTGCTCACTGCGGGTTGGAGATTTCAGATTCCAATATTTTGGAATCTAGACGTCACATTGGTACTTGCCTGGGTTCGAACCTGCAACCATGTGCATGCGAATCCGGTCATTAAACCGCTAGGCCACCATGACATTTTTATTTTGTTTATGTTATTTTGCTCCACCTCCGGGGTCGTGTGGTGTACACACCTGTTTTAAAAGGGTCGCCAGCTCTGAGGTCCAGGTTTCGATTCCCCTACAGAAAAAAGCACTTTTCTACATTTCCTCGGGTCTGGGTGTCTGTGATAACTTCGTTGTCTCTGATTCCATAACACAAGACAAGTGTTTTAGCTACTTACTTTGGATTCAGAGCAATCTATGTAAAATTGTCCACATTTAATTTCTATGGGCTAGAGTAGTATTTCATATATTATTTTAACAAATCAAATCAAATCAAAATATTTTTTTATTTCGAGTAGACCCTTTCAGGTACTTTCAAAACGTTAAATGAATCTAGTTGCTCGGTTCCAAAATGTCATTCCTATGGAGAAGAATCCGGCAAGAAACTCCATAGGTTACTCTTTTAAAAATGGTAATATACAGAGATTTAAAATACATTACTTTTAAAATATGCGATAACAACGTAAGATAGCAAAAGCATAAGATTATTGCAATATATTACCTCAAAAGAGGAGAAAAAAAAAATGAGAATATACGTGCATTTTACTAACATTTCGTTGTCGACACATTTACAAAAAAGAAATAAAGACTGATAGGTACATAAAACAATTTACATACATTAAATACGTAGTCCTAATCAAATCCCTAACAGGAATGTCAAGGCATGTCAAAAACCCTCTAGAATAGAGGCTGTGGAGAAGCTAATTGTTGTAGACAAGAAGAACAAGATGAATGGCAGACCGCCAGGGAGGCCACATGTGCAGATGATGCTAATTCCAAGCACGCTTATCCTCTATGTAGTCACTAATTTTATAATAGGCTTTCTTTATAAGCATTGATTTAATACTTGATTTAAACTTCTTGTTAGATAGATTGGTGATGTCATACGGCAATTTATTATAAAAACGAATAGAATTCCCTAGAAACGATTTGGTGTTGGTTTTAGTTAATCTAAACCTAGGGACTACTAGTTTATGTTTACTTCTTGTATTTATACAATGGTGATCACTATTAATACTAAAATTATGTAGATTTTTCCGTACGTACATTATATTTTCCAGAATGTAAAGAGATGGCAACGTGAGAATATTGATTTCTTTAAATCTCTCCCTTAAGGACTCGCGAGGGCCCATGCAGTAGATTGCACGAATCGCTCTTTTTTGCAAAATGAATATAGAATCGGTATCGGCTGCAGAGCCCCAAAGCAGAATTCCATATGACATAATACTGTGGAAGTATGCGTAATAAACTAGTTTAGCAGTAGGGACATCGGTAAGCTGCCTTATTCTTCGGACCGCAAATGCAGCCGAACTTAACCTTTTAGCTAGTGATGTAATGTGAGCTCCCCATTGTAATCTAGAGTCTATTGTAATACCGAGAAACACAGTTTCGTTAATTATATCAAGTTTTTTGCCGTCAAGTTTTAAGTTAAGATCCGATTGAGTCCGAACGTTAGGAAGAGAAAATTTAACACATTTTGTTTTAGACGCGTTGAGAACCAGGTTATTTGCTGAAAACCAATCTGATAATATACTAAGTCCACTATTTAAGTTACTAAAGTCCTGTGATTTCCTGCTGATTTTAAAAATGAGAGAGGTGTCGTCTGCGAATAAGATTATATCAGTTAAATTAGCCATCATGAAGGGAAGATCATTAATATATGCTAGGAAAAGAAAGGGGCCTAGAATAGAACCCTGAGGCACGCCCATTCTTACTAAAGATCCCGACGAAGTAACCCCATTAACGCCAACTTTTTGCCGTCTGGTTGATAAATATGACAAAATTAGATTTAAGGATTGTCCCCTTAATCCGTAGTATTTTAATTTAAGGATCAGAGTATTATGATCAACGCAATCGAAAGCTTTGGAGAGATCACAAAAAACACCTAAAGCATCCTGTGAACCCTCCCAAGCTCCTAAAATATGAGTCACCAAGTTGGCCGCGGCGTCGGTCGTTGACCTCCCCTTGGTGAAACCGAATTGGCGCTCGTGAAAGATTTTATGTTTTCCAAAATGCGACATCATTTGATCAAGTACCATTCTTTCAAATATTTTGCTCAAGGCAGGAAGTACTGAAACAGGTCTGTAATTTGATGGATCATTCTTGCAACCAGATTTAAAAATAGGTATTACCTTACTGTGTTTCATTAAATCAGGAAAGGTGCCACAATCAACACAGTCATTAAAAATTCTTGCAAGAATGGGGGCAATAGTGTCAATTATGGATTCGATTACTTTGACAGATATTCCCCATAAATCTTCTGTGGTCTTTACTTTAATGTAATTAAATGATTTTTTTACAATACTAGGAGATACATGAGTAAAAGTAAAATTTGGAATATTTCTATTAACGAATTTTTTAAGTAACGAGTCAGCTTTTAGAGAAGACGAGGGGAGAGATCTCGTTACCTCCACAGGTATGTTTGAAAAATAAACTTCAAAAGCATTTGCAACTTCTGTCTTATTAGAAATTATTTTATTATTTATTTTCAAAGACAGTTCAGTATCTCTCTGTTTACTATTCACTTTATAGGTGTCCCACTGCTGGGCAAAGGTCTCCCCCAACCTGGTCTAAGCCCCTCGGTCTTGAGCCGCTTCCCACCAATCCGGCAAAAAGCGATTAATTTATTTCATATTATGACATGAGTGGTATATTATATTTGTCGTGGTATAGACATGTTATGAGGAGGGATGAAAGTCACATAACAAAACAAGTTATAAGTATGACTGTGGATGGGTATATAAGCAGAGGGAGACCGAAAAAGAGATGGATGGATTCTGTGAAAGATGATATGAGAAAGAAAGGAGTAGATGCCGCGATGACGAGTAATAGAGAGGAATGGAAGGAAAAACGCATTGCGCCAACCCCATATGAATGGGATAATATGACGGACATTTCATTAACAAACTATAAACAAATTAAAACAATGCTATCTTAACTCGTATTATATACTCATAAGATATATATTATAGAGATTTATCTTATAGTTATGTTGCATCCCATGTATCTTAAGACTCGCTGCATAACTGACCTGAGGGACATTAAAAAAAACATTAATTAACCATATTTATATTATAGTATTATTGACTGGCCTGTTGGTCTAGTGGTTAGTGATACTGACTGCTAAGCCGGAGGTCGTGGGTTCGATTCCCACCCAGGACAAATCTTTGTGTGATGAGCAAGATCATTTGTTCTGTGTCTGGGTGTTATTTATCTAAAATATGTATTTATTTAGAAATATATAAGTATGTTTATCAGTTGTCTACTTGCCACTGTACAGGCTCTGCCTAGTTTGGGATCAGATGGCCGTGTGTGAGCTGTCCCAAGATACTATTAATATATTATTATTATTGTGGAATATAGACCAACTATGACGAACTTGCATTTACATGTAAATATCAATGTTATGTTGAGAGAGTGTTGTGTGAGCCCGTGGACCGCGCCTAGACATATTCGAAACATGTAATTATATGAAATATTATTAAAGAAATTTTGTGATCACAATTAAATATATGACAGTTAACATCTTAAATCAATGAAATAAAAAAATATTAGTAAATAATAAATTGGTATGAAATGCTAATAGATATATTATTATGTTTTTGAAGCTGTTAACAACTATTTCCTAAAGAGTTGCCATAGTTAAATAATATTCGAGAATATTATTATATACAATGTTATTTTTTAGTGTGGATATTACGCGAATTGTCCGGTCAATGTGTGATGACGTACAAACTTTAGTTTTTTACATTTCATTAAGAGATTAATGACTTTAATCAAACGCCAGTTAATTGTAAGTCGCTGTTAAGTCTAATGCTGCCTCTGTTACTTTAAGGTGTGAAGTGACGAAATAAAGACTTTTAAGAACGTCGTAAAGTTAACTAGCGTATGAGATGGTTTTTGCACATCGACCGGTCAATATTGTTAAAAGCATATTGTGAAACAGTGATTGTTATAAATAATAAAGATTGTATAGTTAGATTTAAGGAGACAATGTTTTAGTAAAATTTAATGAAATTGTACAGCTAGTACTAAGTAATTACAATAAATATAAATATGCTATAGGCTATAGTTATAGCTGAGACGCGCAAACTGTTCCGAAGTTATTATGGTGCTTTAACCGATGCTTTGCGGCCTGAGACCCTTCCGAACTTATGGCATCGGACTTGCGATCGTGTGGTCGCGGGTTCGAATCCCACCTGACGTGAACCCACTCGTAACAAAGCATTTAGCTTACCACCACCATTACCTAACCTATCTAATAGTATTTACTTAACTCCTACTAGCGACATCGATATTTACAAAACAATTCATTCATTGAACTCTACTAACTCCACAGGATTTGATGGAATTAACACTAAAATATTAAAAACATGCGCAAAATTTTTGGCTGCTCCCATTTCCCATATTATAAATCTTTCATTTAGTAAAGGCATATTTCCATCAAGGTTGAAGTTATCGATAGTGAAACCTTTATACAAGAAAGGCGACAGAACCAATATGAATAATTACCGTCCAATAACTTTGATTCCGATTATATCTAAGATTTTTGAAAAAATAATGTACGAAAAGCTTTATTCATTTTTTACAAACTTTAAAATATTACGAGAAGAACAATTTGGGTTCAGAAGGAACAAAAATACAACACTAGCGTGCTTCAATTTTATTAAATTTATAACATCGAGCTTAGATCGCAAAATACCTGTGACGTCTTTATTTTTGGACATGACCAAAGCCTTTGATTTTGTTAACCATAAATTATTAATTTTTAAACTAAACAGATACGGCATAAGAGGAAATGCATTGGATTGGCTAGAAAGCTACTTAACCAACCGACAGCAATGTGTAGAATATAAGAAAATAGAGAAACACAACAAGTATATATATCGTTCCCCGTACCTTCTAAATAATTGTGGAGTTCCACAGGGTAGCATATTGGGGCCTTTATTATTTCTAGTATACATTAACGACCTCCCCAATGTAACTACACACAACTGTATTCTCTATGCTGATGATACTACGATTAGTATTCAGTCGCGTTCCCAAAACCTATTCGAGTACCAAGAGGAAATCAATAATACATTAGATAAAATTA
This sequence comes from Plusia festucae, assembly GCA_950381575.1. NCBI lineage: Eukaryota > Metazoa > Arthropoda > Insecta > Lepidoptera > Noctuidae > Plusia > Plusia festucae. Next base: position 7,032,306 of record OX494459.1, read on the forward strand.
TAGTTTGGTTAAAATTAAATAATCTCCATATTAATATAAATAAAACAAAAACTATACAGTTTCAAACATACCATAGCAAACATTTACAAATTCAGGTTAAATATAAAAATGACAGGATTGAAGAGGTTGATAACACCAAGTTTCTAGGCTTAACAATTGACAAAAATTGTAATTGGAAAGCGCATATTGACGAACTTTGTATTAAAATAAATAGGTTTGCATTTGTTATTTATAGAATACTAAACGTAGCTGGTATTGATGCTGCTCTATGCGCATACCACGGATACGTTGCATCTAACCTTCGCTATGGCTTAATAATGTGGGGTAATTCTGTGGATGCTCATAGAATATTCATTGCACAGAAAAGATGTATGAGATCACTTTGCCGAGCACAGCCTCTAGATAGTTGTATTCCACTTTTTAAGAAACATAAGATTTTTCCTCTTCCAACACTATATATATTTGAAATATGTATTTTTGTTTATAAGTATCCTGATTTGTTTGACATGCATAATGATGTGGTATCTAGACCTAGTAGAAGAATATACAAATTGCATGTACCTCATCAAAGACTTAATATGTATTCCACTAATGTTTTTTGTATGGCCATTCGGATTTACAATAAGTTACCTGATTATTTTAAATCCTTAAAATATTCAATTTTCAAAACAAAACTGTCTCAACTCCTAAATGAAAAATGTTATTATTCAATTGACGACTATATGAATGACAAATTTTGACTTGTAATTTTTCATTTATTTTTTTCGTGTAATTCAACTTTATTGTTTCCTATTTAATTATTTGAGATAAAATACTGTAACCTGTTTATGTTATAACTTCTTTCTTCTTCATTTCCCATTTCTAATGTATCTCTTGAATATTTGTACGCTGGAGACAGCAGAATATTATGGACTTTTTTTTTAATGTAACACCTAATGTAACAATATTCTTACAAATAAAATTATTATTATTATTATTATTATTCACGAGGGGTTAACAATAATACTAGTAATGTGCGACCAATATTGCTAGCAAGGTTTAAAAAAAAATGCCGTCGGTTGCTGAATTCAGAGTTCACTTTTGATTAAGTATCAAAATCTAATCACCAATCATGTGATAGCGTGTGATATTACTCGATTTATCGCGTGGCCTAAGTACAGTTTGAGTCGTTGTCAATTTCGAGTTGTTTACCGTGAACATTTCTCACAATTGCAATGTGAATTACAAAAGTTAGCAGGCGAGAACGTCGCCGTGTACAATCCTAACATTTGTAATCCCTTCCTTAATTAATGTATAGTTCTACAAACTTATTTAACCTGGTGGTCAAATCTGGACCTAATTTTTTTTCTAATTTCGTGTAGTTTACCTAAAAAACCCACATTTTGAAAAATCTCACGTGAGATTGGGGGATGGGGGAGGGGGTTGAAAAAAATCTCACGACATCTCACCAGTGGGGGAGCGAGGGACAGAAAATTAAAAAAAAATCCTCACGTATTTTATGAACGCCCCCATAGCTTAATTATACATTTCTTGATAAAAGATTGAATGTGCGCCTTCTACACTTGGGTGAAGGTACCAGTGGGGTATTATTTTGACACTAAAAACCCCGAAACTATTGAGTTGATTTCTAAATTCAACCTCAGCGATGCCGTCACCGAAAAGATAAGTTTGTAGGACTATAGATACGTATGACTCGTGCCTGACGTAAGAGATACAGCCTCATGGTCAAGCGACATTTCTACAAGCCATAACGATGATGAAAAATTGACTGTTTTACATGTATTTGGCAAAACAATATTGATGTACAGTCACCAAGAAAAGTTGATGAACACAATGCAGGCTTTCAAAACATACAGCGTGTAACAAAAACCCTGTCCGATCCCTAAGAGTATTATTCGTTATCGTACTGCAAATATGTACATATACGTAGCCGTTAAATGGGTTGGATATTATTATTTTTCCCCAGTTAAAATAATTAAATAAAAATAATAACTGATCCAAGGCAACGGCAACACTGAACCGCTCCTCAAAGTTCACGTACTTACTACTTACAGTTTTGTGTCAAAGAAGCCGCCTATGCGAGACGGTTCATGAACTGTACCACAAATACGCTTTTATTGAATCGGACAGGGGTTTTGTTACATGTTGTATAATTGCAATAAAATTCCTCAAATTTTACTCATGAGGATATCGTAGCGTAAACACTTTATGATGAGGTTATAGACACAAAATCGATTTTTGGTCTTTAAATTGTGTTTTTAGACTTTTGGTGTATCATAAAACTGATTGTGTTCATCAACTTTTGTTGCTGACTGTACTTGTGCAAGTAGGTGGTATTACGTATCTTACAAAAATAAAGTGAATTATGTCTGTCGTAATACAAATAGGCAATAAGACAGCAATAAATGCGCAAACATCGCCAATTGTTTTTGCGAGATACATAATACGACTTGCAGTAGTATATTTGAAATTGTAGGAATGTCTCTTGCCTAGGGAGGGGTGGTGTTACTTAGGGCCAGTTTTTAGATCTCGAGTTAACTCAACCAATGGTCAAATATGCTAACTGTCAAATGGTCAAAAAAGTTGAAGAGTTAATTAATTAAACATTTGTTAGAAGAAAAATAGACGAATAAACGCGTTCTACCGAAGTTTGAAACCATTAGTTAGCATATTTAACCATTGGTTGAGTTAACTAGGGATCAAAAAACTGGGCCCTAGTCCAGCCTGCAGTAGATGTAAGAGTGAGGACCTGACAATATAATTGTAAGAGTACGAGGAGCTGACGCGGACGATATTGATTGAGGGTAGACAGAGATTGATATAATATGAGGAACATTAATGTTTAAATAGACAGGGAAATTTTGAACCTCTGGCAGGACTCGGACATCGACTTCAACTCACTAACCGTTGTTCTAACTAAGCTGGTCACTGTCTGAGACTCAAACTTCTCCTTAAAGGCGACTCGTGCGACATCTGGACAAGCAAACTAATCCTCTATTGGTTTTTTAGTCTATAAATCAAAGGTAATAAAAAAAGCTATTCTTTTAAAATCGTTTGTCCGCCCTCACCTCGCGTTATTCCAAGTGACTGGTACGAATGCATCTAAAGTGATATGCTGTTTATATTGTACATAATAATAGATCATGTATATTGAGGGGTGGGCAGACGAGTATGGCTTGTGGATAATTATGTAATTTAAACGATGGTACAAATTTCAGATTTGACGGGCCTGTTGGTCTAGTGGTCAGCGACCCTGACTGCTAAGCCGGAGGTCGTGGGTTCGATTCCCACCCAGGACAAATCTTTGTGTGATGAGCACGATCATTTGTTCTGTGTCTGGGTGTTATTTATCTATAATATGTATGTATTTAGAAATATATAAGTATGTTTATCAGTTTTCTGGTTCCCATAGTACAGGCTCTGCCTAGTTTGGGATCAGATGGCCGTGTGTGAATTGTCCCAAGATATTATTATTATTATTATTATTATATTAGATAAACTTGATAAAAAATAAACTTTGTGTTCGAGGTGCTAGTCTGCTCACCCCATATTGAATTATATTGTTAAGTAGACAAAGACGACGCATGTAAATGGGCCTAATACATCAGTATATAATATATATGTAATACGCTAGTTGTAAGTGATGACCATCTGTGAATAGACTTGTACATATAATATTAAAGTGGGTAGCGATTCATATATACACCGTCTGTTGTTTTATTACTGAACCCTATGTCATGAAGTTATGGAGATTATACTCGCTAAACAGGTATTGCCACCGAGCAGACAATCTTAGGGCATAACCTATTTTGGCCACTGGGTCAGATAAGTTGGAGGCATTATACGAGTTCGTGGTAAGTTTGGCTCTTGAGAGCTTGGAGTGGGCTAATCGGGTCGCCGAACGTCATAAATGTGTCCGGAAATCGGCTTGATGCCTTAAACGCTCGACATCGCGACGCTATAGATGACCGGCGTCGCGACGCTATATCTGGCCAGCGTCGTGACGTCATAGCTGGACGGCGTCGCGACGCCCTAGTTGAAAGGTGTCACGATGCCCTAGCTTAAAGGCGTCGCGACGCCATAGCTGACCGGCGTCGCGACGTCATCGTGGACAACATAGGCAGCGGCGTCGCGACGCCTGATCGGTGTCGGGACGCTATAGCTGAACGGCGATGCGACAACATAGCTGACCGGAATCGCGACGCCGCCCGGGGCGTCGCGGCGCTGGCCAGGCATAGCGTCGCGACGCCGTTCAGCTATGGCGTTGCGACGCCCTTGCATATGGCATCGTGACGCCGACCAGCTAGGGCGTGTCGATGCCGGTCTTCATCTATGACGTCACGGCGCTGGCCGGACATAGCGTCGTGACGCCTATCAGATAGGGCGTCGCGACGCGTAAATCAATGGCGTCTAGCCGACGGTCGTCAACAGCGTCGCGACGCCGAGTTTCTATGGCTACAAGTCGCCGCTCGGCCAGGGCGTCGCCACGCCAGTACCTAGGAAGTCGCGAAACCGGTAACCCACGGCGTGGTTACGCCGGTAACATGGGCGTCGCGACGACGATGACCGATAGTGCCTCGACGCCAGCTATGGCGTCGCGATGCCTGTCGTCAACTATGACCTCACGGCGCTGGCCAGACATAGCGTCCCGACGCCGATCAGGCATTTCGTTGCGACGCCCGTGCCTTTGGCATCGCGACGCCGAACAGATGGGGCGTCGCAACGGCGGTCGGCTAAGGTGTCACGGCGCTGGCCAGACATAGCGTCGCGACGCCGGTCAGCTATGGCGTTGCGACGCCCCTGCATATGGCATCGTGAAGCCGACCAGCTAGGGCGTCCCGATGCCTGTCTTCATCTATGACGTCACGGCGCTGGCCGGGCATAGCGTCACGACGCGTTAAGCAATGGCGTCGAGGCGACGGTCGGCAACAGCGTCGCGACGCCGAGTTTCTATGGCTTCAAGACGCCGCTCGGCCAGGGCGTCGCGGCGCCAGTACCTATGACGTCGCGAAACCGGTAACCCACCTAGTGGTTACGCCGGTAACATGGGCGTCGCGACGACGATGAGCGATAGTGCCTCGACGCCAGCTATGGCGTCGCGATGCCTGTCGTCAACTATGACCTCACGGCGCTGGCCAGACATAGCGTCCCGACGCCGATCAAGCATGGCGTTGCGACGCCCCTGCCTTTGGCATCGCGACGCCGAACAGATGGGGCGTCGCAACGCCGGTCGGCTAAGGTGTCACGGCGGTGGCCGGACATAACGTCGCGACGCCGGTCAGCTATGGCGTTGCGACGCAACTGGATATGGCATCGTGACGCCGACCAGCTAGGGCGTCCCGATGCCTGTCTTCATCTATGACGTCACGGCGCTGGCTGGACCTAGCGAGCGTCGTGACGCCTATCAGATAGGGCGTCGCGACGCGTTAAGCAATGGCGTCGAGGCGACGGTCGGCAACAGCGTCACGACGCCGAGTTTCTATGGCTTCAAGACGCCGCTCGGCCATGGCGTCGCGACGCCAGTACCTATGACGTCGCGAAACCTGTAACCCACGGCGTGGTTACGCCGGTAACATGGGCATCGCGACGACGATGAGCGATAGTACCTCGACGCCAGCTATGGCGTCGCGATGCCTGTCGTCAACTATGACGTCACGGCGCTGGCCAGACATAACGTCCCGACGCCGATCAAGCATGGCGTTGCGACGCTACTGCCTTTGGCATCCTGACGCCGAACAGATAGGGCGTCGCAACGCCGGTCGGCTATGGCGTTGCGACGCCCCTGCATATGGCATCGTGACGCCGACCAGCTAGGGCGTCCCGATGCCTGTCTTCATCTATGACGTCACGGCGCTGGCCGGACATAGCGTCGTGACGCCTATCAGATAGAGCGTCGCAACGCCTGTCAGCTATGGCGTCACGGCGCTGGCCGGATAGCGTCGGGACGCCGGTCAACTATAGCGTCGGGAATTCAAGCATCTAGTTCATCAAGACGCCTATCAGCCAGGGCTTCGCTACGCCAGTCAGCTACGGCGTCGTGACACCGGTACGAATCACGAAGCCTCTATCAACGGCGTGGTTATGTCGCCAGTAACCTATGATGTGCATGAATGTCAAAACGGCGTGGCTTCGCTGGTAACCTATGACGTGAAAAACGTATGAACGGCGTCGCGACGCCGAAAAGCTATGTCGTTGCTATGCTGGAACCTTTGAGGTCGCGACGTTGGTAGCAAATGGCGTCGCGAAGCCGGTAGCCTATGGCGTCGCGACGCCGGTAATCTATGACATAGCGACACCTAGCAACAATGGCGTCCCGATTCCGGCCTGTTATAGCGTCTCGACGCCGTTCAGCAATAGCGTCGCGACGCCGATCAACTATGGCGTCGCTACCTATGGCGTCCACCAAGGCGTCGCGACACAGTTTATTTTGAGTGTCAAAAAATGTACTGCAGTACGATTTTCAGTCTGCCCTGGGCCTTTGTAAGTTTGTAAGTATATTTTTTTCTTTGCACGAAAAAGACTTGGATATAGATTATTAATAACCGATGTTCTGGTGGGCTTATCCCACCCACTGCTATTGATTGTATTGCTCTGTCTGTGCTGTAGTTAAGTTTGGACATAAATAATTTAATTAATTAGTAATATTAATAGGTAAATAAAAGAAAACATGAATAATTTTCATAATTATTTATTTAATAGTACAATACACTAAGTAAGCATACCATAAAGTCACAACTACTGGTAACTCGAGGACGCACGAAAAACAAAAAAACATAATATTCAACTTTGTCTCTATGAGAAAATATTATTACCACGTAGGTCATACGTGTTATGTCAAAAATGCATTTTGTTCCAACTATCTCAGAAATAGCAACATTTTCAATTAAGTTGCCATATTTTCAGTTATGTATATCTAGTTTTCAAATATCATATGATTTACCTAATTCCTGAAAATAAATATAAGAATGCTAATATACTTTAATAAGTATAAATAACAACGATACAGGACAAGCAGTGGTATTACGTATTGCAAAGCAATTGGGATATATAATTCGTTTAACGTCATTCAAATTTGACAGCAATAATCGTACAATTCTCGCCCTTCTTTTGCAACATACGTAAAACCGCTGGGAGTTTTATTAACAGCTAGCTAATTAAATAAATACATGGATGACAATATGAGTAAAGATCCAAAGGTGCTTTCTTTATACAAAATCAAATTTCCTCAAGAACTTATAAAACCCGAATACTGAAACGCAAAATAACTAACACGTCCTAAGTGACGTTTCAGTAAAATTTAATTTAAAAAAAAAAAATCGCTATTTTGATTAATAAATAATTAACGAAGCACTGACGATTAGTCTTATAAATAACTTTTGACAAAAACATTAACTATTATATTTTGGAAATACAAAGTCTACAACATTTAGACGTATACAGTGTAGTGTAGGTATAATGTGTACATAATAATACAATATTATTAATTACAGATAGTACAACAACACAGCTTATTTTTTATTCGAAATAAATAACGAAATGTTATTAAATATAAAGAATAATTAAATATAAAGATCCGAAAAACACAATTTAAACAGGATTATTTTTAAAATCCCGTATATATTGTTATTATGCATGTTGTGTGCCAAAGTTATAATTCATAAACCTACCTTGATTTGCAAGATAACATAATTATAGACAATATAAACTTTAACCATGAACTTTAGAAAACTGCTCATAAATATTAAAATGTCACTTAACATTGCAATTCGATATTGCAATGTTAAGCGACATTTTCAAGTCACTGTTTAAACAAAAAATATCGCATCATAATCGGTTCATTCGTTTGGGAGCTACGTTGCCACGAACAGAAAGACAAGTAAAATATAACACCCCTCATTTTGAGTCGGAGGTTAAAAATCAGAATCTGAGATGTAATAGTCAAGGAGGTTAACATATTAGTCATCAGTATATTACAAAATGACCTATAATGGAAACATCATTATACATAGACTAACCAAGACCTGTAATATACTGGTGTGGAACTATTTGATTTGAGAGCAACCTTCTACTTATATGCATGTTATGCAAATAACTTAATTAATTGAAAGCACGTTAAGCCGTTGGTCCCGACTGTTATACAGTGATCTTTGACAGTCGTTAAGTCATTACAATTCTGTCAACCAGTCTTACTATAGAATACTGTATTACCTAGCAATAGGTTGTGGAGGTCAGATAGGCAGTCGCTCTATGTAAAATACGGTATTCAGCTAAATCCGGTAAGACTGGAAGCCGACCCCAACATAGCTTGGGAAAAGGCTAGGCAGAAGAATGTAAAACTTGAATGACTACTCTCAAAACATTGTATTACTATAAATAATGTCTTTGTGGCCTAGCGGTTGAATTAACGGATACGTGTACACTGGGTTGCAGTTACGAAACCAAAACAGGTGTTTCAAAGTGACTTAATCAAAGTATATATACTTTCTTAATTATGCTAAGATATCATTGACAATCAGTGAAGGAAAATGTGAGGAAACCTGGATTACAAAAATCTGAGATGACAATGAGCAAGCGTGGTGATCAATGCTTGTTCCTTCTCTATAAGAAGAGGCTGAGCCCAGCAGTCGCACATTACTAGTATTCTTGTTAACCCCTCTTACTTGTGTTACGAGTGGATTCACGTCGGTAGTGTAATGGGTGGGGTTCAAACCCGCAACCATAAGATCGCAAGTCCAACGCCCTAGCCATTACTACCTTCTTTATCATACCATGTAACATTTACTAGAATACTCGTTACAAGTGAATTCTCAAGTTTACGCACCCTTACAGGATCCTAATTTCAGAAAACCGGTCAACATATAAATTAGTTAAAACTTTTTAAACTCACGTCAAATACATTGTCATTAGATGTGATTAAATTAAAAAGCCTTTAGAAAATGGCAGCTGTATTACTTAACTTGCCAAGCTAAACCCCAAATATACAAACGCTAATTAACTTTAAGATGTTCTTAAATGTATATTTGTCGCTATTCTCACCTTAAAGTGACAGAGACAGTATGAGAGGGGCTTAAAACTGATTGACGTTTCAGTATTCAGTAATAGATTTTCCTTTTCTGACGGAAAAAACATAGAAGAGTAACTTCAAACAATATCGCATAACTAAACGGCCCCGCGACGTTTGCTTTCTTTAAACAGCTAGTTTGTTCTCTATTACCATCACTAAAGTAATGATTAGCTCTGATGACGAAAATCCGCTAGGGTCGCTACTGTCGCTTAAGGTCTATCTGGCAATTTCGACCAATTGCCGGCCAGTAGCTTGTCTCTCATTGGTGGAGAATGACAGATAAACCTTATGCGACACTAGCAACCCTAGCGGATTTTCGATACGCGATAGCCCCCATTTTGTTAGCAACGCATAGTAACAAAGTCATCATTGGCGCGCGAAATGAATACGTGCGACATTTGACGGGCAGCAAGAGTTGTCAAAGTACACGAGCTATACAAAAGGTAGTATTTAAAGATTTGAATATTCTTTATATGTATACCGACTATAACTTACTCCAGCATTTTAATTATGCCGATGAGATCGATTTATGCACTATTTCACTGCGCAAGAAGGTATAATTAACACTGTTAAATTGGACAAAAAAAACGATGACAACCGCCAAAGCCGAGCTAAACTCCTTCGCAGCACAGTCGGCAAGTCCCGCCTACCGCGGCACAATTTGCGTGGGCTCATTTTTGAGTGATAGGAATGCTTCCATATTTTTTCCGTTCGCTGATAATACCCTGTTAAATGTTGGCTGTTAAGTTCTTCCGCTTAGCGATAAACCATTTTTTGATACCGAGTTAACTTAACCAATGGTTAAATATTCTAACTTTTGGTTTCAAAACGCGTTTTTTCATCAATTGTTGGGCTCTCAAATGATCAAATTATATGTAGAGTTTATTATTTAACCATTTGTTAGTATAAAAATTTATGAATAAACGCGTTGTACCGAAGTTTGTAACCATTTTTTAGCATATTTAACCATTAGTTGAGTTAACTCGGGATCAAAAAACTAGTCCTTAGTTTTCGCAAGTTAAGTAACACAGTACCAAAAACAATTACAATTATTTTCTAATTTTTGTGTAATTATTTTCGTAGTTTTAGCTTCTTCTTAAAGAAAGGATTGATGGGAGATGGGGTTGATGGTTTTAAATTTGTCTTGCTTGGCTGTTTTGAACCATCGTAAGGTATATTTGGGCTCTGACGCACGCTTTTATAATATTCGAAGGGTTGCTGCATAGAATTATTTTTCAAGGCAAACTTAACCTTCTTGGGGGTATCAAAGTGATTATTTTTATCAGCATTTTCAATTTTATTTGTCTGTTTCTGAAATGCCTTAATTTTATTAACTACTACGGTCGGTTGCTTAACTATTTTAGACTTGTCGCGACCTACTTTCACGTTGGTAACAATTGGTTTCTTGATTATATTATTTTGTTTTTCGGTAACGTTTTTAACGGTCTGTGTCTTGACTTTTTTGTTTTTCTGGATTTTTGTATCTGTGTTTTTTTTCTCGAGTTTTCCATTTTGAACTTGTTTCAAGTTGTTATTGTCTAGCTTATTAACTACGGGCGTCTTGTCTGCGATTTTTAGTCGGTCTTGAGCGGTTTCTTTGAGGTTGTTCTCCGGTTTGCGTCTTTTCTTGTCGCCGGCGTCAGTCGCGTTGTTTTTGCGTTTTTTGTCGTTCTTAATCGGAGTCAGTTTTTGTTTCTTAGCTTCGGGTTCCGTCGGCTCGACTTGCCAGTCGCCATTCTGAAATTATATAAAAAAATCTTATTTAATGAATATTTGCATCACCAAGAAAAAACCATGAAACTTTTTGCACGTATAGTCAGTCACGAGCATAAATATGTATACACATAGCGAAATTGTATAATATTAATTTGAACAGGATCTCACAATCAATTTAACATTCAAGAACATAAAACTATAACAGTTCTCAAATCATGTATAAATTTTTGAGTTTCAACAAAAACTTCTCGGTAAATAAGTTTTACAATTTCGCTATGTGTATACATATTTATGCTCGTGACTGTACTCGTATGTAACGCATTTATTTTGCCAAAAGATGATTGAATTGAATGATTTGACCTACAATTTACTACATCTATGGCTCTGATAACTTAAACTATTAATATTTTGACCCAATAGACTGTGGATATTGTATTGTGAAAATTGTACCTAACACACGGCCGTCTGATCTCAAACTGTACTATGGCAACCAGACAACTGATAAACATACAAGTATATATTTCTAAATACATACATAATATAGATAGATTAACAAATTATCGTGCTCATCACACAAAGATTTGTTCTGCGTGGGAATCGAAGCCACGACCTAACTTCGCAGTCAGAATCACTAACCACTAGACCAACAAGCCAGTTAGAATTCGATATAGTTTTTAGTATATTTTTGGCATTTGAAATATTTTTTTTTTGTTTATTGCAGAATAATTATAATGAGTGTATCGTAAAAGATCAGCAGTTATACTCACAGCAGCCTTGGTACTCAGTTTCTGTCGTACAGTGAGGTTCTCCTCCATGATGCTGGTTCCCGCACGACTCTTGGCTAAGAGACGCTTACGGTGCTTGCGGCCGAGACCTGCACATACATAGTCAAGATTAAGAGGAATCTAGCGACACCTCTCAATCTGAAATCGATCAATGTTTAGGCTACAGAGCTCACCAAAAACTATTAGATACATAATATATTATATTATATCACACCGGCGTAAAAATGTCCCACTGCTGGTATCAGGCCTCTTCCCATAGAGAGAAGGGATGAGCATTGATCACGCTTGCTCATGTGTGTAAAATTGTCATTTTATCTAGCTGTTCTGTCATGATGGACCGTGGATAGTTAAACGTTGGAAAAAGAAATTATTACTTCATCCGGATCTATTTTACTTTCTGTCCCATCATTATGTGTATTACATCATACTATGATTCACTGCACGGATAGCCGAGTGGTATAGGTCACCACGCTAATGACCACTGTGCGCGACGTGCTGCGGGCTCGATCCCCGCATGGGACAAGCATTTGTGTGATCCACAAATACTTGCTCCAAGTCTGGGTGTTCTTTGTGCATGTGATTTTAATGTTTGTGAAACTCCCGCGACACAAGGATTAAGTTCTTTAGTGCGGGAGTCTTATTAAAGAAAAAAGAAAAGAATAAAGACTACTTTAGCCTGTCATCTGGAGTGGTGATTAATTGATGCAAAAAATTGATACAAATTATTCCATTTTAATTATTCTCATTTTGAGCTGAAATTCCGTAAACTAACTCCATATCAGATATTCTCTGCACCCCTTTCGGATAGTTATACCATTTTTGTAACACCTTGTATAGTAATACTAGCTTTGGCTCGCGGCTCCACCCGCGTTGGCGTAATTATCGCGGCAAAATTTTGCCTATAGCCTTCCTCAATAACTGTAGAAGATATCTAACAGTAGAAGAATTTTTCAAATTGAACCAGTATTTATTTATTTTATTTCGTTAGGATAACAAACAATAGCGGAACAACGCATAATGTACAGAATCCATGTAATTATATAATAACAACTTTTGCAACTAGATGGCGGTAGAAAGTATAAGTCATGTAGCGACTATCAAATAAATGTCTCGCTCTGAGGTAACGAAGTTTTATTGGTTCAAGCAACTTTATACCGCTATTGTACACATAATACACACTTTAAAATAACTGAATTAAGTAATTACACAACCAGCACCGTTATCTACATAATTCATAACAATAGCAACTAAGTACCGAAAAATTAAAACATTAAAAAAATAGTACAGTAGTTCCTAAGATTAGCGCGCTCTGCCTAACAAACAAACACAATCTTCAGCTTTATAATATTAGTATAGATAACAAGTCCCCTCACCTCTAAGCGCCAGCTCATCAGAGTTGGCGACCAGCTTCTTCTCTAAAGCATGCAGGGCTGCAGCAGACCTGTTCCTCCTCACCCTGGCCGGAGGAGAAGGCTCCTCATCATCTTCGTGTGTCTGGACGCGGAGGGGGTACTCGTCGCGGGAGAGCTGCTCGAATCTAGAGGATTTAATTTTTATTTTATCTTCGAAATAAGTTTAAGGCAAAACTTATTTTTTTTTTTATATAAAGATTTCTAGCTATGTGGGTCGCACATTGCTAGTAATCTCGTTAACCTATCGTGTTAAGCTGAAATGCTTGTGTTACGAGTGGGTTCACGTCGGTAGTGTTATGGGTGAGATTCGAACCCGCAACCACATGATCACAAGTCCGACGCCCTAGCCATTTAGGCTACCGTCGCTTCATCGCATTAGGCTTCAACGCAACTTCACAACTACCAATCAGATTTACATTATACGGAAGGGCTGTGCCTCGGAAAGCACGTTAAGCCGTTGGTCCCAAGACTGTAATTCGTTAAGCTTTGACAGTCGTTTAGTCATTACAATGCTGGCAACCAGTTTTTCTATGGCATCGTGATACAATTTGTCTGTAAAATGGGTTTTGGAGTTCTATTAAATACGGTATTCAGCTAAATCCGGTGAGACTGGAAGCCGACTCCAACATGGCATGGGAAAAGGCTGCGCAAAAAAGTAGTCATAACTACTACATACTGCTAACAAACATAGCCAAGTCCCTACTAACAATAAATTAATGTTTAAAGTCTGAAATAAATTAATATCTGGGGACAAGCTCACACACGGCCATCTGATTTCAAACTAGGCAGAGCCTGTACTATGGCAACCAGACAACTGATAAACATACTTATACTAGCTGTTTCCCGCAGCTCCGCCCGCGGTCTTAATTTTTTTTAATGTAATTGAGAATTTTCTTTACTATAAACCTCACGGAGCCCGAGACCTTTCCAACGAATGCTAAACCGTGGAAATCGGTTCGTGCGTTCTAGAGTTATAGCGTCAGGAAGGAAAACCCGACTTATTTTTATATAGTAGAAGATATTTCTAAATACATACATATTATAGATAAATAACACCCAGACAGAACAAATGATCGTGCTCATCACACAAAGATTTGTCCTGGGTGGGAATCGAACCCACGAACTTCGGCTTAGCAGTCAGGGTCACTAACCACACGACTGGCTGAAATGGGTATACATACCTCTCCAAGCATATCCGCAGCGTCCTGTGCCTGGCGGAGGCGGCGGCGGGCAGCAGGCCCCGCATGAGCTGCGCCAGCTCCGCCGCCGGCACCGGTAAGCACGCCAGCTCCACGCTCACTCGCCCCGCACGAGGGTCCAGAGGCTTTGGGGCACTGGAGTACAAGGAGATTGGTTAAAAGGTAATCCTAACTAGTTTTGACTGCACGGATAGCCGAGTGGTATAGATATAGGTCACCACGCTAATCACCACTGTGCTCGACGTGCTGCGGGTTCCCGCATGGAACAAGTATTTGTGTGATCCACAGATACTTGTTCCAAGTCTGGGTGTTCTTTGTGCATGTGATTTGAATGTTTGTGAAACTACCCGCAACGAAAGGATTAAATTCCTTAATGCGGGCGTCGTTTAAAAAAAAAAAAGTTGAGCCGACAAGGGAACGCTCCCAAAAAACATCAGACGATACGCATGGTACAGAAAGGAAAAACAATATCAGAGAAAAATAATGTTTGAAACAGTTTAATTATTTACGCTCCATATTGTTATTACATGCTAATACAACATGTAACAAAACCCCTGTCCGATCCAAATCCAATAGAGGCGTATTCGTGGTACAGTTCATGAACCGTCTCGCATAGGCGGCTTCTTTGTCACAAAGCTGTAGGTAGTAAGTACGTGAACTTTGAGGAGCGGTCAGTGTTGCTGTTGCCTTGGATAGTTTATTTTGATTTAATTATTTTCACGGGGGAAAAATAATAATGTCCAATCCATTTAATGGCTACGTTTATGTGTTCGCAGTACGATACCGAATAATAGTCTTAGGTATTGGACAGGGGTTTTGTTACATATTGTATATAGGATTATTTGTTTATGGAGTGCGTATATTCAACGAGGTAATCAGGTGCATAAAACTGAACAACTTTTCCCAAGAAACAGATCGAAATCTTAAAATTGAAAAAAAAACCTTTTCGTACAAACATAAATCACGCGACCTGTCACTTTGTATGAAAATTTCATTTTCAATTTAACCCATTTTCCTTGAGGAATGTGATTCAGTTTTATGCATCTGATTAAGTCGTAGAATATACACACTTCTTTTGAACTAATCCTGTATACTACAAGTAAAGGAAAAAGTAAAAAAGCGATACATTTGTATTTAAATCATAAAAATATTCTTTATACAGAACCCTCATTTGGTGAGTCCGACTCGCACTTGTCCAGTTTTTTTCTACTTTTCTTAATCAATTATGTTCTTCACATATTACAAACATTATAAATTAATATTATAATCACCTGTCATCTTCATCATCTGTGACTTCATCACCGTTCTGTTGATCATCATCTTCATCATCAGACACCAGCTCCAAGGCCTCCGGACCACCCACGGGACAACCCATCTGATAGATACAATATCATCGTTATCCTACTAATATCAAACATGTGAAAGTGTGGATGTTTAGATATTTGGATGTTTGTTATTCAATCACGCCAAAACGGCAGAACTTTTTTTTTTTCTTTTTATGGCAACACCAAGTCTAACTTGTCAGCTGCTGGAAAACGTAATTGTCAAAATCATTGCTTGTTTGTTAGATTGCGGCGACTTGCGTGTGTTTATTTTTTGCGAATTTAATTGACTACTTTTGCTCATGAATACTACTGACTCCGACGATTCTCCTATACCTGACGACATCGGCCTGATTATGGATTCTGCTCCAGCTACTCATGACGACATTGACTACAACTTGGATTTGATATTAGATGCTTCGACCGACGAACCCGGATGATGATTTGGATGATGTTTTAGTGGTGTATGTATATTATTTGATTCCCAGTTAATTATGCTCATTAATAAATTAAAATAATGTAATAAGTGATATTTAACATAACCGGTACTAATGAAATATAAGAATCTTAAATAACTTTAATATGCCAAGTTTTTTTGTAATCAATTCGTTTACTAATTAGTTATTTGAATTGCCCCCTATGATAATCATGAATTGTTATATGTGTGCACACTGGGCCTAAGTTACTATGGCGACTTGGCATGCCCCTTTAGCATGCATGTAACCTTTGACATGGAAAAGAACATAGGCTACTTTTTATCTCGATTCCTTAAGCAGTTCCCGAGGAAAAATTTAAAATTGTTTCCGAGCTAAGCCGTAAGCAGACAGCTTTGAAACTTTGTATTTTTCTCTATTACAGCGCAAGCTGCAACAGGGGTGAAAATTTTATTCCATTTTTCATTACTTTCAGATTTTTCATATCTTTTTGGATCCAATTCTGAAGTCCACGCAGACAAAGTCGTGGGCAGAAGCTAGTAATTAATAATTAGCTTTCAATGGCAGAGCTGTGACGGAGCAAGAGTTTTTTTTTTTAGAGGGTTATGAAGTAAGTTAGTGTAGTGAGGTGCTGACCTGCTGCCAGGCGGCGGTGGCGTGTGCGTAGCGGAGGCCGAGCTCGCTCTGGCGCAGCAGTGACGTCAGCAGGCGCCTCGCCGCCACGCACACGGCGGGGCTCTCGCCGCCGCACATGTAGCACACCAGCGGCCGCAGCAGCTCCACCAGGCTCGCG
This sequence comes from Plusia festucae, assembly GCA_950381575.1. Taxonomy (NCBI): domain Eukaryota; kingdom Metazoa; phylum Arthropoda; class Insecta; order Lepidoptera; family Noctuidae; genus Plusia; species Plusia festucae. The sequence goes on from OX494459.1 coordinate 7,049,031, forward strand.
CCGGGGATAGAGCCGCCAGATACCTACGTCATATTATAATAATACTATCTTGAAACGGCTCACACACGCCCATTTGATCCCAAACTAGGCAGAGCCTGTACTATGGGAACCAGACAACTGATAAACATACTTATACAGGGTGAAATTGAATAAATGCGACAAAAAAAAATGGGAGCTTCAGTTTCAGTAACATAGCAATTATAAACTGTTTTTTCTACAATCTAAATCGTTAAAAAAAATTACGCGATTATCTTTTTCAAAAGGTCCATTGATGTTATTATCTTTATTTAAGTACGAATTATCGGTATTCCAGCAAAATATTTAATATGCAAAATAAATAAGAAAAATTAAATCGTGCCCACTACACGAAAATGGTAGTACGCGAAATTCTTTGATACTTTAATTATTTTAACGCTTTTCGTAACACTGATCAATTATTTTTTTAATTTTACATTTGATATTTTCTACATTTTCTTGACAACACGTGTATATTTAAATTTGTCGCATCTATTCAATTTCACCCTGTATATTTCGAAATACATACATATTATAAGATAAATCACACCCAGACACAGAACAAATGATCGTGCTCTTCACACAAAGATTTGTCCCGGGTATATACAATATGTAACAAAAACCCTGTCCGATCCTTGAGAGTATTATTCGGTATGGTACTGCGAACACATATAAGTAGCTATTAAATGGATAGTAGATTTTTTTAAAAAAAATAATAAATCAAAATAAAAACTGATCCAAGGCAACAGCTTTGTGTCAAAGAAGCCGCCTATGTGAGACTGTTCATGAACTGTACCACGAATACGCCTTTATTGGATCTGACAGGGGTTTTGTAACATGTCGTTTAAATACAAAAGGTATGAAAAGTACATCTAGTATAGAGTTAATTAACAAAATCAAAGCTTAATTTTTTTGTTTTTTTTTTAGACTACCATCAATTTATTTCGCACATTACCTACTAGTATTCTGGTAAGCCCTCGAGCTAAGCTAAGATGCTTGTGCAAGTGGGTTCACGTCGGTAGCATAACGGGTGGGGTTCGAACCAGCGACCACATCATCGCAAGTCCAACACTTCAACCATTACGCTACCGCCGCTTATAATTAGTACATAATCAAATTAATATCCAACGGGACAGAAGCTACTTGCGCGAGTGAACCCGCGGGCCATAGCTAGTGCCACACTAGCTAAAAGTATAGTCCTTGAAATAAACTTTTAAACGGATTCTACCCCGTTAAACCTGCAAAGGCGTTGAAACGTCAGAAACTAAAATCTAAATAAATCGCGATAGAATCCGTTTAAAAGTAGTTTAATTTCTATGTCTAAAATTAGCGTAACCTGAGAAAACAAAGTATACAGCGTGTAAAAAAAACCCTGTCCGATCCATAAGAGTATTATTCGGTATCGTACTGCGAACACATATACGTAGCCATTAAATGGATAGGAGATTATTATTTTTCCCCAGTGAAAATAATTAAATAATCATAAAAACTGATCCAAGGCAACAGCAACACTGACCGCTCCTCAAAGTTCACGTACTTACTACCTACAGTTTTGTGTCAAAGAAGCCGCCTATGCGAGACGGTTCATGAACTGTACCACGAATACGCCTTTATTGGATCGGACAGGGGTCTCTTCCTCCATTTGAAGTCGGTTAAAAAGACTATTATAATTATTATGCGAGTGTTTGATGGGCTAACCTTGGCAATTTCCTCTAGGTAACAATCGATGACGTGCAGCAGCATGGAGAGCGCGTTGCGCGCGAAGTGCGGAGTTTTCAGAGCGAATATACCTGGAATTGGGTACTTGAGTACTATCGAAATATTGATTTAAGACTTTTTTTTTCTAATAATAATCGTAATTATAAGCAAAACCGCGAAAAAACATTATAAATATACGTGATTATTTTAAAAGGAGTGCGTATATTCAACGAGGTAATCAGGTGGATAAAATTGAACAACTTTTTCCAAGGAACATAGGTTAAAAAACTTAAAATTGAAAATCAACTTTTCATACAAAGATTTCTTTGTATGAAATCTTTTTTTGCAGTTTTGCTTATATTTACGATTATTTTTAGAAAAAAAATGTTAGACCGATAATATAGGTTAAGCAACGCTCGCCGCGGTTATTCCGTGGATGGGTGAGCCTCGGAAAGCACGTTAGGCCGTTGGTCGCGACTGTCATACGTTGACCTTTGACAGTCGTTAAGTCATAACAATTCGGACAACCAGTATTACTATGGGATACCGTGTTACCTAGCAATGGGTTGTGGAAGACAGATAGGCAGTCGCTCCATGTAAATTACGGTATTCAGCTAAATCCGGTAAGACTGGAATCCGACACCAACATAGCTTGGGAAAAGGCTTGGCAGGTGATGACTGCTGGAAAAAGCAGCATTTCACATAAATGGGAACTCACCGTTACTGTCGGAAAGTGCTTTAGCATACATCTGGCAACTCTTCAGGCTCCACTGCTGGCGCGCCAGACATCGCAGACTGGCGCGAAGGTAGCGACGCACCAACTGCACACAATATAATAATAATATACATATTGAATACAAGAGCAGAGGTTCTGCAGGTGGCTCCTGGCACCAGGTCTATAAACACTCACCATAAGAAACTTGTCTGTCCGATGCTGGTCGAGGCCGTACCACTCGCTGGCCAGCACCCGCAGCCCCGCCTGGTACATCAGCAAAGCGTGCCGCAGGTGCTCTGCTGGGAACAGGTCCAGCACTGCTGCTATGTTCTCGCATAATTCCTCCTAGACAACAAAAAAATATGGTTTAGTTATGGCAATATAGGTGCTTGTAGGTTGGACAAAGTTCATGATTATTAGTATGTATCTTCTACCTTCGTAACTTTGAAGAGTTATGTTGTCTGAAATACAGATACCCTTTATCTAGCTCAGAAACAGATATAATGTTTACTGGATACTTTGGTGAATCCATCTCATTTTGTACCTCTTATTTCATGTATATTGTTATGTTTGCTTGTGTGCAAATAAATAAAAAATCTATATGTATATTTTTCATGAGTTATCCTCAGTAATGAGAATAATCAATCCTTTAAAAGGCAAAGGCTTATGCGGGGACACAGTTCCAACATGCAGCAATACTTTCTTAATTATTCTAAGACATCATTGACCATTGCTGATTATTGTGAGGAAACCTGGATTCCAGAAATTTGAATCAACTTTTTTTTACCAGTCTGCATTTTATAGCCTAATTTTCGAGAAAGGTTGTTTAACAGTGTTTTACTTTTAATATTATATACAGTTCCTTGTTCCTTCTGATAAATATAGAGAAGGAACAAACCTGGAAGAATCAAGGGTTTTCCATTTCAGAGTCCAGGTTACCTCAACATCAGTAATGATTTAAAATAAAAGAGTACATATAACTTTCGAAGTCACATTGGTACTTTCTTGTAATGGGTTTTTTTTTTTATAAAGTTTACTAGCAATGTGGGTCGCACATTACTAGTAATCTCGTTAACCCCTTGTGCTAAGCTAAGATGCTTGTGTTACGAGTGGGTTCACGTTGGTAGTGTAATGGGTGGGATTCGAACCCGCAACCACACGATCGCAAGTTCGTCGCCCTAGCCATTAGGCTAGCGCTTCAAATTGGTACTTGCTTGTGCAGTAAAAGAAGTAGAAAGTACATAATGTTTTTATAACCCTATAAATAGATTATTACCTGTATTAGAGGCTTATCTGACATCCACACGGCATAGAACAACCCTTTCCAAACTCGTACAAAGTCATCTTCTTTGAACTCTGGAATTAAAAACCATATTTTTACTAAATACTATACATCATTTTTTTTTAAACTAGATGTGGTTGGTTGTTTCTGGTTAGGTTTATGGTCAGCAGTAGACGTCTTGTGGCTGATATGGTGTATTTTCTTTGCTTTTGTTTTTTAAAAACGATGCCTTCACTAGGGAATTTAATCCTTGTGTCGCAGGGGTTTCACTAACATTCAAATCACATGCACAAAGAACACCCAGACTTGGAACAAGTATCTGTGGATCACACAAATGCTTGTCCCATGTGGGGATTGAACCCACAGCACTTCACTATATTTTACATGCCAAAAGGCAGAATATGTTTGGGGCATTTTTTAACAATTTATCTACCATACTTGTGTTTTTTAATTCCATATTCACAAATAAACAATTTGATTTGATTATTAAGGCACTGATGATAATTTTGTATGGTGAAGTAAATTTATTTAATTTTCCCTGAAAGTTTTGTTCAAATCTATGAGCAATATAATATTATATCAGTGTCTTAATATTTAGGCAAGTGTTTACACAAATTTTGTAATACATTTGAAATGAACATCTTCCTCTGAAATATTGTATTATTTATGATGCACTAGAGTACGTTATACTCTACTTATTATTAATTGTAAGTAAAATAAACATGTGGTAAAATTAAAAGCCCAGAAACCTTACTTTTGACTCAACTATAGTAAAATATTATTATTTTCTAATAAAATTAGTTTCTTTACGAAGTTTTTTATTGTTTAAGAAAAAAGATCTATCCTATAGTGGACATAGTGCTGTTATTTCTTGATATTTAGTAAAACTGCATGTATATTCGCAGTTACGATTGACACATTTTGAGGTTAAGTGCTGACATAAATCCCAAACAACAGAAAGGTTTTTTTTACAAAAAAAAATGAATTTTTATTTTAGTATTGAATAATACTTACCATAACCTTTTTGAAAACAGTTGCAGAGCCATTTTTTCAATGTTTTCAAAACTCGATCGCGAGTTTTTTTCTCATTTCCCGATAATAATCGAGCAAACTTAAACTCTTGGGCTACAATCAAGACATGTTCTTTCTTTGGCTTAATATTTTGTTGCTTTCTAGTTCTTTCCTTCTTTTCTTTACTCTTCTCTGGGATCTTCATGTTTACTTGAATGTATGTATTTTTAAAAACAATCGACCACCATGCGCGATACTATCAGTTATCACGCATTTAGTGATTGAGATTTGAGTTGACGTTTTACAGTGCTGCCAACTTCTACAAAATTTTCCCCCGTTTTATTTCTAAAAACCTCTATCTTTAACTTTGTCTCTAAAAGTAAATAAAATCCCTTAGGTTATCACATGAACAAAACAACCCAACAAAATGAACGAACGAAAACGAAGGGATGAATATAAGAGCGATTTTTCAAAAAAAAATACTCCTAAAAAATCGGTCCTTGAAAATCCCTATTTTAACACTCTCTAAATTTAGGGAGAAACCACCGAGGATGGCAGCACTTGTGTAATGAAATTTAAAAAAATGGTTTGACATTTTATTTTGCTCATTTAGGGTACAGATACACATGCTCGAAACAGACAAAAAAAATGTTGTTTAGATATTTTTTGTAAGACATATAACTATTGTTTAACCAAAAACGGCTCTACGGCTTACTCACTTAGATTCATCGGAGTAGCCCGATTAGTTTAGGACCCGACCTGTGGCCCATTGTTCCCAATTTGGAATTGCAATTGTTGAAATTTTACGATATATATCTTTTTTCCCAGTCCTACTAATCCTCAATAGAAGTGTGCAATATACAAGGGCTGCTTGCGACGTATAATATGAAATTTTCCGCGTCAGACATCATGCTAGCACATAACTTCGCAAGTTGCAACCAACCCAATACACAGACACTAGTTTTCCATATTTTTTGAGTTCGGGTATTGTTTGATGTTTTTTTTCACTACTTACTAAGTTTTGGCACTAGATTCCGATAACATAAGATAATTCTATTTTTATTAGTTTATTTAATCTAGTTTAAAATTAATAAAACTCGATGGCATTCTATATTTATCAAAATATCAACATTGAGGTGTTGGTGAGTTTATATGTATGAGGGTTTATCTTTGGAACTACCGGACCGATTTTGAAAATTCCTTCGCCAGTAGGAAGCCACATTATTGCTGAGTGCCATAGGTATATACACTCGAGAGCAATGAATCCGAGTCACTTAAAGAATGTTAAAAATCTCGGAAACTAAAAATGATAGGTTAATACAATAAATTGTATTTAATAGACAATGTAATACTCCTTAAATGAAAGTAAAAAAAATATGAGTCACCATACATTTTCTTAACACATAATTACATAAAGAAAAAAACTGCTGATCTCTCCTTTAAACAAAAATAGGAAACATGAAATTTATGAACTTTATTACGATTTTCTTGAATTCTAATACTTCGTATTGCCTCCTCGTGCTTCCATTACTGCGTTTACGCGGTTTGGCATGCTGTACACCAAGTTCCTTATACGATTTTGGGGAATATTCTCCCATTCCTCTGTGAGAGCAATTTTGAGCTCACGAAGCGTGATTGGGGGAGGATTTCGTTGTTTTACGCATCTGCCTAGCTCGTCCCAAGCATGCTCGATCGGGTTGATATCCGGGCTGCGCGCTGGCCACTCCATACGAGTAATGTTCATCTCTTGAAGGTAGTCATTCACAATCCTACCTGTATGAGGTCGGGCATTGTCATGCATAAATATAGCATCCTCACCTAAATTGACCATAAATGGACCAACGTGATCATTGAGGATTTCTTCCACATATCTTTCGCTAGTTAAAGAGCCGTTTTCTATGATCACCAGCTCTGTGCGACTTTCAGAAGAAATTCCGGCCCACACAAGTACAGACCCACCACCGTAGGCTACTTTTTCTTCGATGCATGCTTGCTTGAATCTTTCCCCTGGTCTTCGATACACTCTGTGTCTTCCATCGTGCTTGTAGAGCATAAATTTTGATTCGTCGGAGAACATAACTTTTGACCAATCTTCAATACTCCAATTTACGTGGCTCTGGGCATATCTTAGTCTTGAAATACGATGCCCAGGCTCCAGTTTAGGGCCGTTTGCAGGTCTAAGGGGTTTTAAGTTAGATTCAGCAAGCCGACGTCTTACTGTCCATGCACTTGGGTTACTTCCTCCGAGGAGTCGAAACTGATTTGTGAGTTCAGTTCCTGTGAGAAAGCGATTTCGAAGCATGGTGTTCACCAAGTATCGGTCTTCTCGTGCTGTGGTACACCTGGTTCTGCCCGTTCCTGGTCTGCGTAGGTTACAACCAGTTACTTCGTAACGTCGGAGAACTCTTTGTACTGTTGACAGCGACACACCGACAGTCCTGGCTGTATCGCGCTGACTCCGGCCGGTTTCCAGCATTGTAAGTATTCTGGTGCATTCTTCATGCGTAATTTCAGCTTGAATAATGAATATAGAGCACTATCAACATGGTTTATGTACCCACATAAATGACAGATTACAAACAAAAGCAAAACCAAATGCTGTAATTTCGTAGTTCCATCTTCGAAAGTGGCCCTTTTTCAAATTTGATTTTTTTATGATATAACTTTACAATAACTAAGAAGTTTTAATACCTTCATTTAAGGAGTATTACATTGTCTATTAAATACAATTTATTGCATTAACCTAGCATTTTTAGTTTCCGAGATTTTTAGGACTCTTTAAGTGACCCGGATTCATTGCTCTCGAGTGTATTTAGTGATGTTCGGGCAGGAATCTGCCAGTAGTTGATATCTTCACTATTCACGTATGTAATAAATTCGATCTTACTGTTTTCCGTTAACAATAATAAATTCTTGATGCCTGGTATTGCTAAACATTTTATATTCGTTAGGGGCTAGAATAAAAACTGGACTACCTATTTATTTACAATGCGGAAATCAAACACACACTTTCTTCATTTTCTATTAAATACTGCCTAATTTGGAAGAGGCAGGACAGACGGAAAAGATGGGTAATGAATGAAAATAAAAAAAAAACACTAAAAATATAACATTTTATTACATTTCATATAAGAATAATTCCGTAGGCACTTAGTAGAGCGATGTTACTATAAATACTATAACAAAATAACAATACAAACATTATTTACAATTAATCGTAAATTAATTGAAAAAAAAAACAAAAAATTTATAAAAAAGAAAACAATCTCCATAATTATATTTAGTTGGTTGTAATACATGGTTCCTTAGCTTATTGTTTTGACAAGTAAAAGCAATTAAGTTTGCAAAAAGAAAAAAAAATGTTTTGTTTTTATCAGTAGTGGCAATTACATAAACTTATTTAAAAAATATTAGTAGTTATTTACAATAATAAGGGCCGATTTTTTCATCGCCAGTTGACTTCGAGGAATTAAACTGTCGTTTGACAGTTTTTGAATGCAACTGTCAATATTTTTAAATTATTCTCCGATTAAAGTTTTCTGATGATAACGGAAAAACCAGCCCTTAGTACATTTTAAACCATAATGGTGATCCCTAACCGGGAAAAATCATCTGTTACTTATATTTCAGAATCGAGAATTACAGGGGGAAGAGCACCGAGAGTACAGCGCATTTTTTTTTAAGCTTGCCTACAACTTGAGTCGCATATTACTAGTATTCTTGTTAACCCCTCGTGGTAAACTAAATGCATGTGTAACCTGTATACCTCCAATCACCAGCGTCGCTGCGGGAGGCCTGCAGCAGCCCGAAAAGGTTGCTGGCCTTCTGGGACGAGCTCGGATGGCTGGAGTGAGGAAGAGGAGGAGACCACGCACAATGGCCCAATCAAGAGGCTAAGTGCGGAAACAGCTCCGAAAAACCAACCAAATGCATGTGTAACAAGTGGGTTAAATTCGGTAGTGTAATGGGTGGGATTCGATACCGCGAGCACATGATCGCAAGTACGATGCCCTAGTCATAAGACTACCACAGCAGTTAGTCATGGAGACAGTAATGTACCTAATGCTTAACATCGAATCTGAAATATTACATTACAGGTGTCTTTTTTCTGGCGAAGGAGCACGTTTACATGATTATCTTGTAACACAGTGTGACATAATATAATAATGAAAACAAAACATATTTTTCAACAAAATTAATACATTTTTCCTGTCACATAGCTACCATAAGTTTTGAAGTACAAAAAAACTTTCATTGAAAAATCACGAACAAACCATGTATTATTCCCAAATAAACTAAACTTAATTAAAAACTCATTAACATTGGAATGTATAGTTGCTTCGTGAAGCAGAAGCGTAATTAGGCGCCAATTTAATATACTAAATCTTACGTTGGCAACGACGTATCATTTGATATAAAAAAAATATGTTAAAAACCTATATCCACCTTATACTCGTCCTCATATACTCAGACGTAACTCAACTTTAAGTTGTACCCTGTAGTCTTATCCTTCGAATAAATATTGTTTTTTTTTTAAATATTTGAAAACAAAATCTGTCAGACGCCATTTTTATTCAAGGCTATCTGACTTTGGTTTTAAAATCGGTCATAAGTGTTCTACCTCAGATATGCTGAGCTGATAAAAATCCATAAGGGCCTCTAGGGCTATAGAAAAATTGAATACGTTAGCAACGTTTTCGTAATGTTTTTTTAACTCAAACAATGGTTAAATATCTTAACTAATGGTTTCAAACTTCGGTAGAACGTGTTTATTCATAAATTTTTATTCTGACAAATGGTTAAATAATTAACTTTTTGACGTATTTGACCCTTTGATAGCCAAATAAAACACGTTTTACCGAAATTCGAAACCTTTAGTTAGCATGTTTAACCATTGGTTAACTCAGGATAAAAAAACTGGGCCTTGGGGCACCGCCTGCGTTGCTAACTTAAGATACCGTGAGGGCTATCGCGTGTCAAAAATCCGCTAGGGTCGCTAGTGTCGCATAAGGTTTATCTGTCATTCTCCACCAATGAGAGACAAGCTACTGGTCGGCAATTGGTCGAAATAGTCAGACAGACCTTAAGCGACAGTAGCGACCCTAGCGGATTCTTGACACGCGATATCCCCCAAACCGAACCGAGGGTGGGTGGGGGGAAGTAACTCTGCTATGTAATTATACTCCTCACAGTGGCAGACACAGCATGAAACTTAACGCCGACTTAAAATTGAGTTAAGTTTGAGTATTCGGGCAAAAGGTTAACCACATGAGTGTTCTTGTGTGACAATTATAGCGATACACAGACTCTGTCTGAAGTACCTTGTGTAGTGACGAATTAAGTGTGAGTTGGGTCGGTAGCTAACAACAATCAAAATTAGTTTAAAACATTAATTTTCAGCGATTATCTATTAAAATTTTGTTTTTTTTTATATGTTTACTAGCAATGTGGGTCTCACATTACTAGTATTCTTGTTAACCCCCCCTGCTAAGCTAAACGCTTGTGTTACGAGTGGGTTCACGTTGGTATTGTAATGGATGGGGTTCGCACCGGCAACCATTTGATCGCAAGTCCGACGCCCTAGCCATTAGGCTACCGCCACTCAGCTTTTATATTTTGTGTTATTGTATAATCCCTATTAAAAATTAAAATCTTTTGTTATGTAAATAAAAATGCATTAGTAGTGACAGAAGTCACGAATTAGAATTCAATTATAGATAAACTGATGTTTTTAAGCTAGTCAATTCTAACCAAGCTCTCCTTTTTTGCTTTGCCGTTAAGCAAAAATCAACCTTATAGCGTAGAATAAGGCCTAATCCAAAGTAATAATGATAATGTGGACAACATCACATACATTGCTCCGAATCCAAAGTAAGTAGCTAAAGCACTTGTGTTATGGAATCAGAGACAACGAAGGTACCACAAACATCCAGACCCGAGACAATATAGAAAAGTGATTTTACTACATTGACCCGTCCGGGGATCGAACCCGGGACCTAAGAGCTAGCGACACCTTGAAAACTGGAGTGTACACCACTCGACCACGGAGGCCGTCAACTGTGGAACTGTGTGTTACTGTAGAATGGGAGCTATTGCGTATCAAAAATCCGCTAGGTTCGCTAGCGTCGCATAAGTTTTATCTGTCATTCTCCACCAATGAGAGACAAGCTACTGGCCGGCAATTGGCCGAACTTGCCAGATAGACCTTAAGCGACAGTAGCGACCCTAGCGGATTTTCAACACGCGATAACCCCCATTGAATCAAAGTGTTAAAATATATTCAATTCTACAGTAGCTTTATATAAAGCTATTATTGTATGTTATGTTTAACGCAGATACCACAAACTATTATATCCATCTTATAATACATCCGAGAGAATCTAGAACAATATTATTGTAACAAATGTAATAACGTAACGAAACAATGTGTAAAAAAACGAGTGTTTTAGACCACACGACTGAAGTAAAACTTCCTTAGCTCATAGGCCTGCACTGTGTCTTAGATATACGAAGCGTAACTGGCTATGAGAGAAAGAGAGAAAGAAAATATGTGCTCGCAACTCTCTCCCTTGCCCCTACGCTCTTGATAATATACGAAACGTCTCTTAATATCTTCGCTAACTTATCTCTCTCTATTTCCCGTTCGCCTAACCCGATCACACTTTTCGTAACGCTCTCGACACGAATTTATCAGCTTACTCTCCAAGTCAAGCGTGAGCAAGGAAGTTTTATTTCGATAAAAATCAATAATGAAATCCTTGCTTCGTTAAAGAATCAATAATGAAATCCTTGCTTCATTTAACAATCAATAATGAAATCCTTGCTTCGTTAAAGAATCATTAATGAAATCCTTGCTTCGTTAAAGAATCAATAATGAAATCCTTGCTTCGTTTAACAATAAATAATGAAATCCTTGCTTCGTTTTACAATCAAAAATGAAATCCTTGCTTCGTTAATGAATCGATAAATACTCAATATTTTTAATTACTGTAAGCTAACACTAATTTATTAAATGCATGAGTATTGTAAGCCTGATAAGACATTATAACAAAAACCACAATAAAACAAAATGGGTTGTCTGAAAAGTCGGTTTACGAACGATAATTTTACGTGATAACGTCATAAGAAAAATAACATACTGTCTCTCTTCTACTCGGACGCATCGGGCGATGGAGTGGAAGACAGATAGATGCATCACAAGCCGAACGCTTAGGCCGATCGTGCCTCTCTATCGCTTGTTCCGCGCTCTCGCTTGCACGCTTGGCTCAGGCGGCACGTGACGCTTATTCGTGAGTGCAGCTGACGTTCATTGATTTTTCTTATTATCACGTCTAAAACACGATAGTTCAGACAAACGGATACACAGCAAACGAGACAGTTACGCAGGGCACACTAACAAAGCTGTCGATAACACATACATATCCACGTTTTATTATCTAAACTCGAGTGTGTGCGTAATAGAATCGAGTTACTACGATAACTCATACATGTAAACGTAATAATACTCCCGTTGCTTACACATTTTTTATGTGGCCTGCATATCTATCTAATTTGCTGTGTGTACGTATACAGTAACATTACAGAGCAATGAAGGTTTTAACAAATAAAACTATTTAAATAATTAACATCTTAACGTCGATATTGAGATTTCTATAAACATTTGTTCTGAGCCTATCGTTTAGCCTGTTCGTACAGTAGGCGACACGTCTCCGACACGTCCCCGACCCAACGGCTTCAGTCTCCAACAATGCGTGCGTATGTAATTACAAACAGAACATTAGTTGATAAACACATGGTAATCAGATTAAAAAAAAACACCTGTACGCAAAAATATACGCACTTCTGTATGCTTAGTCTTTGTTTATCTTACGTTAACGCGATCGACACGTTCCAAGCTCATAACCAATCAGAGAGCCAAACGCGATAAACGCTTCGATCGAGTAAACGTAAAAAAATCTCACATTAAACACTGACTCTACGAGTTTGTATGGCGGTAGTTGCTACGTAACTAAACTCGTCTGATGTCGGAGTTTTGTGTTGCCTCGTACGAACGGGATTAAAGATGTAATGTAGCGACAGATAAGACTTTTAAGAACATCTTAAACTTAACCCTTTCACAGTCCCGTGAGTCACATATGAACATTTCCATTGTTTAACTATTGTGTGTTCTGACGGGACAGGGAAGGTGTTAACTTTCCTTTGGATATACATCCACGTGACCTCCAGTTTTTGAAATGTTGATAAACCCCAAAAATTACTTAATCTCTTGTCAACCCTCATGATAAACGCTGTGATTAGTTGTATCTTTAACCCCTTAAAAATATAAGGGTGTTCTCAATTAGATTTTTTTTTCGTATGTTTGTTACGCGACATATCAAATAAATAATTTTATACCAACGATTCTAAAACTAAATGATAAATATCTGAAGCTTTGTAAATATGCCTGTAAACTATATTAACTAGATGATTGAAATAAAACTACTTTGAAACGGATTCTATCGCGGTTTATTTTTATTTTAGTTCCCAACGTTTCGACGCCTTTGCAGGTGTCATGGTCACGGGCAGACTCGAGCGATAAAATCCGTTTTCTATTAGTTTTATTTCAATGTCTAACATTCGCGTAAAACCTCAGAAAACAATTTTATTATTAACTAGATGGTATTAAGAATATTCTTTTGTTCAATAACTTAAATAACATTAAGTTATTACAAAACAACAATTTTTCCTCAAAGACGTACCTACACTTAAAAAGCGTGTACTTTTAATAATCGCCTAACAATTAATTAGGAAAATCGACTAACAGACTAATAGCCATAAATCGACTAACAGACTAATAGCCATAAATCGACTAACAGACTAATAGCCATAAATAGACTAACAGACTAATAGCCATAAATCGACTAACAGACTAATAGCCATAAATCGACTAACAGACTAATAACCATAAATCGACTAACCGACTAATAGCCATAAATCGACTAACCGACTAATAGCCATAAATCGACTAACAGACTAAATAGCCATAATAATACTTTTAGCTCTATATCTCTCATATAAAATTCACAGACGTTTAAAGCTAATATTTCCGTAGCAATCAACAAATTAATGGCCGCATACTGAAACGCCAATCAGTTTTAAGTATCATCCTCTCTCGCTTTAAGTTGTGAAGTAGCGACAGAAATACATTTAAGAATGTTGAAGTTAATTCGAAAGTATATATTATAACTTTGTAAATGCCCGAAGCTACTTGGGTTTGAACCTGCAACCATTTGAATACGAATCCGGTCATCGAACCGCTAAACCATCACGACATCGCATTCAAATCAATGACATTGGCCAATAAGGGCACTACACCACCATTTATAAGACTAATCGTCAGTACTAATAATTTACTAGTAATCATAATGTTTTTTTTACTAACCTATACTAATATTATAAAGCTGAAGAGTTTGTTTGTTTGTATGTTTGTTTGTTTGATCGCGCTAATCTCAGAAGCTTCTTGTCCAATTTGGAAAAAAACTTCACTGTTACATAGCCCACTTCTTGAGGAAGGCTATAGGCTATAATTTGACGCGATAAACGACGCCCACGCGGGCGAAGCCGCGAGCAAAAGCTAGTAATAAATATACTGAAACGTCAGTATGACGTCACCGCTAAGTCTCATGCTGTCTCAGTCACATTCACATGTTAAGTAGCGAGAGATAGATATTTAAGAGCATCTCAAAGTTAATTAAAGTTTCAGTATTCCGGGATTAGAATTATAGTTGGATTTGTAAACATTACTAATATAATTTACAATTTCTGTAAAATTATTATATGAAATACGCGGCCGTCGCTGAGATTTACCACTAAGGCCCTAGGGCAATACTACTGACTGCGTAGAGTTCTACTTCAATCGTATCAAGATCGAGTAATCCAAAACTACACTAGCGCCAGATCGAGCAGTGGCACGAATTGTAACTAAGCTCGATCGCGTGTTGCATGATTTTAATAAAATTACGTCACGGGAATTAACGCGAACTTAACCATTTTCCCCAAGGAACATAGGTCGAAATCTTAAAATGGAAAATAATTTTTTTATACACAGTGACAGGTCACGTGACTTATGTTTGTATGAAAAGTTCAATTAAAATTTAAAGTTTTCGACCTATGTTACTTGGGAAATGTCGTTTAGTTTATATATACACCTGATTACCTCGTAATATATATGCACACCTTTTAAAATAATCCTTTATAAAACGGAAAGGTGGACCGATCATGATTCTTATGTTGGATTCGTTTCCGTCCCGAATAGCAGAATAAATAATAAAAACAATGCAAAATTTACAAATAAAAAAAGTTTACGGGAACATCCTACGCAGGTGAAGCCGCGGGGCCCTACTAGTATTGTATACAAATCTAGCCACAAATCCTTCAAAGTTAACAATTAAATTATTTTTTTTATGTAAAGCGTTTGATAGATGCCTATAATTTGACTTCGATTAACCTTTTTCACATTAGTACCACACTAGTGCCACCTAGTGCCAGTTTGGTACTAGTCGTCGTCTCCGAACACAGATAGGGGATCTTCGAATACTGGGGCACTTGATTTAGGGGCTTCTTTAACTGTCGACCTTGGAGGCTGGGGTTTAGATTCTGTAAAGAAAAAAAATACTTTATCTACACTAATATTATAGAGGAAAGATTTGTATTTTTGTGTGTATGTTTGTAACGGGTAAACTCAAAAACTACTGGGCCGATTTAAAAAAATCTTTCACCATTAGAAAGCTACATTCACCCTGAGTAACATAGGCTATATTTATTACAAAAAAAAAATTGGTAGTTTTTAATATAGCTAAACCGCACTAATATATTTTTTAAGGCAAATACAGCAATATATTTTTTAAATGACTGTTGAAACAAGAAAATAATAAAAAAATACGAAATTTTTATATCAAAAATTTTAATTTAATGTGTGGAAAAAGAGATAAAATTATTGAAATACTAAGAAAAAATTGAAATTAATAATTTATTTACACGAAAGCTAAAAATAATCCGACTAATATTATTAATGTGAAAGTGGATGTTTGTTGTTTTGGACCCAATTCTGAAGTTCACGCAGACGAAGTCGCGGGCAGAAGCTAATAAAATGTATGTGTATGATTTTCTCATAAAACTACCGAAATTCCATCAAAAAAACTTACCGACAACTTTCTTCGTTTTAACACCAAACAGATCATCATCATCATCTTCATCACCAAACAGGGATCCAGTAACTTTTATATCTTTTCTCACTTCTTTTACTTTCACCTTTTCCTTTTTATTTCCAAATAACTCTTCATCGCTATCAGAATCAAAGATGGTTTGCTTTTTAACATCTTTACCTTTAAATATTGCGTCATCATCTTCATCATTGAAAAGTGATGATTTAGCTTCTGTGTTATCATCGTTTTTGTAAACTTGTCCTAACGTACTAACGCCTGGATTTGAGTCTACGTTTGAGTCTAGATTTTGAGATTTTTCTATAGCATCAGTTTTTTCTACAGGACTATTAAATATGTCTTCATCGTTTAAGATATAAACAACTTTGGATTTAACATTTCTTGAAAATGTTGGTTTTATTATTTCGTCCTGTTCACTATTTTCGGGCTGAATTTCAGCGTGTATTTCAGTCTGTCTAGAAGTTTTATCTAGATCATCAAATTGATCAGAATGTTTCTGTACTTCTCCATCAGTTTGGTCATGATTTACACTATTGCCAATTTCAGTCTGAGTTTTAATATGTTTGGGGGGATCATCTATGGAACTAGAATTATCTGTGGAATCTTCACCGAAATCAATTCCAGATTTTCTGACAGCTTCTTTCCTGGCTCTTCTTGTTGATGGTCGACGCTTTACCTGAATTCTAGGTCTTTCTTTAGATAGTTTATTATCTAGCACTTCAGAATCAGGATTTCCATCGAAACTTATAGCCCTAGGAAGATCTGATTCTTGTTTTTCCTTTTTATCTGGATTGTTGTCTAGGTTTTTAGCTTGACTTTGCGTTTGGCCGTCAGTTTGATCTTTTATTTTAGCCTTTTTAGGTGAAGCCCCAGGCAGTAACGCATTTACGTTGATATTTAAACCTAGTTTTAGTTTGCCTACTTTTTTAGTTTCAGATTTTTCAGTCAGATCCGTATTTTCGTCAGATTTCGATTGTTTTAGATCTGAAATTGGATCTTTAGGAATTTTGAATAGTTTTTCTTCAGATTGTATATCTTTTTTTACTATTTCTGCTTTATACGTATCTGGAAATATGTCATTCGTATCTTTTATTATATTATCGAGTGGACTTTCTGTTTTTGAAGGTAAGTTTTCTTTTAATGACGCAAAAAGATTATTATCTGCAGAATTATCAATATTTTTGTTTTGAATTGGTTTAAATTCATTGGAAAATAAATCATTTGCATCTAATATGTCTGAGTCTAGACTTTCTAGAATTTTCGAGTGTAGTTTTTCATAAATCGATATTTTATCTTCAGATTTCTGAGTATTAGAAGTTGGTAGCTTCAGATTCTCAGCTGTTGACTCAGGTTTTGGTAGATTTGTAAGAATATCTTCATCCTGTTCCAAGCTGTTAGCAGGAATGGTAGTTGTAACACTTTCTTCCACTGCAGTTCTTGTTAAATTTTCGGTTTGCGGTATTTTTGGTTTAGGTAGCGTACTAAATAAATCATCATCAAAATCAGCATTGGCTTTATACTCGTCATCCGGTGGTTCGTCGGCGAAGATACCAAAAAGTCTATCCTGCACCGGCTTGAAATCGGGCGGCTTTTCATCAGAAACCACATCATCTTTTTTGAAGAAAAGACTTTCATCATCAGAGTCATCATCGAAAAGAGCATTAACATTTTTACTTTTTTTCGGTTCCTTGGGTTTTTCAAAAACTGGCGGCTCACTTATAATGTCTGTGAAAATATTTGCAGTAATAGTAGTTGACACTATTTCATTATTTTTCTTATTGTCTTGTTTAGTCTTTTCAAAGATAACCGGTTCTTCGATAACGGGTTCCGTGGATATACTTTGTTTTATTTCTTTGAATAAATCTTTATCTTTTTCTGTATTCTCTTTTACTTCTTTAAAAGTATCTTTCGGTTTATTGGGTTCCGTAAACGAATTCTTTTTTTTATCCTTAAAGAAATCTTCAACTTTGTCTGAATGTTCCTTTAATACAATTTCTTTTATTTCTTTGAATAAATCTTTATCTTTTTCAGTGTTATCTTTGATTTCTTTAAAAGTATCTTTCGGTTCATTGGGTCCCGTAGACGAATATATTTTTTTATCTTTAAAGATATCTTCAACTTTGTCCAAATGTTCTTTTATATCTTCAAAACTATCTTTGTTTATTTCTTTATTTTCTTTTTGGCCTTTAGAATTACCTTCATCTTTTTCTAAATTTACTTTTATTTCTTTAAACGTATCTTTATCTTTTCCTACTTTTTCTACTTTATTTCGTTCTTTAAACATATCAATGTCTAAGTCGTTGTCAGAAATACTTTGCTTGTTTATATTTTCTACAGTTTTAGTGATTTTGAGATCACTATTTTTAGGTAATGTCGGTAAATCATCAAAATCTTGATCACTTATATCATCGTTTGTGTCCGAAGAGCTTTGTTCAATAACTTTATTTAAAAGATTGGATATTTGAAAAGGCATTCCCACGGGAGCCCTTTTAGATAGCTTTTTATCACTACCTACATATTCTTCTACATCAAATATATTATCTTCAACAATTGCTTTCGTATCTTTAATTACATTATTATTAATTTTAACATTGTTGTCTATATCATTTGATTTATATTCAATATTGTTTACGATTTCATCATTTTTATTAGATTTATCATTTTCATCATTTAATGTTTTGTCTTCATTAGTATGTTTAGTATTACTAAATATGCCATCATCATCATCGTCACCAAATAGTGATGGGCTTTTAAGAGATGTCACTATATCTCGTTTTATTTCATTTCCTTCATTAAACTTTGGAGGTTCTTGAATTGTATTTATCTTAGTATCTTTTAGTTTATTAGTAACTTTTTCAGTACTAAATATATCTTCATAATCTTCAAAAATACTTTTAGCCGATTCGATAACTGTAGCATTTTCGTTTATATTAGGTTTTTCATCTTTTACAGGTTTCTCTAGAGTTTTAATAACGTTTTCAGAAAATAATTCATCTTCACTATCAAATATACTTTCTCTTTTATCATTGCTACTCGTAGCCTCATTTTTTACCACTTTTGGCCCAGCTATTTCGGAAAACAGGTCATCATCATCATCAAAAATGCTTTTAGTGTTACTATTTGTAGGCATTTTAACGACATTAGTAGAAAATATATCATCTATATCATCAAAAATATTATCACTGAATAAATCAACTTTTTCCTTTGCAACACTCTTATCTTTCTCTTTTTTCGCTTCATTTTTCTTAACGATCTCTTTTTGTATGTCTCTTACAATATTAACTTTATCTTTTACTACCTTTTTAGGTTCAGATCTCGCGAAAAGATCATCAAATATATCCTTTTCTGTTTTAGTTTGTTCCTTGGGTTGTGTAGGTTCTTTTGTGACGTCACTTCCGCTTTCGTCGCCGGAAGAAGATGATTTGAGTTGATTACGTTTCAAGATGGCCGCACCAATGGATTCTGTATCTTTTTTGCCGAATAGAGAGATACCGCCAATTGGTTTCTGTAAAAAGAATAAGATATTATTAAACATAATATGTGGTACACAACCATACCAATCCCCGGATTCAGAAAGACTGCTCAATTTAATCTGTTGTTAAATCATCTGATCACGCACTATGTGTTATTGTGTACTTTAAAATATTGGGTGTAAGAAGAAAGCTCCCTCAAACAAAGTCAGGTCTATCCGGCCGATGTATCTTGGGGAGCCTAAAACTAAAAACCTATACAAGATATTGTTGTCTCTTTCTCACCGACCGTTTATGTGTACTTGAATCTCACGCAAACTGTCTTGTTGCCCTTTTCCGACTCGCTAAGATTCATCGACCATATTTTAAAAATGAGACCGAAAAAAAGGGGTATTTTTTTTAACTTATATTAACATTAGTATTGTTAAATGAAAGAGAAAATTTAATAAAATACTTGAAACAAAATGGGTGCGTAACTTATGTAAGCGTGTGAGAAATTATACTATGGCATCATTAAAAAAAATTAATTGCATGCAAATAATTCATAACAGTAAAATTATAATAAAAATATTAAAAATTAAAATAATAATTTTAATTATTAGAACCTGTAGTCGCGGGTTCAAATCCTGCCAGAGATTCAAATTTTTCATTTCACAAGTATTTGTTTTATTATGTAATTTGTTTCGAATGAACGCGTTAAAAATAAAGAAGAAAAATAACTTATTCTAAGGTTAGTTATACATGATACCTTTACACCCCTCTCCGCCTGTGTTTCAGTATTCTGGTTGACGGTAACTTCGGGTTGTGTGTTCTTAAACATGTTGGGCGTGGGACCCGCCTCGAATAGAGATGTGGGCTTACCCGGCTCTGTTGACGTCTGTCGATAAATATCACATGTTAGTTAAGGCCTATTCAGACCTAAGTGGTATTCGCTACCGTCTGCGGCAGAGAAAACCCAGTGGGTATGCGGTAATATTACTGTTCACACCAAAACGGGTGTCGTGGTGGCCTAGCGGTTCAATGGACGAATTTGCATGCACATGGTTGCAGGTTCGAACCCAGGCAAGTACCAATGTGACTTTTTCAAAGTTATATGTACTTTCTTGATCATTCTAAGACATCATTGACAAACGGTGAAGGAAAACATCGTGAGGAAGCCTGGATTCCAAAAATTGGAATCTGAAATCGCCAACCCGCAATGACCAAGCGTGGTGATCAATGCTCATTCCTTCTCTATATGGGAAGAGGCCTGTGCCCAGCAGTGGTACGTTTATAGGCCGGTATTATGACACCAAAACGGATTTCGCTATCCTTGTGGGTAGAATAACGCGCGGTAGTCGAGTTTCGCTCAGAGAGGTAAGAAAGTTTCGCCAGTTAGTAATTTCGGGATGCAGGCCGCTGCTCGCGCGGTATGTACCTCTACCCACAGCAGCAGCGAATATCGCTCAGGTTTGAACAGGCCTTTAAGCCTTCTGTCTAATTAGCAATATTTAATTAAGAATTCGGCAAACTAAATTCGCCGTGGGGTTAAATCTTGAATTACAATGACCAGGCCACTGGTATAGAGGTTGTGGGACTTTCTCTACCCGTGGCCGGGTGACGGGTGACCGACAAACAATATAATTTTTATTGCTCGGCGTTCAATGTGTGTAATTGTGTGTTGTATTATAGAGGGTGTTACCGAAAAGCTATATAAATCCAAAAGAAGTGCATTCAGCATTTCAGCGCAAAATGAGTTAATAAAATAATTGTTCTTTTTTTGTGTCAATTTATCGATACCAATTGATCATAAAAAAATCGATAAGTATCGATAAAAAAATATAACATGTTACCTCACTACGAGAATCAATATCCTAATTAATTCTACATTTGTCTTAAAATGTTATTATAATATCGGCCTATAAATGTCCCACTGCTGGATACAGGCCTCTTCTACTTGCCTTGGTTCGAACCTGCAACTATGTGCTTACGAATCCGGTCATTGAACCGCTAGGCCACCACGACATTGAAAATCGTATTAGTTACCGTTTTTAGTCATACCTTAGCAAAGTCGCTGAATATATCTCCGTCATCGTGAAAGTTGAAGAGGTCGTTATCTTGAGGCTGTGAGTACGGCGGGCGGTGCAGCTCCGCGAAGATGTCGGATGCTGTGCTGTCGGCGCTGCGCGAGCGAGACAGCGGCGGCGGGGACTCCGGGAACACCGTGCCTGAGGGACAGCAGCACTTCATACTCATGGACCAGGATGACCGTTCCAATATGGATGTTAATAATCTTCTACTATATAAAAATAAGTCGGGTTTTTCTTCCTGACGCTATAACTCCAGAACGCACGAACCGATTTCCACGGTTTTGCATTCGTTGGAAAGGTCTCGGGCGCCGTGAGGTTTATAGTAAAGAAAATTCTCAACATTACATAAAAAAAAATTTAGACCGCGGGCAGAGCTGCGGGAAACAGCTAGTCTACTATATAAAAATAAGTCGAGTTTTCCTTCCTGACGCTATAACTCCAGAACGCACGAACCAATTTCCACGGTTTCGCATTCGTTGGAAAGGTCTCGGGCTCCGTGAGGTTTATAGTAAAGAAAATTCTGAATTAAGTAAAAAAAAAATTTAGACCGTGGGCGGAGCTGCGGGAAACAGCTAGTATCTTATATATAATTCCAGTGTCACGATGTTTGTCCGGGATGAACTCCGAAACTACTGAACCGATTTTAATCAAATTTGCACTACGTATGCACTTTGATCCAACTTAAAAGATAGGATAGATTACATCTCAATTATATTTAAAAAAAAAGAGACCGCGGGCGGAGCTGCGGGTAACAGCTATCTAATATTCTCGTGTCACAATGTGATTTTCCACAGCGTGACATCACTCTGTGCTGTAATTTTTTTCCACAATATCACATCACTAGCCGCTACATGTGGTGACTTAACTGAGAGCGACTGAACTTTTAGGAGCAGTGGCTTCACTTCGGTATTGCAATGGGTGGGATTCGAACCCACGACCACATGATCTCAAGTCCCTAGCCATTAGGCTACCGCCGCTTCAATTTTATTACAATCATGCAATGCGATAGTTTAATAGTATATAATATACTTACTGACGACGGGATCTTGAGGTCTGTAAACTTTTCTGGAGGTAGGCTTGACTTGTTCTTCATAAACTGCTTCTTGGTCCACCTTAAAACCAAATACAATAAATTGTTGGAATTGTATAAACCAACCGTTTTTTTTTTATTAGTTCTAAGACATTGAACTAGTTGGCGACACTGTCTATGACACTTTTGTAATCTTTGGTTGTGTCGTATTATACTTTCTTGTCATTTGCTGTCGTTATTCTGAAACTGTTTCCTTTTAAATCTAATACTTTTTTAAAAATAAAACTAGGCAGAGCCTGTACTATGGTAACCAGACAACTGATAAACATACTTATATATTTCTAAATACATACATATTATAGATAAATAACACTCAGACACAGAACAAATGATCGTGCTCATCACACAAA
Source organism: Plusia festucae (assembly GCA_950381575.1). Taxonomy (NCBI): domain Eukaryota; kingdom Metazoa; phylum Arthropoda; class Insecta; order Lepidoptera; family Noctuidae; genus Plusia; species Plusia festucae. The sequence continues at coordinate 7,071,932 of OX494459.1, forward strand.
AAATTGTCCTGGGAATGTCCTGCGAACCCACAAGAGAAAATAAATAATTTATATTCTATTCTAATCCTACTAATATTATAAATGTGAATGTGTGGATGTGTGGATGATTAGATGTTTGGATGTTTGTTACTCAATCACGCAAAAACGCCTGAACGGGTTTGGATGATATTTGGCATGCATGTAGCCTTAGACATGGAATAGAACATAGGCTACCTTTGATCCCGAATCATAAAGTAGGTCCAGAGGGAAAATTTAAAATTGTTTCCGAGCTAAGCTGCGGGCAGACTGCTTTGAAATTTGGTAATTTTCCCTATTACAGCGCAAGCGATAACACGAGTGATATTTTTTCCATTTTTCATTACTTCCACATTTTTCATTTCATTTTGGACCCAAATCTGAAGTCCACGCAGACGAACTCGCGGGCAGAAGCTAGTTTGAAATAAATGATTTTGATTTTATGACCCTGTAACCATGTATGACGTACCTTGGGTGGTTCCTTCCCCCCCAGCCTCCTCGCTATCTCGGCGGCCACGTCCGCTGGCGACGGCTTAGGCAAGGAGCCCGGCTCTGATGGTAGCTCCGAACTGGCTTCGGATATCTACAAAAATAATATTCCTGATTTATATAAAACTAGCTGCCCGGACAGACTTCGTTCTGTCAAAAGTAAATTAATTAAGGTAATTCCCGAGTTTAGGAACAGTTTTTTTTTTTTACTTATTATTTATGTTTTACACCTTTTAAACCTTCTCTGGACTTCCACAAACTTTTTAAGATCAAAATCAGCCAAATCGGTCAAGCCGTTTTCATGCTATGTCGTGACAACGGAAAACGGGTTTCATTTTTATATATATAGATTTGTAAATTAAATCTAACAAAAAAAAGCATGTAATCAAAATCAAAATCAAAATCAAAATCAAAATATTTTTATTTCGAGTAGACCCTTTCAGGTACTTTCAAAACGTTGAATGAATCTAGTTGCTCGGTTCCAAAATGTCATTCCTATGGAGAAGAATCCGGCAAGAAACTCCATAGGTTACTCTTTTAAAAATGGTAATATATAATTATTTAAATACATTACTTTTAAAATATGCGATAACAACGTAAGATAGCAAAAGCATAAGATTATTGCAATATAATTATTACCTCAAAAGAGGAGAAAAAAAAAATGAGAAAATACATGCATTTTACTAACATTTCGTTGTTAACACATTTACAAAAAAAAAGAAAAAAAAAACTGATACACAATGCACGAAGAAATAAAACAATTTACATACAATATTTATGTAGACCTAATCAAATTCCTAATCGACCCTAACAGGAATGTCAAGGCATGTCAAAAGCCTTCTAAAAATAGAGGCTATGGGGAATCTAATTGCAGTAGGTAAACAAGGTTAAAACAAAAGTATGCTGGACCGCCAGGGAAGCCACATGTGCAGATGATACTAAACCCAAGCCCGCCTATCTCCTAAATAATCGCTAACCTTATAATACGCTTTCTTTATTAACATTGATTTCACGCACTTTTTAAACTTTTTGTTGCATAAATTTGTAATTTCTTCCGGTAATTTATTATAAAAACGAATAGAATTTCCTAGGAAAGATTTAGAGTTAGTTTTAGTGAGTCTAAACCGTGGGACTACTAGTTTATTTTTATTTCTTGTGTTTATATTATGGTAATCACTATTAATACTAAAACTAGGTAGATTTTTACGTATGTACATTATATCTTCCAAAATGTAAAGACACGGCAACGTTAGAACATTTATTTCTTTAAATTTATCCCTTAGAGACTCACGAGGGCCCATGCAGTAGATTGCACGAATCGCTCGTTTCTGCAAAATAAATATTGAATCTACATCGGCTGCTGAACCCCACAGCAGAATTCCATAAGACATAATACTGTGGAAGTACGCGTAATAAACTAATTTAGCAGTGGGAACATCAGTAAGCTGTCTAATTTTCCGAACTGCAAATGCAGCTGAACTTAATCTTTTAGATAATGTTGTTATGTGTGCACCCCACTGCAACCTAGAATCTATTGTTATACCAAGAAATACCGTTTCTTTCGTAAAATCAAGAGGTTTATCGCCAAGCCTGAGATTGGAATCTGATTGAGACCGAACATTAGGCAGCGAAAATTTTAAACATTTTGTTTTAGACGCATTTAAAAGCAGATTATTAGCAGTGAACCAATCCGATAACATATCAAGGCAATTGTTCAAATTACAGAAATTCTGTGCTTTCCTATCAATTTTAAAAATGAGAGACGTATCGTCCGCAAATAAAATAATGTCAGATAAATTAGCCATCATAAAGGGAAGATCATTAATATAAGCTAGAAAAAGAAAGGGGCCAAGGATAGAACCCTGAGGCACGCCCATTCTAACTAAGGACCCCGACGAGGTAACTCCGTTCACGCCTACTTTTTGCTGTCTAGCTGATAGATATGACAATACAAGTTTTGATGATTGTCCTCGTAATCCATAGTATTGCAGCTTAAGGATTAGAGTATTATGATCAACGCAATCAAAAGCCTTGGAGAGATCACAAAAAATGCCTATAGCATCCTGTGAACCCTCCCAAGCTTCCAAAATATGAGACACTAATTTGGCCGCGGCGTCGGTGGTAGACCTTCCCCTAGTAAAACCAAATTGACGATCGTGAAAAATATTATGTTTGCTAAAATGCGACATCATTTGGTCAAGTACCATTCTTTCAAATATTTTACTTAGAGCAGGAAGAACTGACACTGGTCTATAGTTTGAAGGATCATTCTTGCAACCAGATTTAAAAATAGGAATTACTTTACTGTGCTTCATTAAATCAGGAAAGGTGCCACAATCAACACAGTCATTGAAAATTTTTGCAAGAATGGGGGCAATAGTGTCAACAATGGATTCAATTACTTTGACAGATATTCCCCATATATCTTCTGTGGTCTTTAATTTTATGCATTTAAATGATTTCTTAATAATGCTAGGAGATACATGACTAAAATTAAAATCCGGAATGCTTCTATCAACGAATTTCATAAGTAACGACTCCGCTTTTATGGAAGATGATGAAAGAGATTTCGTTACATCAACAGGTATATTTGAAAAAAAATCTTCGAAAGCGTTCGCAATTTCTGTATTATTTAAAATGACTTTATTATTAATTTTCAAAGACAGGTCAGTATCTTTTTGTTTACTATTCCCAGTTTCAGAGTTAATAATCTTCCATACTGTCTTAATTTTGTTATCAGATTTATCGATCCGCCTGCTGATAAGTCGGGACTTAGCCGCTAAACATACTCTTTTGAATATTTTAGAATAATTTCTTACATAGCTATGGAAACCTGGATCAATGTTAAAAGTCTTTTCTTCATAAAGGTTATATAGTACGTCCCTACTTAATCTGATGCCTTTAGTAGCCCACTCATTAAATTTACATTTAAAATTTATTTTAATATCTTTAAGGGGGCATGTTTTTTTAAATGATTTATGGATAATTTTAAACAATTGATCATAATCTTTGTTAGGGTTTCCTGAAAATGAGTATTTACAATGAAGGTTCGTTGATATATTATTTTTAAATGCATTAAGTACGTGCTTCGTTAGGGGCCTGATTGTTATAGTTTTAGTTAAAGGCAATTTACTTATTGTTTTTATCGAGACTAATTGACCCAAATGATCAGATCTTACACCAGGTATCAGCTGAAAGTTTAGCACCCCACCATTTGAAAAAATATTATCTATACAAGAATGAGTGGATGCAGTTATTCTAGTTGGTTCGTTAAAAATATAGTTTAAATTAAATGACTTGAAGAGAGATAAAAACTTAAATTTATCCGGAGAATCAGCCAAAATATTAATATTAAAATCTCCACAAACATATATTGGTTTATTATTGCAACATAATTTACCTAATATTTCTTCCATAATATTTAAGAAAGACAAAATATGAGACGCGGGAGGTCTATAAACACAAAGAATAATAAGACCTTCTATCTCCGCACATGCTACCTCGCAAATACGGTCAACAGAGAAAGAGATGATGTCTTGACGTTCCTTAAATTTATAATAATTTTTACATAAAATCAGAGACCCACCCCCCTCAGCTGAAAGTCTGCTGAACGCACTGGCAACCGCAAAATTATTTACATTAAAATTCATCTTATCTGGTTTTAACCAAGTTTCACAAAAACAAAGAATATCAATTGAATACTTGTCTACTAAAAGATCAACATCTAAAATTTTGCCAGAAAAGCGATTTATATTCTGATGGTAAAGCAGAATGCTATCAGAATGCTTCCCTATTGTCTGCGTTGAAAGTTTAAACAATCTATATTGTTACTTGACAATGAATCTGAACTTAATCTATTCTGTGTTATATCTCCTATAACCGAGTTAATATTAAAAGCTATTAAACTAGCAACTAAAAGTTTATATCTTCTAGGAAGATACATCGTTTCCTGGGTTAAATGAAACCCACTAATAAATTTATTGGTATCAAAAAATAAAAGTTTGTCACTATGACAACAAGTCAACATATACATAGTACTGTTCAAGTAATGAACATAGTTATTTTGATCAGCACTTAATGTGTTTGCATAGGGCAAAGCACATAACATAATTTTACCTACATCTAGTTTTAATAAGGTGTCAATGCCATCAACAATGTCCTTTCTCTCTATGCCTAAACTATTGCCAACTAATAAAACAATGTTAGTATTTTTACAAAGATTCAAATTTTTTATTTTAATAACAAGGTTGTTAAAATGAGTATTATGATAGCAGTAATTAGTAACATTGGGAGTGTTATTGTTTAACAATGTTCCAAAACCTGCTCCTATTTTATCTGAAACTAATATACACTTGTTAGAAACAAAATCACTAACAGCTGATGGCTGAGAGACCACAGGCAAGGCTGGCGCTGGCAGTGGCTTTGGACATGCAACAGTATTAGTACAGTTGCAAGAGAGATTGTTAGTCAGAGACTCGTATCTCTCTGCATTGCACTTTACTAGGTCCATCAGTTCACTAGCCTCCTCCATACGCTCACTAAGCTGTTCCTGACTAGATACATATTTTGCAAAAATATCTTTAAGCATATTCTCCTTGTGGATTAACTCTTTATGTAATAATTGAGTATCTGTATCATACAATAACCTACATTTATCTAATTCAGAGGTATATAATTTTAATTGTGTTACTGAGTCAATATACTTTTTATGAATATTAATATTTCGTTTTGAGCGCTTTAATTTTCTTAAGGCAGTATGGGCTTTCCTAATTAATTTACTACATTTTATATACTTTTTAACTTTATTGTGGCTCATTAATAAAGGACCTTGTGTGATGACATCTTCACCGGTGAGATCTATTGTTACTACAGGTTGACAATATGCTGAGGCTGAGCATCCTACCAACTCATCATATAGGCTCTGGGTGTTCGAGGCCTGTTCATTGACTTTAACTGACTCTAGAAACAATATTGAACTGTGGGCTTTACTGAGTTCATGCTCAAGTTCAGTTATACGACTCAAGGCTGCTTCATGTGTATCACTGCACTGTTGAAAAGCAGATAGGACTTCTTGCAGGTGCTGGTGGCGTTCAAGTAGGTCCACATGTTCAATATGTAGTTCGGCCAGTTCGTTCTTGAGAGTGGTGTTCTTGTCAACTATGTTCTTAACTTCGACCTCACTATCATCTCTTTCTTGCAGAAGTTGACTACACAGGGTTTTAGAAGACTCCAGCTCCTTTAAGGTCGCTCTCAGCTTGTCTTCCAAGTCTCTTGTTGTTGCTCTGCGGGTCAACATGATGCAGTTACTTCAGTTATCTGAAACTTGAAATGGTTAAGCTAAATATCTAGGAAGGGGAATTTAACTTTCAGGAAATCTATTGCCTAACAGGGATATCAAATTAAACAGTAAAATAAAAAACAATAAAATCTAAAAAAGTGAGGTAAAGATTTGAGAACAGTTAGAAGTAAGGTACTTAATTAAACTATACAAGGCATACAACAAGTTATAAAAGGATAGTAATAATATTATAGCTACAATACACTTACACTTCAATTAATAATTCAAGTTTAACTAAAAGATTGAAGACTAGAGATATTTATTTAGAGAGGAGGTAGTTGAGAAGATGAAAAGAATTTAATTAATACACTATTAATTTCTAGGCAATAAAGTGTGGTGAATGTGACCTTGTAAGCAAGGTGTTTGTCATTTATTTATGCAGTGTATGGTGTCTGAGGCGTTGATTAGGTCGTCAATTTTGCTTCCACAACTTGTCAAACAAAAAGAGACTTAAAATTAGCCAGTGAGTAATGGACGTTGCTCACGTAAATGAGCCGTATCTATTGATGTTGTGTGTTATGGTGATTATCGTGTAAATAAACCATAAAATCGACGCGATACGAATGCTACTTCCCTGGTAATTCAAAGTTTTCAAAGTTCGATGACCGTTGACAGCTGATTCACCTCGCCGCACTTTTACCAAAACACAGCAAAAACGCTAGATTCTTAACTTAATAACTTAACTAGGGATAACTGAACACAATTATTTCAATACTTTTGATATTAAACTAATTAAAACTAATTTTTAATAATTATTTAACAAGAGCACAATTTTTGACGACTAGTTGGCAGTGTTGCCAACAAAAAAAAAAAAAAAAAAAAAGATAATAATGATGGGAAAGCGACTTGTGCGTTGAACACGGAGTCGCAGGTTTGAGTCCTGCGGGAGGTTAAAATTAGGGTTAGGTTAACATTTTCCTACTTTCTATTACATAAAACATTTAAATAGTCATTGAATTTGAGAATGTCGAAATCAAAGTCTAAGGGTCACAAGTATTCTGTAATCTAATATATAAAATTCTGGTGTCACAGTGTTTGTAGTTAAACTCCTCCGAAATGGCTCGGCCGACTTTCGTGAAATTTTGTGAGCATATCAGCCCTCCTAGCCAAGTAACATTTCTGCAAGCGTTAACTATGATAGAAATCGCTTAAATGACATTAAGTGTATGGAAATGACATTTGATTTCGATAAGTCACGTGACTCAGACTTGTCACTTCCATACATTTAAGCGATTCGATCAGCGTTATCGCTTGTAGAAATGTCACTTGGCAGGTCTGCGAATCAGACAACATCTATCTCCAATTTTTTTTAACATGGCAGAGCAACGTTTGCTGGGTCAGAGTAATCGACAACATTATTTTGCCGATTGCCAGACCTACATGTGTAAATTATATTTTTTTCAGTTATTTATCTAAATAAATAAATAAAATTTTCATATATTTATCATTTCACAAGAAAAGTTTATATAACTTTCTACAAGGTCATACCGTAGTGTGTGTGTCTGGGACCTGCCGCCTGTCTGCAGGAGAATCTTCCTGCTCCGACTGCGAGTACTGCTCACTGTCCTGCTCCACCTTGGATGTACTGCTCTCTGAGTCACTGTCCTCAAGAACTAAACCTAGAAAAAAAATACTCAATACTCAAATCTTTATTAGCATTCCATATTATGTTACATAACAGGTGGTACAATTACTTATAGTATAGACACAATATGGACCCGATAGAGCACAGCTTAAAGAAGTTCGGAGAGAAATTTAAGGACTATGTAGTCATTACAAAAATTATAATAATTATATTTAACATTTAGCAACATTTTAGTGTGAGTGTGTACGTCTGTGTGTGTGTGGGTGAGTGCGGGTGTGTGTGTATGTACACGCGTGTATGTACGTGTTGCATGTATGTGTGTTTTTCATACAATTTTTATTTCCTTAGTTATATTTATATGTTTTGTTTCATTGCTTTAACGATTTGTCTTCCATGTATTCTTTTACTGTGTAATTTTCAGTATTGAGGAATTGTTTTAATTTTTTAATAAATATTGTAGTTTTAGGTTCATCTTTTATGTTTTTTCTTATATCTCAGATCAAATGAGGAACATTCATAGGTCGGTATGATCGTTTAGGCGCAATTGGTCCAATTCGCGATTGGACCAATCCACCATATTCGCGATTGGTCCAATTCGCAGTTGGTCCAATTCGCGATTGGTCCAATTCGCGATTAGTCCAATTCGCGATTGGTCCAATTTGCGGTTGGTCCAATTCGCGATTGGTCCAGTATAAAGGTATTTCCAAAATTAAACAAAATTACATTTTTATGTACAAATATTGTACTATATTTATTCATAATTGTATTTTAAGTCATATCTCGTGTTTCAAGCTCCTACCAATTAGTAGTTTTAAGAAACATTGGAAATTGCCATTTTGGACCAACCGCGAATTGGACCAATTGCGAATTGGACCAATCGCGAATTGGGCCAACTGCGAATTGGACCAATCGCGAATTGGACCAACCGCGAATTGGACCAATTGCGAATTGGACCAATTGCGAATTGGACCAATCGCGAATTGGACCAATTGCGAATTGGACCAATCGCGAATTGGGCCAACTGCGAATTGGACCAATCGCGAATTGGACCAACCGCAAATTGGACCAATTGCGAATTGGACCTTTTTTTGAACATTGGACCAATCGCGAATTGGACCAATCGCGCCTAAACGGGTATGATTATACATGGGCCAAGCCGGGGTGCGACCGCTAGTATTGTATACAGGATTATTTTTTATGGAGTGCATATATCCTACGAGGTAATCAGGTGGATAAAACTGAACAGCTTTCCCCAAGGAACATAGATCGAAATCTTAAAATTGAAAATATTTTTTTCATACAAACATAAGTCACGTGACCTGTCTGTCACTTTGTATGAAATGTTCATTTTCTATTATAAGATTTCGACCTATGTTCCTTGGGGAAAGTTGGTCAGTTTTATGCACTTGATCCTCGTTGAATATACGCACTCCATAAAAAATAATCCTGTATATCTTATTTTGAAAAGAGTAACCTATGGAGTTTCTTGCCGGTTCTTCTCCATAGGAATGAAAATTTGGAACGACGCATCTAGGAGTCATTTTCGTTTCGAAAGTGTCTGGAAAGGCCTACTTAATAATAATAATAAATAATCCGAATCCAATGTAAGTAGCTAACGCTAAAAAACTTGTGTTATGGAATCAGAGACAATGTAGAAAAGTGTTATTGACGTCCGGGGTTCGAACCCGGAACCTCAGAGGTAGCGACACCTTGAAAACCGGTGTGTACGCCACTCGACCACGGAGATCGTCAAAGGTCTACTTGAAATAAAAATATTATGATTTTTGATTCTGATTGAGCACACCATCGATCAAAACTAATATGTCATTCGTTCGGTGCTGCCATTACTCCGCACCAACCATCCTCAAGTTCACAATCAAACGACTATCTGTCAATCGACTTAGTTCCTTTAAAGGAAGATAGATGGCGTTTATTTAAATTTTGATAAGCTATATAAATGGTGTACATACCGGCATGCCACTTGCTCTGCCATTGTTGAGATCCTATGATGTACGGCAGAGGACGGTCAGCATACAGGTCGCGAGGTTTCAACACCAATCTGTTGACGAAATTATAAATCAATATTCTAGAAGCGGCGGTAGCCTAATGGCTAGGGCGTCGGACTTGCGATCATGTGGTTGCGAGTTCGAATCCCACCCATTACACTACCGACGTGAACCCACTCGTAACACAAGCATCTTAGCTTAGCACGGGGGGATAACGAGATTACTAGTAATGTGTGACCCACATTGCTAGTAATCTTTCTAAAAAAAATACCTGTATAAGAGAAGCTCATTGCAAGGGGTTTGACCGAAAATAATGGTTAAGCTGCGCCCACCGCGGTTAGTATGTGGATGGGTGACCATTGTTGGTTGGTGACCACTCGAAAATCACCTTAGGGTTAGCTCACACCGAGATGCGACGTCTCGAAGCGCTGCATGGCGCAACGTATTCTGTATTCTCACAATGAAATGTTTATCTCTTGTGCAGAAAATAAAGTTATATTTTGAATCGTCCTTTGAAAATGTGCGCGTAGCGTCGCGTTTCGGTGTGAGCTGGCCCTTAAGCTGTTGGCCCCGACTGTCATACAGTGATCTTTGCCAGTCGCTAAGTCATTACAATTCTGACAACTAGTCTTATTATGGAATACTGTATTACCCAGCAACGGGTTGTGGAGGTCAGATAGGCAGTCGATCCATGTAAAATACGGTATTCAGCTAAATCTGGTAAGACTGGTAGCCGACCCCAACATAGCTTGGGAAAAGGCTAGGCAGAAGATTCCTAAGATTATTTCTTATACACAGGATTAATTTTTAAGGAGTGCGTATATTCAACGAGGTAATAAGGTGCATGAAACCGAAGAACTTTCTCCAAGAAACAGGTCGAAATCTTAAAATTGAAAATCAACTTTTCATACAAAGTGACAGGTCACGTGACTTATGTTTGTATGAAAAGATGATTTTCATTTTGAAGATTTCGACCTATGCTTATAGGGAAAAGTTGTTCAGTTTTATGCACCTGATTACCTCGTTGAATATAGGCACGCCTTAAAAAATTGTCCTGTATAGATAGTTACCTGTTTGGAAGATCATCTTCGGAGTCTGAATCAGTATCGCTATCGTGTAAAATAGTGATGCTCTCGTGAGCCGCATCCAGGACTCCTAGACCCAGCTTTAAAGAGGAGAGCTCGTCTGCTGGCGAGGGTTGAGGTGGTTCCTGGGTACAAACATACAAGTTGATTACAAGAAAACCCTCATATTATAGGTATTCACGACAGCAACAAAAACTCTTAATACTATTGTATTAGCATAATTAAGTGAAAAGTTTAATATAATTAAATATGTAAAAGTCTTTACCCCCGAATAAAGAAACGCTAATTAACTTTAAGATGTTCTTAAATGTCTATCTGTCGCTACTTCACACCTTAAAGTGACAGAGACAGCATGAGACTTAACGGTGGCTTCAAACTGATTGACGTTACATTATTCGGCCTTTAAGGGCAAATACTAAAACGTCAATTAATTTTAAGAGGCAGTTAAGTCTCACTCTGTTTGTTACTTTAATGTGTAAGCTAGCTACAGAAAGACTTATACAGGATGAATTTAAAAGGAGTGCGTATATTCAACAAGGTAATCAGGTGCATAGAACTGAACAACTTTCTCCAAGGAATATAGGTCGAAATCAAAAAATAAAAAATGAACTTTCATACAAAGTGACAGGTCACGTGACTCATGTATGTATGATATATAAAAGATGATTTTCAATTTTAAGATTTCGACCTATGTTCCTTAGAGAAAGTTGTTCTATTTTATGCACCTGATTACTTCGTTGTAAATTTAAAAAAAAAGAAAAGACAATCGTGAGAAAGCCTGAGTTCCAAAAAGTGGAATCTGGAATCCACAATAAGCAAGCGTCGTGTTCAAAGCTTGTTTATATTATGCGGATAGCCGAGTGGTATAGGTCACCACGCCAATTACCACTGTGCGCGACGTGCTGCGGGTTCGATCCCCGCATGGGACAAGTATTTGTGTGATCCACAAATGCTTGTTCCAAGTCTGGGTGTTCTTTGTGCATGTGATTTGAATGTTTGTGAAACCCCCGCGACACAAGGATTAAATTCCTTAGTGCGGGCGTCGTTTTAGAAAGAAAAAAAATATATGAGAAGATGCCTATGCCCAGCAGTGGGATACCTATAGACCGGTACTTAATTATTTACCTTAACCGGGGCTTCCGTAGACACCACCTCATCATCATCGAACACTCGACTTTCTATGAACTGACTGCTGCTGAGAGCCATAAACCTGGTAAAGTAAAAAATTAATGGTTTTCATATTGTTTTCTGATGTTTTTGACATGATAACCGAAGCCCACGCGGGCGGAGCGGCAAACAGGGGTGCCAGATGAAAACCAGCGTCAAACACGGGTATCAATTTACCTGTGTTTGACATTACGCTGATCTGGAACCCATTCGGGTCAGTCCCGAGACACATTATATGTATGTTTTTAAAGTTTTCTTTTTTGTTTTTTAATTTAGTTAGGTATGCTGTTTTTGTGTTTATGTTGTTTAATTTATTGTAACTGTGTCTCTGTGCTGTGTCCAAATTAAATGTTCTTTCTTTCTTTCTTTCTTTCAAACAAAAGTTAGTATTTCATATTATGAAGGTAAAATGTAGTTAATCTCAGTTATTTATGTTTAATTATCTTATAATCGTTCTGTTTGTCGTATAATCCTACATACGGAGCATATAAAATTCAATTTGAATTTATATTTTGCATAAAAATGTTGTCTTAGTTAAAGTATTTGCACCCTTTAAGGGTAAATTACATTTGTGATTTTTTTATAACTACATTGTGGATTCAATAAATAAATAAATATAAATAATTATTATAATGTGTTCTACGTTGTGTCGAATTTCAGAGACTAATTAGCAATAAATTAAGGAAAGTGCAATAATATGCACATTATACAGAATTTCTAAGAATACTAATGGCTGAAATTACATAGTTAGAAGCGGCAGTAGCCGAATGTTGAGTTGCCGGTTCGAATCCCACCCAATGCACTACCGACGTGAACCCACTGATAAAAATACACCTTTTTGCAGGTTTGGAAATCCACCCCCTCAGAGGGTGAGATAGGGGTTGGAAGTTTGTATGGAAAACTCGTTATTTTTAAAGTTAGACACAAAGAATTTCATATTTGGATGTCTTGTTAGATTTTTTGATGATTTCCCTTTAATAGGGGTTGGAAGTTTTTTTTTTTAATTATGTCATTCAAGAGATACATGAAATATATATAAATAAAGACGTATCTCACGGATTTTAAAAAACCTCCTCCCTAAATGGATGAAATAGGGGGTTGGAAGTGGAGTAGATAGAGTGATTTAAAAGGAAGATTTTTACTATAATTAATTACCTAACATTTTGTGTAATTTTTTTCTATCCGTGCGAAGCCGGGCGGATCTGCTAGTTTTATATAATATTGAAAGTAATTTCAACATAAAAATAAGTAAAACAAAACGTTGCATAAGTAATGTGATAGTTAAGGTGAAATTCATCTCATTATAATTTCTAATTAATACGTTCTACTTAAGTTCAGGCAGTGTGACGGCTATCTCGAATTGAAGGCATTTTCAACTGGATTATAATAAGTACTTTTACATTATGAACCACAAAAAAGGCAGACGAATGCTGACTAAATATATCTTTAGTGAAATGAAGTTAAATTGGATATGAATAAAAATTGGAATAATTCTTCTGCCGAGCCTCTTCCCAAGCTATGTTGGGGTCGGCTTCCAGTCTTACCATATTTAGCTGAATAATTAATTAAACTAATTTCATTTCATTTTACTGGGTAACACATTATCCCATAGTAAGACTGGTTGTCAGAATTGATAAAAAATTATATTGTAACATATCTACGTATATCTACTACATAAATAAAACAAAGTTATGATTGATACAAAACCTATAACACGAGACCGGGAGACCGATATTAATGGTCCTTGATTTTTTTAATTCGTCCCCGACTCTCCGCCTCAAATAGCAGAAAAATAATTAAAAATAATGAAAATTTCACGAAAATTAAATAAAGTTCACGGGATCGGGGATAATTTACGCGGCTGGAGAAACCGCGGGGTAGAAGCTAGTTTAAAAGAAAAAACACTTACTGATTATTAACATTTTGCAGTCTAACACTCGCGTCGTTCAATGCAGCGGCCATTTGTTCCACCTGCAAGTTCGTCTCTTGACATTTCGATAACAGCTTCTGTAAATAAAACACAACTATTGCAGCGGATTCCATCGCGGTTTATTTTGATTTTAGTTCCAACGTTTCGACGCCATTGCGGGTGTCAAGCTCACAGGCAGACTGCCCTAAACTAAAATAAAAATAAACCGCGATAGAATCCATAAAAAATAGTTTTATTTCAATGTCTAACATTCGCGTAAACTTTAGAAAAAAAATGCATTTGTAAGTCCTGCATCAGAGTTTTGGCATAGAATAAAACCTCCCTTCTCTCCCCGTGGGTGTCATAAGAGGCGACTAAGGGATATAGAAACAAGAATGGACAGCAACGTTACAATGCTTGACTATCCCTAATCTATGGGCATATTTTACCATAGTATAATTCTTATCTTTATTTATACACGCGAGCAAAGCCGCGGGCAATACCTAGTAATTTCTAACATGGTTTCACTATGAGCACCGCGATCGATGACCGACGAACAAAAAAATTTAAAACAGATTTATTTTATATTTTTGAAAATTTTATTTTATAAATTTCCTATTTTAACCTAAAATTGTAATTCCCAAAAACGGATTAAATTTTCAAAAAAAAAATATGAAAAAAATAATATTTTCGCACCCGATTTCCACACGTCCACATCACTAGAACAACAATTACTAAACGTACTTTCTTCGTTGACATTATTTGGTTAATGAATATTACATCACATGCATATTTTGAATAGTTCGCCATTCAGTGCTAATACAATAAACAATAAACAAACATTAGATGGAAGACAATGCGATTACTTGTGTGTTTGATTTGAAATTTCGTTTTTTATTATGTAATAGTGTTCCACTGCATAACTAAGATAACATTGAAAGACTTAGGGCCTTTATTCACTAATTCCAAGCGGTTAACGTGCTGTCAAAAAAAAAATTAAAAATTTTTTTTTTTTGTAAATCTTGTTACGTGGAGGCTTTATCTCTTTCGATTTACTATATTTTTAATTAAAAAATCTGCTAAATGATCTAAAACGTATACAGAATTATTTTTTATGGATGCGTTTATTCAACGAGGTAACCAAGTGCATAAAACTGAACAACTTTTCTCGAGGAACATAGGTCGAAATCTTATAATTGAAAATGAAATATTCATACAAAGTGACAGGTCACGTGACTTATGTTTTTATGAAAAATTGATTTTCAATTTTAGGATTTCGACCTATGTTCCTTGGGGAAAGTTGTTCAGTTTTATGCACCTGATTACCTCGTTGAATAAACGCACTCCATAAAAAATCCTGTATACCAATACTACCCGGCGACCCCGAGTTCTTAAACTATAATCTGCGTCACGCCACGTTTGTTTTTTTTTTCGGATTTTGAGAATCAACCCCTGGGTTATTCTCTCACCGGGTAATGTTAATTGAAACGTTTTTTTTAATTCCATCCCAGAATTTAACTAAGTTATGGTCGAATACCGAAATGTGAATTAGTTTGAAGTCGCACTTAAGTCTCATGCTGCCTCTGTCACTTTAAGGTGTGAAGTAACGAAAGTTTATTTGCGAATTAGTATTTGAGGGTAATCAGTCGTGTTGGTCTAGCGGATCAATGAACGGATTATCGTGTGCAAGGTTGCAGGTTCGCACCCACTACAGGCAAGTACCAATGTGTATTTTTTTTAAGTTATTAATTATTGCTTTAATTATTCTAAGACATCATTGAAAATCGGTGAAGGAAAACATCGTGAGGATGCCAAACCACAGTGAGCCAGCGTGGTGATCAATGCTCGTTCCTTCTCTATATGGGAAGAGGCCTGTGAGACCATTATATTATATTTGGATCACTTAATTCGCAAGCCGCAATTATTTATTTTATTCTTTTAATTATATATAATTTTTAATAGTAAAGACATACATTTTAAGAGTATTTTAAAATTTAATATATCTTCTAAAACATGAATTAAACTTAAATTCGATATTTATAATAGATTAATTAATGAAATGAAATGACGTAATCACATAGTCCAAATGCCTCTCATAATGGTCTTAAATAATTTTAAGACAGTGGTGATGATTCCTCTGTACGCAAACTAAACTAAATTTAAACCATTGCTGTCTTTACTAACATAAAGCGTGAGAAAAGGACGGCAACAGATAACAACTAACTTAAAAAATGTCGAACTAGTTTTCGCCTTGAACATCACAGTGTTTTTAGAGCACACGTTTTTACTCGTCAGCAATTTTTTATGAGAATTTTAGTTGGAACTACACACATCAAAAGTGTCTAGGGAATAGGGATCAACATATATTTTTGCAATAACTTTTCTCCTGATTGATATTAATTAAAATTTTCTTTAAGGATTCATCGAATAAAGTGTTTTCGTTTGTCACAGTAACGATAAACCAAGTCACCTTTGCATTAATAAAGAAATTTGCCATTTTCCTAATAAAGGGATTTTTGACATTTGAACCACTAACACAAAAGTTCGAAAAAAAGACTGAAATAACAGTTTTCTTTAAAATTTTATTGGGTAACTTAAACAATTAATAATCCGTGTTTCTACCGCGAACACTAACAACACAAGAACATCGGTTTGGCATACTCAAAATGAGTTCATCCAAATCACGCTGTGGAATGGCCGCCCATGTTCGTTGCAACAACAAAAAAAGGTCTTCTTGCGACTGGATACCCTCCATATTCGGCAGAGCTCTTCTCTGTAGCATATCCCATGCATGCTCAATCGGGTTCAAGTCTGGCGACTAAGCAGGCCAGGGCAGGACATTGATGTTAGCTGCGGCGAGAGTCTGTCTTACAACTCTTGCGGTGTGCGGTCGTGCATTATCATGCATTAACTGAAATAAGGGACCGATTTGCACTTGTAGAGGAACGATGACGTCTGATACAATCGTCTCAGCATAAATTTGCGCGTTGAGGTTGCTTCTGATCCAAATCAACTCAGTTCTTCCGCCGATCCAAATACCCGCCCATACCATGATGGTTCCACCACTATAAGGATGGACTTCCTGGCAGGATTTTAATCGCTGTTGGCGTCCAGGGGTTCTCCAGTGTCGTATACGTCTTGTATCCGGTCTCATACCAAAACGAGACTCATCAGAAAAGCACACGAAACGCAATTGTTCTTCTGCCCAATTTCTGTGTTCAAGAGCCCATTGATATCGAATCCTACGATTGTGCATTGCTATAGGTGGTACCCGTAGCGGTCTTCGGGAATGAAGGTTCACTTCATGCAAGCGGTTTCTGACTGTTTGGTCGCTAATTAAGTTCCCTGAAGAGTGATGAAGCCTCACGGCTAACATCATGGCGGTTATTGTTGGAGCTCTTCGAGTTAAGATTTGAATGTATCGGTCTTGTCTCCGTGTGGTGCAGCGATACCGTCCTCCATGGCGCTCAGCCACGGTACCAGTGCTTCGGTAACGTGTCCAAAGTCGACTGATAACACTCTGACTTGTATTCAGAGCTAAAGCCACAGTACGTTGCCGGGAACCAGCTTCTATCATTCCCACGGCTCTGAGCATTTCTTCCCTGCTTAAATGACGTCGCCGCTCCATAATAACGTTGGTTTTAATCAGTAGTAGGGAAACAGTAGCACTAATAATGTCTTCAATGCGTTGTATGTTTTTATAGGGAAAATATTGACAGCTGATTTTCATCTTTTACTCGAATTTGATTCACAGTTCCTGATTCGAATTATGAAATGCACCAAAAAGGATCCATATAAATTTATAAAATCATAAATTTATTACAAAGCCACATCTCAATCTCAAGAAATCCGCATAAAAATGCTTGATCCCTAGACACTTTTGATGTGTGTAAATTTGACAGTTCTAATTTTCGTCTGTCTTTTTCTAAATACGTACAAGTGAAAAAGATACCGATGGACTAAAATTAGTTTAGTACGTGTTTAACAGAATCGGGCTATTAACATTAGTTTTTAAGAAGTTGTCTGTCGACTGGTATAGCCAATCATCTCGTCCTGCAACACCCGCAAGTAAGACTTCTTTAGGCTCGATGAAATCTATATATATAAAACTCTTCCGTTACTGACTGACTGACTGACTGACAGACAACGCACAGCCGAAACTACTGATCGTAAAGAGCTGAAATTTGGCATGTGTGTTTGTTGGGAGGAGTAGGCTACCACTAAGAGAGGATTTTTGGAAATTCCCCCCCAAAGGGGAGAAAAGGGTGGTAATTTAATAAACGGTGGTACACGCGGACGAAGTCGCGAGCAAAAGCTAGTAATATATAAATGATGAGAGTGAAATTTTAAGATGCGCGCGCATCACTGTAAAGTATAACTTCTCACACGCGTATATAAGTACACACACCAATTTTTTTTGTAACAATTAATGTCTTTTTACTTTTCTTTTTATTTTTTTTTTAATAAATAAGTTAATACCTGATGAGTAGTCTGCAGTATAGTCAGCAGTTGTTCATCGCCAGCGAGGCTCCACTGCGGCGCGAGCTGGCGCAGCGCCTCCGTCCCAGGATCATCCATGATGAAGACTTCAGATTGTACCACTAAGGTCTAACTCTGAAACATGAGTAATATACAACATGTAACAAAACCCCTGTCAGATCCAATAAAAGGGTATTCGTGGTACAGTTCATGAACCGTCTCGCATAGGCGGCTTCTTTGACACAAAGCTGTAGGTAGTAAGTACGTGAACTTTGAAGAGCGGTCAGTGTTGCTGTTGCCTTGGATCAGTTTTTATTTTGACTTAATTATTTTCACTGGGGAAAAATAATAATCTCCAAACCATTTAATGGCTACGTATATGTGTTCGCAGTACGATACAGAATAATACTCTCAGGGATCGGACAGGGTTTTTGTTACATGTTGTATATGTTAATGAACCTCTCGTCATAGTATGTGTGACATAGCGATGTATTATGTTATTGAAACAATAAAATACTACATTATAAAACAACATAGAAATCTATTGCTTCAATTATGTAAAGAATTTTACATACGCCGTCGATATCTATACTTCTATACTAGGTATCTTAATATATATAAATCTCGTGTCACAATGTTTGTCCTCAATGGACTCCTAAACCACTTAACCGATTATAATAAAATTCGCACACCATGTGCAGTTCGATCCAACTTGAGAGATAGGATAGTTTAAATCTCAATTATATAAAAAAAAAAATCGACCGCGGGCGGAGCTGCGGGAAACAACTAGTATTTTTATATAATTCTGTGAAAGTCGTGCAAATTCCTGCACCATAGATAATACTTTGATAATACCCAGGCATTTGGGATTGAAGCACTAAGGGTGGATTTTACCAAACTTTTAGTCCACGTTTAGGGCATATACCTACTTCCGAAAATATTGAATTTTTGACATATTTGTAAAAAAAGCTGTCAGACGCCATTTTTATACCACGAATAAAAGTTATCTGACTTTGGTCAAATCAGCCCTAAGGCCCAGTTATTTTATCCCGAGTTAACTCAACCAATGGTTAAATATACTAAGTAATGATTCTAAACTCCGGACGGGCGCGTTTATTCATAAATTTTTGGTCTAACAAATTGTTAAATAATTAACTCTCCAACTTATTTGACTAATATTTTATGAAAAAACGCGTTTTGAAACCATTAGTTAGCATATTTAACCATTAGTTGACTTAACTAGGGTTCAAAAAACTGGGTCTTAGACAGTGGGGTCCAGGGTGCAGAGTAAGCATGAAAAATAAAAATCTATTTAGTTCGTAAGTTAGATAATAACACATTTTTGTTATTTTTTTTTCAATACTACAAGGTCAAGGCGCGTCAAAGTTTAAGAGTGAGGGCTTGTGATGTCATAAGTAGGTAAAAATTGTACCCGCAAGTGACGTAGTGAGCCCCCACTCCTTAACTTAAATTCGCTGTACCTAAATACATATTCGTTTGTAATAATTTTTCAGTATATGAAAACTGAATTATAGAAAAAAATAGTCAACATGACTATTGCAAACATATTGTTTAAGGATATTGCCAAAGGTCTTGTGCACTATTAAGAGTGTTAGCCATAAGCTGGTTTTTAAAAGCTTATACAGTGTGTAACAAAAACCGAGAGAGAAAACCAAAAGTCCGATCCCTGAGAGTATTATTAGGTATCGTACTACGAACACATATACGTAGCCATTAAATGGATTGGAGATTATTATTTTTCCCCAGTGGAAATAATAATAAAAACTGATCCAAGGTAACAGCAACACTGACCGCTCCTCAAAGTTCACGTACTTACTACCTACAGTTTTGTGTCAAAGGAGACAAATACACCTTTATTGGATCTGACAGGGGTTTTGTTTCATGTTGTATATAACTTGCAATGTATGTTTGTTCGTGTGGAATCTTGCTACTCAATTTTGAAGCAGATATCTTAAACCAATCGAGCTGAAGTTTTGTATACACATTTAGTGACAATACACAATAAGCTGTGTGACGTTATTCTAAATCCAATATGGCGGAAAATCCAAGATGGCGGAAAGTTATTTTTTTTTAATGCACTTCTGCAATAGGGGTATCAGATGAAAGGGTTTGCCGATTATAATAATATAATAATAGAGGATTTATGTGTAAAGATAGTTCACAGTCACAATAAAATTTTCTTGTTAGGAATTTTCCACTCAGTAACAACATCTACTGATACAGAATAATTTATTCAAATAGATAATCAAAAAATATGAGCCTCCCTACATTTACTAAGAATAAATGATGTAAATACCAATATTGTTATCATTGCACATAATCAACTATTTTATAACTATATTATTTAAATCTTGGAATAAATTTAAAATTTACTCAATAAATTGGTTTAAATGATATCATTACTGACCATCAAGACTAGTCATAATATGTAATATTATATAAATGAAAAAGAAACAAAGTTTTAATGAGAAAATACTTTTTAAACCAGTGTATGTAGTGAATCTAGTTCTACTTATATTAAATACTAAAGCATACTCAAAACATAAACAAATAAAGTTACAAACACTCAAAACAAAGAATGATCAACAATTTTTAAAAGGTCAAATAAATTATCAGTACGAAGCTTATTTATTGCTGAAATGACCATTAAGAGACGTAGGCGGACCGCAGCGGTCTAAAGAGATAATATAACAACCGCTTGTGGTTCACACATCAATATACATAATCTTATTGATCAAATTACCAAATCATTTTGTACATAAACACTTACAACAAGAAAAACTTACTATGTCGCTGTTGTAACAAACTTTCACATCACTGTTAAACACTTGGATAGTCTATTATTATTTTTAAACTATTTATATTTAAAATAAATAAGGTTTTCTTATTAATTTCCAACCAAATACGAGTGACGAGAGGACGATCAACAAAAAATATTATGACATTAAAATGTGACACTGACAGTTATAGTGTTGCTACATAAACATTCTAATTACCGCTTTGTTAAGGTTTTTATTTTTAACTGTGGTATAAATTAACTCCCTTTTTTAGAATAGGATAAATTGTCTTCTATAGTTAAGTGTTGACTGACGAAGACGTCGAAAACCACGAAGTTAATTTCATACACATGTACTTATGTTTCATACAGTTACCTATAAAGGAATAACATTTGAAACAGAATTATCCAGTCTAGACTAAAATATGATCAAGTTATATGTTTTTTTAAACATAAGTTACTGTTATTTTTTTTATAATGGTAAAAATTTTGTATTGACGACATGTAATTGGATTTTAATTTTATGAAGCTTGTCATATTTTTAGTTATTGACTCACTCGTACACTTCAAACACAAACTATTTTCTTTCATTATTTCGATGCAAACGCTATAGAAATGGAACGAATTTAAATGCAAAGTCACAGTATGCTTCTTTTGTACGCAAACTAACACTAACAACCTATAAGTCTGAGAAAATAATATCAAACTAGTTTTGGTTTCTCGGCAAATTGGTATAGCATTTTCGTGGGAACTCTCTCATTATCGCCTATCCTGTTCATATTATGTAGAAGTGAAAAAGATACTGATGGATTAAAATAAGTTTAGTGCACGCATGCAATCATGGAAATTGTCATATCAATAGTTCATTAAAACATTCGTCATAAAAATACGAATTACGCACCTCCATTTGTTATTGGTTATTGCACTACCACCAATATTTATTTACACTTGCAACATTACTGTTTACAGTTAAACTTTTTCTACTTTCACGAAAACTCAAGTAGATATTAATTCATACAGCCAATTATCTTTTTATTACTTCCTGAATTAATGATATAATTTTCATATTAAACTTAAGATATTTTAATGACGATGTGGTTCGTAGTTAACAAATAACATTTAAATTTCATGGAGAATATAAACTGAGTTTGATTTATGATCACAATTTGTATGAAAATAAATTATGCTTTATTTTTCAACTTTTCACACTTTTGCTTGTGTTTTGAATACGATTTTTGCTTTTATACGAATAAAATATCTATTTCGAAGTCACAAGTATACCTATAAAAGCATCTGAATTTAATTCATTTTGCCATACTTACGTTGAAATCTACCAAAGCTTGAAGCATAGAACATAGTTATAGATTTAATATATTTTAATTACCATCCTTTCTTACGAGTGTAGATATATTTGGCTGAACGAGCTAATCTCAGGAACTAATGGTCCGATTTGATTTTTTTTCACTGTGTAATAGCCCCCTTTGTCGAAGTAGGCTCATTTCTGAGTCCAAATAACAGTACCTACAGTAGATAGTCCATATTATTCATTATGAATCAAGCTATCCAACACATAGTTCTTGTATCTACAAACAAAGAAACAGTTTGGTTATTATCTTAGTTAGCAGTGACCCATGGTTTCACCCACGTAAGTTTAGAAAAAAAAATATGGTATCAATTTTCTATTGTTTTTATATTTATTCTGCTATTCGAATCCACAAATCACGGTTCATGAAAAGCGGTGCACCCGTTCTCGAGTCGAGTCAAGATACAAGTATTTTTTTTTTCTAAAAAAGATTTCTAGCAATGTGGGTCGTACATTACTAGACTAGAAGTATTGTAACAAACCCGACTTTGTTTAATATAATTGCTAGCTGCTTCCCGCAGATCAGCACGCGGTCTCAATTTTTTTTAATATACAACATGTAACAAAACCCCTGTCAGATCCAATAAACGCGTATACGTGGTAGTTCATGAACCGTCTCGCACAGGCGGCTCCTTTGACACAAAACTGTAGGTATTAAGTACGTGAACTTTGAGGAGCGGTCAGTTGTTCAGCTGTTGCCTTGGATCAGTTTTTATTTGTATTTAATTATTTTGACTGGGGAGTAATAATAATCTCCAATCCATTTAATAGTTACGTATATGTGTTCGTAGTACGATACCGAATAATACTCTCAAGGATCGGACAGAGTTTTTGTTACACGCTGTATAAATGAGACTAACAGATCGGATAAGGAACTCAATACTGCGCTCTAAGTCTCAAATAGCGGACGTCACCGAAAAGGCTGCCTAATTGAAGTGGGACTGGGCCGGACATGTGTGCCGAATGCCAGTGGAAATGTGGGCAAAAGCCACAACAGTTTGGTTCCCCAACAGACGAAGGCCACGTGGAAGACCCAGGCGGAGATGGACGGACGAACTGGACGCCTTTAACAAGGAGTGGCCTCAATTGGCCCTTCAGAGAGAAAAATGGAAGGAAGAAAGGGAGGCCTTTGCCCTGCAGTGGGACAGTTCAGGCTCAAAATAAATAAATAAATAAATATAAATGAGATGTATCTTTATTTGATTTGATTTATCTTTCAAGTTGGATCTAATTGCACACGGTGCGTAAAGATTAAAATTTAATCGGTCAAGTAGTTAAGGAGTCCAACCCGGAAAAACAACGTGACGCGTAATTTATATATACCTACTAAGAAGTATAGATTATTACTATTAGTAATTTAGTATTATGTTTAGGTATGTGGATTATTGTCATGTCGTCAATGAATCACCGTGGTATAATAACAGGATGTTGGTGTTATTCCGTGGTCACGCGTGAACCTACGGGAAAGATAATTAGTAGTGATGTACCTATTGTATCATCTTTGTATAATATTACAACTCAATTCCCAGAAAGGATAGGCAGATAGGGTCTTTTAAATAATAAATGTGGACAAAATCACATACATTGCTCCGAATCCAAAGTATGCAGCACTTGTGTTATGGAATCAGAGACAACGAAGGTACCACAAACGTCCAGACCCGAGACAATCTATATATATAAAACTCTTCCGTTACTGACTGACTGACTGACTGACAGACAACGCGTAGCCGAAACTACTGATCATAAAGAGCTGAAATTTGGCATGTGTGTTTGTTGGGAGGAGTAGGCTACCACTAAGAGAGGATTTTTGGAAATTCCCTCCCAAAGGGGAGAAAAGGGTGGTAATTTAATAAAAGGTGGTACACGCGGACGAAGTCGCGAGCAAAAGCTAGTATAGAATAATATGTTGTGTTTTTCTATGGTAATAAATAATTAATCTTGTATTTTTTAGGGTTCCGTACCTCAAAAGAAAAAAACTGAATCCATGTAGAATCACTTTGTTGCCCGTCTGTCTGTCTGTAAAGACCCTCTATCTCGGGAACATGTGGAGGTATCGAGTTAAAATTAATACCATATGTTACTTTAAGATAAAGTCTAAAGTCCTTGACGGCCATTTATTCCGCAAAAAAACGTATATTTCAACGCTCTCAAGGGAGTTCTTTGACCTAAACATATACCGAAAAAAATAAAACCAATATTTTTATTAAATACTTGCATACATTGCCTTTATACTTAATTATTATTTCCGTAGTATCAAACGTTTTTTACATACTTCTGCAATAAATACACGTAACAATAATATAATAATATTATTGTCCAGCTACTTATTAATTATACCAATATGTTTGCAAGTCTCCCACGAAGCGTCTGCAGAATCGTTCGAGTATAAACGTTGAATCGCAATCAGTATCGTGATGGTCCAAAGTACAAGATACAGCGTTTTGATAACCTTTTTATTTTTTAGTATAGTAATAACTCGACAGTTACTGAGGGGCTCGTGGCTACGTCTATATACATTATATTAAAGACTAAGCCACGCTCGCCGCGGTTGGTCCGTGGATGGGTGAAAGTTTGTAAACATATGGAGATCGAGAAAAATTGTCACGTTCCGCGTGCAAGCGAGAGCGCAAAACAAACGTCAGAGAGGCGCGATTGGCCTCTTAAATAAATTATATCGGATGCGGGCGATGCGGCTGACGGACGCGGCTGACAGCCGTTACTGATAAGTATGCGTGGCCTTAGATACATCCAGCGCGCTTAAGGTCAGCGCGAGGTTGCGTCCGCGACTTACCTCCGATAGCTTGCGCAGCTCACTGTACATTAATTGCTGATAAAGCCTAGTTTTTGATCCCAAATTAACTCAACCAATGGTTAAATATGCTAACTAATGGTTTCAAAACGTGTTTTTTCATCAATTGTTAGTCTATCAAATGGAGATCTAAGTATATTTTTTTTTTAAAGATTACTAGCAATGTGGGTCTCACATTACTAGTAAACTTGTTAACCCCTCGTGCTAAGCTAAGATGCTTGTGTTACGAGTGGGTTCACGTCGGTAGTGTAATGGGTGGGATTCGAACCTGCAACCACATGATCGCAAGTCCGACGGCCTAGCCATTAGGCTACCGCCGCTTAAAGTTATCAAATCAAACAATCAAAATGTGTGTGTTGCCATCAAAACTGAGTTATTATAATTACTAAATGTTTTCTTTAAATTTTGTTTATCGCTGCCGCCTCCGCTGTCGCTTATGGCTTAGTCCACACCTGGAGAAAGTAGTTGCATCGTTTGTACCGTACTGTCAGATTAACACGAGGATATTGGCCGCCATTTTGTAATACAGGGCACTACGAAAACTTTGTGTGTCATAAACATAAATTATGGGAGAGTTGTCATCAAAAACCGTTATGAATGAAAGTACAGAGAATGTAAACATATTAATTTGTTGTTATTGTTGTAAGTAAAACGATCGTAAAAGCTCATAACTGCTCCAAGAGACTGCATACTTATTAATAAGTACGATTTTAATTTCAACTTGATACCTCTACGTGTTCCCGTGATAAAAGGTCTTGACAGACGGACGGACGAACGGAAAGACAGACGGACAACAGAGTGATCATTTAAGGTACGGATCACTAAATAAAAATTGGCAATGATAGAAACTTTGAATGGCGTTATAGCTTTAAATAAAACTTACTATGTATGATACGTGTATGATTTTTGGTCAAATACAATAATACTTAACTATTCTTATCACATTCTTTGGACGTGTCCATGATACTAGGTTTACTGGGTATGAAAAGGACATCTCAAGATAAATATAATAAATATTTAAGCTATTGCATAGCATTTATCGCGGGCTTTGAGCGCGGCGACCGAATCAAGAAATTCCGTAACGAAAAAACACCCCCCACTCCGCCTACCATGTAGCTCGGCCGAGCGTTCGCTTAACGTGTATGGTACGACTGTACGAAGCTCGCACGGATCGAGACGAGCTGCTAAATCGGACGAATACGTAAGCAGCTGTTTGTGAGAAAGTATATAGGTGTACTTATAGGTATCTATCATATGTATAAAATGCCAATCACAAGCAATAGCTTTACCGCGGCAGACCCCGAGTGTGCCACAAGTTTTTTTTTATCAAATCAATAAGAAAAATTAAGTTACAGCGCTTTAAAGTTAGGGAGTGGGGGTTTTTGACGTCACCTCTAATAGGTACTTAGAAGTGATATCACGCGACATGTCCATTCACTGTTTCTTCCTAATTTATTGTGTACGACACAAAAGAAAATACGTGTCCAATTGTCCATCAAATTTATCTGACGGAGAATAGAATAAGATTAAAAAATGTTATATGACGGAATTTTACTTTTCAAGTCATAAAAAAGTCCGGTTCTTTATATCAAATTCGGTAAATTTTAAAAGTTTAGTAAGTACTAAGTATATCAGTTTTCAGTCAGTCCCGACATTTTTTTTTCGAATGTTCAATTTAATGGACATTCGAAAAATAATTTACTTAATGGAAAAGGAGTATTAAAATAATACCGGCCTATTTATAAACGTCCCACTACTGGGCACAGGCCTCTTCCCTATATAGAGAAGGAATAAGCATTGGATCACCACGCTAGCTCACTGCGGGTTGGCGATTTCAGATTCCAATTTTTTTGAATCTAGGTTTCCTCAGGATGTTTTCCTTCACCGTTTGTCAATGATGTCTTAGAATGTTTAGAAAGTACATATAACTTTGAAAAAGTCACATTGGTACTTGCCTGGGTTCGAACCTGCAACCATGTGCATGCGAATCCGGTCATTGAACCGCTAGGCCACCACGACAAGGAGTATAATGTGCTTATATTTATAAGCACATTATTACTACTTGTCCAAATAAATAAGTTATTCATCAAAGTATTTAACTTCAGAACTGTCCTTGACATAGTTTTATTTTGTAATGGATATCTTAAGAGCACTTAGAAGGAATCATTGTTTTAAAATAACTCCTTAATAAAAGTAATATAAATATCTTGGGACAATAAATAAATAAATATCTTGGGACAATCTCACACACGGTCATCTGATCCCAAACTAGGCAGAGCCCGTACTATGGTAACCAGACAACTGATATACATACTTTTATATTTCTAAATACATACATATTATAGATAAATAACACCCAGACACAGAACAAATGATCGTGCTCATCACACAAAGATTTGTCCTGGGTGGGAATCGAACCCACGACCTCCGGCTTCGCAGTCAGGGTCACTGACCACTAGACCAACAGGCCCGTCAAATAAATGGCGCGTAATGGAAGCATTACGCGCCATTTATGATGTGTGGAGATGGTTTATAGAACATATTTATAAAAGTGTAACAGGAAAACCTATATAAATAAAATACGAGGACAAAGACGCGGGTGCAAGCTAGTTTATAATATAATAGAAGTGTAGAGTACTAGCTGCACCTCGCGGTTTTACTCGCCTTTTAACAGATAGCTTAATTATTCAGGATATGTTATGAGGAAGGATGAAAGTCACATAACTAAACAAGTTATAAGTATGACTGTGTATTTAAGCAGAAGGAGACCGAAAAAGAGATGGATGGATTGTGTGAAAGATGATATGAAAAAGAAAGGAGTGGATGCCGCGATGACGAGTTATAGAGAGGAATGGAAGGAAAATACGCATTGCACCGACCCCATATGAATGGGATAAGGGCAGGAAAAAGGAGAAGATAGCGTTAATGCAAGAGGGTGTCAGCTACCTCCATACCAAATTTTATCAAAATTGGTCCAACCGTTATAGCGTGAAAAGGTAAAAAACATACACACATACAGACTTAATTAATAACAAGGTGTCATTGAATGACCTCTCTTATTTCTACGTATTTCATCTGTTTTCCACATATTTTGGGTGAAGATGGCTGAGGCTACAATAATATCTGTAGAACACAGCCTTATAAAGAACTTTCTGCTTTCAAGTACCAAGATAATTAATAAACCATGACAAGGCAATTTGTTAATAGAAAATTAATTAATGTTAGCAAAAATGTCAGAAGCTTTGATGTGCAAAGAAAGGGGAATCAATAAGTTAAAAGTTGTCTACTTATAAGATTGTAATTGTATTTTATAATTTAAAAAAATCTATATAGCATTTTTTATCAACCTATGCAATTATAATTATTTATTTGATTTTTATGCAGTATTTTTTTTTCTTTGATTTTAGTACCTATATCCTTTCTCACAAACATCTGCTGCTCCGAAATCGGACGAATACGTAATATTTCGGAGCAGCTCGTCTTGATCCGTGCGAGCTTCGTACAGTCGTACCATATACTTACACGTTAAGCGAACGCTCGGCCGAGCTATATGGTAGGCGGAGTGGGGGGTGTTAGGTTTTATTTTCGTTACGGAATTTCTTGATTCGGTCGCCGCGCTCAAAGATATGTAAAATGTACTCTGTGGCTTAAAGCCCGCGATAAAAGCTATGCAATAGCTTAAAAACCGAAGATTGGAAAAAAACTGTCCGCTTGGCGTATGCGCCTACCTCTCGGCCATTTGTCATTCATTCAATCAAATCAACTCGGCCTCTGGCGGTCCACTGCTGGACATATGCCTCTCCCTTGCGCCACAACACCCGGTGACTCCGCCTTCCGCATCCAGTTGACCCAGCTACCTTTTTCAGACCAGAGGCCAGAGGGCGTCCTACACTACGTTGGTCGATTCGCGGTCACCACTCAAGGACTCGTCTACTCCAACGGCCATCAGTCCTTCCACTTCAGCTTATGGTAATTTAATTTTGTGCTGTAGTTTTATTCGATGAAGAAACAATACGAGCTTACGGTGTCTGAAGTACTTTGGGTGGGGTTTTTTGTGTATTATTAAATCCCAAGTAGGTTATAGTTTAACCTGCTTTGTGAAGTTAGGATAATGTTTATAATCTTATTTGTTCAATAAACATTGTTGGAATTTAAGTTCGAGGATTAATTTAAAAAGAGTGCGTATACTCTACGAGGTAATCAGGTGCATAAAATTGAACAACTTTCTCCAAGGAACATAGGTCGAAAATTTAAAATGAGCTTTTCATACAAAGTGACAGGTCACGTGACTTATGTTTGTATGAAAAGTTGATTTTCAATTAAAAATAATAATATAATCCTGTATATGTATAAATTAAACTACATAAATTATAATATAGGTACTTTAAATAAACATGCTACCCAGACTGTATACGGTACATATTAAGTTGTAACATTAGACCATTTTCATATAACTATGTTAATTATAAGAACAATGCAAGCCATAGTATAATTCCCATACTATCACTTTTTCTATGAAACCATAGACTATATACATGGTATTACGTGTTTTACGGTCAGTAGAAATTGTAATGAATTTAGGTCATTTTTTAATAGCTTTGGTCGATACCACTTTTGAGCGACGGTAGCCTAGGTTAGGGGCGTCGGACTTGCAATGCGGTTGCCAGTTCGAATCCCACTTATTACACTACCAACGTGAACCCACTCGTAACACAAGCCTTTAGCTTAGCGCGAAGTGTTTAACAAGAATACTAGTAATGTGCGACCCTGGTGTAAGCTTTTCGAGACAAAAATCTTCTCTTAAGGCCTGCGGGCTGAGTTTTCTTACGAAATAGGCAAAGCCTTAATTATTTTAACTGATATATTATTAGACGGGTTCGTGGCAAGTAAGCCTTACGGTTTTACCGTGAATAGAGGTTAAAGTTAAACCATCGCCGCGGTTGGTCTTCAAGTCATTACAATTCTGTCCACCAGTCTCACTATGGGATACTGCGTTACCCAGTATAATGGGTTGTGGAGGTCAGATAGGCAGTCGCTCTGTAAAATACAGTATTCAGCTAAATCTGGTAAGACTGGAATACAACCTCAAATGCCCACTTCAGAGACTCAGGCTTCAGCTGCCTCCATGGTGACAGCGTGACGGATATGATGCTACTGTCATTCTCCGTAAGCCTATTCTCTTTTCCTCAGTGAGCCTACTTGCTGTAACAAGCTACTGCGTGGCATCACCTGTCTCAAAATATACATATTATTATCTGTTTCTTCGTCGTCGGTCCTCAATGATCTTAAATTACTGGAAAAACTCTCTTAGATTGCATAAAAATTGCCAAGCATTGTCTATCAGTGTATTCGTAAAATATAACCGCCAAAATGTCATTGAGCAATCACAGAAAGTTATTTATTTATTAAAATCGTCAATACACAATAATTATTTCCGATCCACCACGATTTGAAAAGCCGCAAACTGCTAATTGGCCAATGATCAAACTTTCTACCGCCAAAAAAGTAGGTAACTGTAAAAAAAAATGGCGGCGAAAATACTGGACACGATTTTTGCGTTTTAATAATAAGTGAGTTAGGGCCTCTTTCACCTTTGGGTAATGTGTCGAGTAGGCTGGTTGCCAGAGTCACGTGTAACTAAGAGGAGAGTAGGAAAACCATAAGATTTTAACGGATCCATAACTTACTTGCCAGTCCGTCTGCGAAGTAAGTTACGGGTAAAATAATAATAAATAATACCGGCCTATAAACGTCCCACTGCTGGGCACAGGCCTCTTCCCCTATAGAGAAGCGATGAGCATTGATCACCACGCTTGCTCATTGCGGGTTGGCGATTTCAGATTCCAATATTTTGGAATCCAGGTTTCCTCACGATGTTTTTCTTCACCGTTTGTCAATGATGTCTTAGAATGGTTAAGAAAGTACATAATATAACTTTAAAAAAGTCACATTGGTACTTGCCTGGGTTCGAACCTGCAACCATGAGCATGTGAATCCGGTCATTGAACCGCTAGGCCACCACGACCTTTTTTTTTGGTATACTTACTTGTCAAATATTGGTTTAATTTTTTAACGCATTTTTGCGAAATAATTACTTTACGATATTATATATATTATATATTATTTTATATTATATTATATATATTTTATATATATTATATATTTATTATATATAATATATATTATATATGATATTATATATTTTATATTACCTATATAATTATTATTTATATATATTATTATAATAGTAATTAATTTACGAATTAATGTTGCTTTGTGGTTGTCATGACATTAAGAGCATTCAATTCAATTAAAATTTGTTGACTATGGCTCCAGCGGTTTGTCGCCGATTCTGCCAATGTCAGGGTTGGGAGAACAAGTGTTATCGACAAAAAAAACAACACGTCAACACCCGAACAAAGAGTAAAACAGCAGTGACAATCAACCGTATTTTGACGTTTAACAAGTGATTTTTGATGGATTTGAATGAAAAAAAAGTTACTCAAAAGTTGTATCATGTTTTTTTTATTTAAGCTTTGTTCGGGTTGGATTTTTGGATTTGAATGACTATTCTGTACCTTTTGATATTATTTCATTCACATACCCAGTATCTAATTAGTTACTAAGAGGTTTGTGAAAGTGGCAGAAGTATAGATCGATGTAGATCATAACTTTTAATGGCCGATTCAAGTTAACTATAAAATTACTACTCAACAGATTACTCGGAGGTGGTGAATTTTTATATAACCTTCCTTGTTTGTGACTATTTTAGAATCACTATGTTGGTATGACATTGTTATTAATTTAATTATTGTTCTAGTGTGTATTTTACCTAAGATACCAAATATGACTAAATGAGGATGCGGACGGAAAACTATGAAGATATTTAGACCGTATGTCTATAATATGTATATTCATATACAGAAAAAAATAATATTAAGTACAGATTTTTTTTAAAGTATAAAATAATAATAATATAATGTACGCAGAAAGAAAATAATTATTAATAATATTGATACAGTCAGTTCCAAAAGAAAACATAAGCTGCTAATGAAAATTTAAGCTGGTAGGTGACCGGCAAGTAAACTTGAATTCCAAGTAATTAAATGAAACCACAATGATAATGATGTCATGTCTGATTAAAACCAATATAATTAATAAACTAATACAAAATTATAAATAAAGTTAATAAACACCAATAAATATATTTAAAAAAAGCCCAATTACGAAATGTACACTGCAACATTTTTCATTGGCTGAATAAGAATTCCTTTGTCAAAAAGAAAGTAATATGTCATTATTTATGGTAGGATTTCCCAATAAAAACGAGTTGCCAGCAATTAATTTAAATATTATCACGATTGTTCAATCCGAAAACGGAAACAATAAAACTAATTGTTATTCATTTGAAAATAAGTTGATTAACTAACTAATTGTAAACGGGAAAACGATAATAATTAACTAGACGTTTTATATTCTACCAACTTTACTTGCGGTAATTCGAAAAAAAGGCAAGTTGACACTATTTTATAGCACCTTCGAAATAGTTAAAAGAATGCGGATGGCGGCGTAGCGAAGGTACCTGGCCTAAAATCATGTAAAGGAGAATTATCTTTCGGTAACAAAAAACAATAAAAAATACTTTTGTTTTCTTTTGTAAAACTGACCGTTGGTGCCGTCGCGTCGTGCCGTGAACCGTGGAGCCGAAGTTCGACGGAATTGTACGAAGCCGCACGAGTGCACGATGAAAGTTGAATTTTGGGGTTGTAAGAGGTAAAGTTTTACCATGATTGCGGGTAAAAAGTTGGTAAATTAAATTTTATAGAATTTAGATAGACGTGTTATTTTAATGTTATAGCTGGTTATATGTTTTTTGCATGACAAAAAAATAAATCTCATTATTTGAAAATAAAATCAATACATGTTTTTATTATCTCTGTTTAAATTATAATCTTTATTCATGTATAATTATATTTCTTTCTCATGCGTGTTTGGATAAACTTTCATCTATTTTACCATGGAATTTTTTTTCGAATGTCAATACTGCTTAATTTTAGTTTGCCCTGAATGAATTATTATTACACTGATCCAAATTGAATCAAACTGCCTCAAAAATACAAACATACAAAAATACATGAAAAGTAAAACAGTATCCGTATGCACCTTTAAATTTTGCGACATGTGCATGATAATGATAAAAAAAATGCAAAAATAATATAATAATTAATAATATAATTAAATCTAATCTAAGCTTCATAAAAAGTACTAATTATTACGACACCCGAATTGGTGCAACAAAATAATGATTAAAAAGTCAAGGCAATGTAAAATAAACATAAACTTTTCTTACTTATTTTAACATTTCAAAACAATTTGTAAATAATATTCAAAAACGGAATTTCGCAAGTGACTTTTCGAAACACAACTAGCAACACCGGTTATCTTTTTTTTTGTCCAGTCAGTTTCACAGTGACGTTCGTTGGGAGGGTACGCGTCGTTCTCGGTCCGTGATACGTGATACTTTTACGTGGTTCCTTAGAAAACCGGTTGGAAAGTGCCCGAGGTGTGGCGTGGGCGAACAGTGCCGCGTTCAACCATAAAATACTCTTGTTACAGTTCCAGAACTACACTTATTGTGTTTGAAAATTAACTTTTATAGTGTTTGTGAGTAATCGGATCCCCGCGCTATCAATCAAGGTAATCAAAATACAGATAATACACTCTTTTGTTATCATTTCGTTTCTTAGTAACGAACCTCTTTACACCGAAATCGTAGGTTGGCATAATACCGGTTGCCTTTGCCGGTTTTTTATTACTTTTTTAAATCTATGCTAATTTCAAGATGGCAAGTACGGCAACGAACTTCAGTAAAACTGATTGATCAAACAATTTAACTTTTCGTTGTTTAGTCATAAGTTTGGAATGTCTTTGTTTCGTGATTACCTAAGTCATTTTATTATTTGCTTGTAAAATAAAACTCCAAATATCTTATTAATCAATTTAAAGAGTCCAAAAGTGCGCCAGTTGGCAATGAAGTGGAATCTTAAACTTAAAACTACCCGCGTAGGTCGGCAATAAAGAAGTGTTTAAGCAGGAAGATTCTAATTTTAGATGATCCTAAACCGTATTTCCGTATCTTTATCTTATTCGAGACTAATTTATAGTAATAGCAATTGGGTGTGTCATACAAAGTTTTACGGCTAAATCCTTTGGCGATTTTGGTTTTGTTTCAAAGTTCTAACTAAGTAGGTACCCACTATTGAATGGAGTTTCGAGGTAAATCGGTGAAAGTCTGTAGAACTTTGAGAGCTCAGTCTTTATACGGCATTATAGAGTACTTTCTATAGGTACCATAGTGCTTAGTCAGCGTCGAACTTGTATAACTAAATGCTTACGTGTTTTGTTAGAAATTGCATCGAATGTTTCTGTGAATATTATCCCTTAGTTAATGATTGCATAGACACGTTTTAATTATAGATAAAGGTAATTTGCATTGTGGTAAGAATTAATTTTGAGTATCGATTGAATATTATGTTTGTTGAATTCATACGGAAAACTTTGAACAAACACTTCATAATTTTAAACTTAACTGCTAGGCAGTGGGCAGATACTTCCTTGTTCATGTAACTTCTGACAAATTAGGTATCATGTTAAGTTGTGCCTACGCACCTTTTTCAGATTAAATTCTTCTTGATATTATGATGTTCTAGTTATGGTCATCGCTACTGTGTTGTAAAATTATTGTGAAATTCACGTGACACTAAATTCTTAACGGTTTTTTGTCCGGATAGTGGAAGTTTTGCAATGAATGACACACGGACACTGTTTAGTGATGCACTCATGTTATTGTGTAAATGGTACCTATACATGTAAGATTACGATGAGTATATGTGCATACAAATAATAATAAATAAATACGAACATCACATACATTGCTCTGAACCCAAAATAGCTAAAGCACTTTTACATAATCAGAGACAACGAAGGTACAAACACCCAGACCCGAGATAATGTACCTAGAAATTAGAAAAGTGTTTTTTCAACATTGACCCGTCTGAAGATCGAAACCGGGACCTCAGATGGCACCTTGAAAGCCGGTGTTTACGGAACTCGACCACGGAGGTCGTCAAACTTATAATTGAGAAACACTTTTTTCTTCTTTATTCTGGGTAGTGCAGTAATTTGGAATCCCAGGTAATAGCTCCATAGTACCGGAAATACTAAGAAATAAGCGGTAGATAGCGTTTAATGAACTCCATTGCGTTATTGGCTATAGTTATGACATTCAGCCTAGCCTTTTCCTCTGATAGAACGACTATTTTGTTAATGCAATACTTATGCAGAAATGTGGTTTTATTTGTATGTAGATAATCTAAAAGTAAGTCGTGTTACAACACTTATAACTTGAAAACGGGTAAACCGATTTTCATGATCCTCGATTTCTTGGATTCGTCCTGAATAGGTAACAGATTAACGAAACAAAATAATGATTACAGGAACGGGGATAACTTGCGCGGGTGAAACCACGGGATACCGCTAGTTTAATAATATTTATGACTTAGGTAGTTTAAATCGTTATTCTGTAGATGTAACTTTTTTTTTGCTTCATTAAATGATTAAATGTTCTTATTTCACTTTTCTGTTGTTTTACAGACATTATTTTAATACCTACGAATATAGTGAATAATTATGAATTAGGTAGGTACCTACGTGTTTTGTACAGAATAACCCTTTCGAAGTTTCAATGAAAGTGGATAAAAATACTTTCTAGACTTGAACTGAAAACCGCTTATTACCTTGCCTAGTACCTAACTACATAATAACTAGCCGACAGCATTATCTAATAGGCTAGATACCTAGTTTCTATTCCTTCGAGAAAACCTTCGAGGTAAGTAAATCTATAGTTGGTTATAAATGGGAAAGTAGGTACGATACCTAGCTGATAATTTTGTTAACCTTTGTAACTTCATACCTGATGTTAAAAAAATGAATTAAGGGGTATATTGTAACGAAAATTCCCTTAAAATTATTCTTATTTCAACGTAGAAGGTAGTATTTTATACTTATAAGTGTTCCAGAAAAAGTTATGTAACTTAATGTGAATTTATGCGCGTAAAAACAAAACGTAGTGTCTACGCGTGACAGATATTGTAATTTACTTCTGTTTTAGAAGACATAATATAGACTGTAACTGACTGTAAGTTATACCTATAGACTATTCTTATAAAGCTGAAGAGTTTGTTTTTTTGTTTCAACGCGCTAATCTCAGCAACTACTAGACCGATTTGAAAAATTCTTTCACTGTTTGATAGCCCACTTATTGAGGAAGGTTATAGGTTATATTTTGCCGAGGTAACTGATCCTCACGAGGGGAGAGCCGCGAGTAAAGGCTAGTAGGTGTATAAATCTGCACAGATAAAAAAAAACTTGGAGTTTCCTTGATGGATAAGACCAGAAATTGAGATTATCCGGAGAAGAACCGGAATGACCGACATAGCTTGCTAATGAGCTACTGAAATAGCCATAGGATGATCATCACTGTCGAAAGACGGATAGCCGTGAGAGCAGACAAGTCCTTGAGTTGAGGTCGCAATTGACAAACGTAGTGTCGGATGCCCCCCAGCCAAATGGACCGATGACCTGAAAAAGGTAGCTGGGTCGAACTGGATGCGGAGGGTGGTGAACCGGGTGTTGGTTGTGGCTCAACTTGGGAGAGGCCTGCCCCCGTAGCCAAGTTACATTTCTACAAGCGTTAACTATGATAGAAATCGCTTAAATGACATTAAATGTATGGAAATGACATTTGATTTCGATAAGTCACGTGACTCACACTTGTCACTTCCATACATTTGAGCGATTCGATCAGCGTTATCGCTTGTAGAAATGTCACTTGGCTAGGGGGGCTTGGAGTGGACCGCGATAGAGACTGACTTGATTGCTTGCTCATGTTAACAACCTAAAATAATGTATTATTAAACAGAATTAGCGCCATTTTACCTACCTTAACACTGTTTACTTGCCTGCGGAGTTTTTAAGTGCTAGCTAACGTTATGTAAAAGGTTTCTTGTGTTATTTGTATTGAGGTGGGATTTTCGCACGCAGAAAATGATAGGCGTTACTCTATTCTTTTTGGTGAGTTATGTAGAACAGACAGTGTATCATTATGTTTTTCTTTGTGTATTTCATTTACTGACGTACAGCCTTACACCTACTACAGATACGGCCGGAATCAATATTCTATCTATCGATGAATTTGGCTACTGGAGATAGAATTTTGACATATTTTGTATGGAGTTTATGTCAAATAGATATCTTTAGTAGCCAAATTGATTGATAGATAGAATAACTATTGATTTCGGGCTAAAAGTGTGATGCCTCCATAATCACTATCACCATTTAGTAATAATTTTATTCGTTATGTTTTATGTTTTCTGTGCATACATTTCAGTTGCTTGTTTGATGAGAAATAAATCACATAACTGTTTACGTGTAGTAATCTTATGGCCAAATGCTGTCGCTATCTGTTTTATCGCTATATATCTTTATTTTTTCTGTTCACTAAGGTGTAAAATAGCGATTTACCTATAAAGGCAAATACTGAAATGTCAATCAGTTTGAGGCCACCGTCAAGTCTAATGCTGTATCTGGTGAAGAGTAGTGACAGAAAGACGTTTAAGATAGTGTTAAAGTTAATAAGCATTTCAGTATTGGGTGGATAGACATTTTGGAACATCTTAAAGTTAAGTAGCGTTTGTGTAGGTATTCATACATAGTATATAACAAAGTCGCTCCCTTAATCTATAAGCTTTATATCTTTTGACCTACGCAACGGATTTTAATTCCGTTTCCAGCAACATATTATTGTGATTCAAGATATTATAGGTTTTTATGTAGGAATAATTATAGGATTTTATTACCATGAATCCCGTATGAAACCAGGGCGGGTTCTCTAGTTAGGTATAAATTACAATACAGATCTTGCGAACTGTGGAATCGCAAAAACTATATTGTAATCTGTACGTAGATGTTTGTCAGGCGTATGGTGGGGTGCCCATCCCTTCTCTTTAAAACGTTCTAGATTATGGGTAATTCTTGTTAGAACCTGGAAATAAAGTTGCATTAAAGAAATTAGATGTCATTCAATCAAAAGCATTAAGAATAATATCAGGAGCAATGAAATCAAGTCACGTACTACAATGTATTGATCACTGTCAAACATGCTTTACGATTAATACTGATTTCACATTCTATTCGTAACTAGAAGAAAAATAATAATACCTTATATAAACTACACATTATGTAAAGTTTAATTATAACTAGTTCTATTATCGCAGTTAATTTTAACGATAAATGCTTCATCGATCAAACGAATACGGTTACTTTGATTCGTGTAAAACCTCTTTAGTGGTAAGTTGTTTTTTAGGTTAGTTTTTAATAGTGTTCAAACTGTTTTTGGTGTACATGTATACGACCACAAGTTTATGGAGTTACTGAGGTCAATGTTAAATACTGTTTTATAAAGCAATGCGGTAAATGAATGACCAAATTAAGTATCATTCTTTATTTTTTCTTTTCTTACAAATTCTTAGGTACCTACTACTGGCAATGTGGGTCGCACATTACTAGTACTCTTGTTAACCCCTCGTGGTAAGCTAAATGCTTGTGTTGTGGTTTCACGTCGGTAGTGCCATGGGTGGGATTCGAGCCGGCTACCATATGATCGCAAGTCTGACGTCCTAGTCATTAGGCTACCATCGCTTTCTGACTTCTAAGATGTCTTTAAGACAGACTTTTTTTATCAATCGGAGTCAAATTGATTAAATTCGGGTTACTATTGGATTAATTTCTTACTGGTTCTTTACAGTTAGGAGTGTGAAAAAAAAATTACATCGGGGTAATTATCATGATAAGATTAGAAATGTCACTCTGGCTCAAATCTGAGTTCAAATTATAACCTTGTGCGTACCAATTCGGTCATTGAACCATTGAAGATTTATTTTGATTGCAGAAAGTTGCATATGCTTAAATAAAATCGAGAAATGAGTCCACAGCATACTTAATTTGTTATTAAATAATAATTCCAATAAGTTTATGT
Organism: Plusia festucae; assembly: GCA_950381575.1. NCBI lineage: Eukaryota > Metazoa > Arthropoda > Insecta > Lepidoptera > Noctuidae > Plusia > Plusia festucae. Next base: position 7,111,069 of record OX494459.1, read on the forward strand.
CGGCGACTTCGTTTGCGCGGATTAAATAGATTTACAAAAAATCTGACTGGGTAACATATCTGTGATAAGGTATATAGGTAACTACATATTGTATGTAACAAGTATTTTTAGACATTAAAATGTGCAAAAGATTATTATTAAAATACGTAGTTTTTTTAACAACAACGTAACTTTATCATTAAATAATATTTGTTAAAATTGAACAAAAAATTGAAACTTCACATTTATTTTCAGCTTAAATGTTACTATAATTTTATTCTTTCAAATACATACTCAGTATCTCATTATACAAAATCTCTTCCAAGCCTTCAACTGTTAAATAAAATCCCAACCAGTTAGAAAGAGAGGTACGTTAAACAGAGTGAGAGGTCCGATATCCTAGGAGGATTTAAAAATAAGACAGGAAACCAGTTTTGGTCGAAACGAATTCTGAAATGTCTGTCTAGTAGGCGAGTGATTTGAATGGCGGGAGAAAATATAAAACGGGTTTCTAAAACTGGTCCGCCATTTTGGAAGTTCTATCTCGTGATTTTGTCTTTGTAGATGACTTGTGTAGTTTAGTTGAGACTTGACAGGCAATAAATAAAAATATCTGCATTATTTGTGGTCGTATATTAACAACATGTTTAGAAATACATACAAGACCAACTAACTGTACTAAGTTTTTAACTAAATGCCACTTACTGGCCCCTTCTGATTAGTCGCTGGCCAGTCCCCATAAGTATTTGTTTAAAAACCAAGCAAACTAACAAATTTTAATCATCATGTCAATATAGTGAACTAAGCATAATTTATAATCTTTGAGTCCCACAGATTTATTTTATTAGGTACCTACTACAGTTTTCTTCAAAACCGCAATGTTTTAATTTCTAATACACTCAAAGTATGATTTCTTTCTATGGAGAAGAACAGGCAAGAAACTCCATAGTTTACTCTTTTAAAAAATAAAACGTATTCCTGGCTACAGTATTCTCCCAATGACCCCAACAAATCATATTAACACACAAAATGACATAACCCAGACATTTACGGTCATAATGCCAAAAAAACATTGTCACGAGCACATTAGTGAAGAAAAAAAAACAGAAATTACATTCTTCCCGCCTTATCTCTGCTACCGGGCGTCAGTAAAAAAGGTGCGTTTGAAAAAGGAACGAAAAAATGGCAGCGAACGCGCCCAGTCTCATAATTGGCTCAGTACGTTTTCAGTTTTAATTATGTAATTTAAGTTACTTTGGCTGTGAAATAGTTTCGTTGTAAAATTATTTTCAGTTTAAAGAGCTTCGCGGATTTAATTAAAAATATAATATTCATTGGTGTTTGCGAAAGTGCTAAAAGTCTTGTAATACCAAACTGGTATTGTAGGGGCAAAGTTTTATACGCCCTAACTGAGAGATATTAAAATATATTAAGGTTTTTAGACCTATTGTTTAACATTACTGTCTTCCTTTTGCATAGAATTCTGTCCGAATAATCTATATCTTGAAATACAATGAATAATACCTACTGCATTGCACACCTTAGGAACAAACAAAAATTATGGACCTTGGAAATCGATTTATTATCCGGGGTATAAACCAATTTACTTTCACACTAGCTTCACCCCGCGGTGTTACCCGCGCTTTTGAGGAAACTAATTTAGCCTATATGTTGTCCAGAGACAGCTACCTCCATATCAAATGTTATCAAAATTGATCAACACATTGAAGTGGGTAACAAACCTTTAAATTTTTTGTGTGATGTGACAGTTTATATCGTGTAGCTTGTCTCAACAAAAATGGTAGAGAGAGGACACATTTTAATGTACATCGACATTGGTATAATTTATAACCTCAATAATACCAAATAATAATATAACTATTGGGTTTAATCTATTCAAATTATGCTTTAATATCACGTAAATATTTGGCAATCAGAACCGATTGTCAAATATTGTGGTCGCGTGATTTGAATACTGGCCAGCTTGAAATATGAACTTATTTAAATATTGTTTTAATGTTGAATGTAATGTAAATATGGGAGATTTACTTTTTAATCTGTGGTCGTATTTATTTAGCTTAAAATATTAATAAACTACGAAATGGATTCGGTAAAACCTATTATATCTATACATATTGTAAAAGAAATATTTGCATTTTATGTAGTTCGCAACATTTTTCCAGTGAATAACTTCTTCCACCATTTAAATTCTATATTATTTTTGTGTAACTGTAACGTAAATCAGTTTTATATTTTTATCTAGAATAAAATTAAGTATCGCCACGGCCGGATTCGCGGGCAACACGAATACTTGTTATATTTATTTACTTTTCGTCAGTAAAATTGTTCTTAAGACAGACAATGCTTCAAGAAAGAGCCATTAAAATAACGAAAGTAGGTAATGTAATAACTACATTAAGGGTATATCAGCCAACCAAAATTCAAGTCTGGCAACCCAACAAATCATTATTTAACATACCCGCGTTGACATTTTTACAACATTTTTCTTGTTGGCAACACTAATAAAACAAAAGTTATCGTATAAATCATGCCTATTTCGTTTTCCCGTTCTCTTGGGGGCCTTACGGACCCCTATAAAGTTTCCACATTAAAAGGCCTGCTTGTGCAACAGGTTAAATTATGGCAAGGTTTTTTCATAAAAAATGTTATTTGGGGCAAAAATTAGTGTATTTCTGGAGTTTGTGAGCTTCGAGGCGTATTTACCGTCTTTGGAAATAAAGTATGCTATTTATTTGTTTTTGGACAAAGGTTACAAGAATTTAACAATATAGCGAGTCCTTTTTCATGTTTTTAGTGTGTCCATTGCAAAATTAAATTTTTCCGCCATACTAAATTTTTTCCTAACATTGTGACGTATTCAGCTTTATCCGATAAGATCCAACGCAGCTTGGGAAAAGGCTAGACAGAAGCACTTACATTTTTTTCATGTGGTAACATTTGAGTTAAAAAAGTTCATAATATGACCCCGGTGTAACCACTGGTTTTACTGGTAAAATACCTTTTCCTTTCGTTAAAAGGATTCTTTTTAAGTAAACATAGTACATTAAATGGAGACTTATTTCCGCTCGCGTATCCGCTTGTCTTCCGCAATAAAATAGTGTTTTCTTTGTAAGTATAGGTAGGTACAGGAAGGAATTTTTTTAGCCACCTGGAAGGAAAGTACTCTAAAAAAACCGGCCAAGTGCGAGTCTAACTCAGGCAAGAAAGGTTAATGACCATTATCTAAACAAAACGGCAAAATATCACGTTTTAATTATTTGTTCTATTCTGTTTTTTTAGATATTTCTTGTTATAGCGGCAACAGAAATACATAAACTGAAAATTTCAACAGTCTAACCATCACGGTTCTTGAGATACAGCCTGCTGACAGACTGACGGACGTACGGACAGCAGAGTCTTAGTACTAGGGTCCCGTTTTACCCTTTAGGTACGAAACCCTAACATTGTGTACAGGTATAATTACTAGCTTAATATTAATGAATGTAAATCGACAATAAAGAAATAACTCTCGCAATAAAATCATGCCATAGTAAGCCGTGCAAAACCTACCTCAATAATCACAGAAAATAAAATCAGTGTTAACTACCTCCATAAATTTCCATTCCCGCCAATAATCAGTGCTGCCAGAACAAAAGTTTCCCACGTTTGTGGTAAATAAAAACGTAGACATGGAAAGTGATTGTCTATGGTCGTTCCGCCTTATTGTTTTATGTGTAATAAGTTTATGTAATTAACGTGTTTTTAACGTAAGATAGATTTTTATCTTTACGGTTTTCGCATTTTGAGGTTAGGTTACTTAGTTACGTAAATAATATAGAGGGTTGACCCTCCGTAAGTGGTTTTGATAGAATATGTGTAATGGTTTACTTAGAATAAGTTTTTTTTGTTCGTACAAGATAGATTCATAATTTCTTATAAAAGGAAGTTTTTAAAGTTCAAAAGAAAAAACAAATTTAAAAATTACAATATTACATTTTGTCTGGATAACTTCTTATAAGGTAGATACTGTAATTCCAAAATTTATTATCACAGAAAACATTATTACATAAAGAAGAAAAATTTTTACTCACATACTCACTTTTAAGTTACTAACAAGTCGGTTATATTTTATTCATATCCTTTTTGTGCCAGTATAAAACAACTTATTACTATTACTACACAAAATAATTTTACCAAGACCGACGTAGAACACACTGATTAGTACAGTCACGCATAAAAGTTGTAGAATTGTTTTTTTTTACAAAACACTTCAAACAATGAATTGTAGAGACAGAAAGAGTGTGTGGGACTAAGAAACACGAAAGATATGATATCCATATTAGTCGATTTGTGCAATTCTATTTTATTTGTTTGTTTTTTAAATCCGTTATACTGGTTTTTAAACTGTTATTTTTGCATTCAAATACATAACGGATCGCGCTGGATGTAAGCCGGTCTAACCGGTCCTATTAGAAATCTAGGAAGGCCTATGTTCAGCTTAGGACGTCCTGCGGCTGATATAATAATATTTCGGGACATCTAACACACGGTCATCTGATCCCAAACTAGGCAGAGCCTGTACTATGGCAACCTGACAACTGATAAACAAATTAATATATTTCTAAATACATACATATTAATACACAACATAATACAAACATATTTCTATATAATTATTATTATTTTACTGTTCTAAGCGTAAGCAACCTTTTGTTTTATAATTTCTAATTTAAATATTGATTTTCATGTATCGTAATTAATTATTTGTACTTCCAATATTATGTTCATGGTGTGTATATTCAAACGCAATGTAATTTGTTATTGAATAAATAAATTGAAAAATATTATAGATAAATTAAATCCAGACACAGAACAAATGATCATGCTCATCACACAAAGATTTGTCCTGGGTGGGAATCGAACCCACGACCTCCGGCTTAGCAGTCAGGGTCACTAACCACTAGACCAACAGGCCAGTCAGATATGATGAAGATGTTCACAAACTCACAAATGACAGCACTTAGTTTTGAAAGCCAAAAAAAAAAAGATACTTATGCATTAATTTATTGTGTTGACTGTACATTTCAATCAGCAACTCCAATTTCCCACTATACTTCAGACGATATAACAAAGAAAAGTAATAATATTAGTTTTATAGAAACGTTATTAACTGGTAAAAGCTACGTTTTCCACTCGGGTTCGTTTGTAAAGAGACTGGAATATAAACTGTAGTAAGAACAAAGTTCGAAAGTAATTAGGGACGGGACAGACTCCAGCCATTTGTAAAGCAGTAGGGATGTGCGAGATGCAATTTCTATTGTTAATAGTATTTATTTATTGTTTTCTCAGGAAAACTACTTTAAACGGATTCTATCGCGGTTTATTTTGATTTTAGTTCCCGACGGTTCAACACCTTTGCAGGTTTCATGGTCACGGGCAGACTGATGATTATAATGATTATTATTATTAATAGTATTTATTTGATTGTTTAATTGAATCAAAACTGAGCAAAACAAATTAAAAAGTTCCGAGATCCTTGCAAAGGTGTGGCAACGTCAAGAATGTCAATTTATATTGTATAGGAATTTTTTAACTCAATTTTAAAATCTATAGATTACAAACTCCAATAACGCAGTGTTAAAATAATACCTGGCTATAAACGTCCCACTGCTGGGCATAGACCCCTTTCTAATAGAGAAAGAACGAGCATTGTTTGCGCTTGCTGAATCAAAACAAATGGATTTTTTTACTAATAATCTAAACCAGATACCGTGTTTTGTTCCGAGCAATTTTAGTCGTTTTTCTTAATAGTGTAGGTAATCAATTATTCTATACAAATTTTGTATTATATCTAAGTTTGACATTAATCATCCTCTCATATTTATCAGAACTGTTCTAAACGTCCTACTGACTGTCATGACTCATCTTCTACACCAGTGGCAAATGTCTTTCAAACACATTTCTATTATAACTCAATTTCCAACAAAACTTGCCAGCCTACCTTCACAAGAAATATCTTTTAAACAACTCTTAACCTAACTCAAAATATCCCCTAGTCACTCCGTCAAACCTCTGAAACCTACATGTTTCATTCATCACTCGAGTCAAAAATCGCAATTTTTTCCCAACAAAAAACTGACCCAACTTTAATTCTGCCATTTCAAGTGGCAACCCTGCACGTGTAGCTATGATAAATGGTGGTTGGAAACTAGAAAATATTTCCCGCGTTTTATTTTGTTCTAGTCTGTGGTCCTCGCTAGGGCGGGTGATTTGGTTATATGACTAATCACTAATTACTAATTAGTAAACCATTGTATCGTGCATTAAAGTGGGTAATTAGTTGTTTTGTGTATAGCTGTTTCTCTTTGGCGGGATATAATAATAATATCTTGGGACAATCTCACACGGTCACCTGATCCCAAACTAGGCAGAGCCTGTACTATGGTAACCAGACAACTGATAAACATACTTATATATTTCTAAATACATACACATTATAGATAAATAACACCCAGACACAAAACAAATGATCGTGCTCATCACACAAAGATTTGTCCTGGGTGGGCATCTAACCCACGACCTCCGGCTTAGCAGTCAGGGTCACTAACCACTAGACCAACAGGCCCGTCCAAATAGCAAAGTCTCATAATATGATTGTCTAAGTAATTGAAACAGAAAACTTACAAACCGCGTGCCACAGTTTCAAAAAGTTAAATTAAAATTAACAAGCGATCTTCATTACACAATACTTAACGAGAAATAAATGTTGTATAAGTAATTATTATTTGTGTATCAATAACGGTATTTAATCCAGCTTACAATAATGTGGTTGTTTCGACGTACCAATTAAGGTACCATGAATTAATGATTAAATATTTTGACATGTTGCTATTGGTTATAATTACAATGACCCCATTTCAAACCGCACATGATTGGCTGAAAAGTAAGATTACTACGTATTTATATTATCTTGTTCTCTTGTTTAAAAAACGACGCCCGCACTAAGGAATTTAATCCTTGTGTCGCGGGGGTTTCACAAACATTCAAATCACATGCACAAAGAACACCCAGACTTGGAACAAGTATCTGTGGATCACACAAATTCTTGTCCCATGCGGGGATCGAACCCGCAGCAAGTCGCGCACAGTGGTAATTAGCGTGGTGACCTCTACCACTCGGCTAGATTTTATTATGCCTAATTATTAGTTTGATCAGATACTAATATTATAAAGATGAAGAGTTTATTTGGTAGAACGCGTTCTTCCAGGAACAAATGATAAGCCATAGGTTTTTTTTTAATATTGGCATCTTGAAAGTAATAAATATTACCGGTCTATAAAGTTCCCACTGCTGGGCACAGGCCTCTTCCCATATAGAGAAGGGATGAGCATTGATCACCACGCTTGCTCATTGCGGGTTGGTGATTTCAGATTCTATTTTTTTGGAATCCAGGTTTCATCTCGTTTTCCTTCACCGTTTATCAATGATGTATTAGAATGTTTTAAGACAGTACATATAACTTTGAAAAAAGTCAAATGGTACTTCCCTGGGATTGTACCTGTAACCCTATGCATGCGAATCCGGTCATAGAACCGCTAGGCTACCACGACGTTCTGAAGGTAAAACTATATAATTTCGTTACCTCGTTCTTAATTGTACCAACTAGCTGGGACAAAGGAAGCTTTGTGAAGAAAGGAAAAGAAAGAAAGGTTTTAATTGCGATAATTAAGGTGCATTTGAAAGTCTTAAGGCGGGAAAGGTGTTTTTTGGTACGTTTTTTTGTAGGTTAGAATTGTCAATTACGTTAAAATACGTATGAGTTGTATGGGAAGGAAAATCTATTTACCCCATGAGTAAGGTAATAAAAAACATTAAACACGCATTTTTTTTTATTTTACTAGCTTTTGCTCGCGGCTTGGCTTCGAAAAAACAAAAATTGTGTCTAAAATTTTTTTCAGTGTCAAAAAACCGAACTAAACAAAAATTGTCGCATGCCTATTGTGTTGTATACACAATGTATTCGTGATTCAAATCATATCATCATTAAATAACAATCAAAGTTTGTGAAATCGGATTAAAAGCGAATCAAATCCTGGTTGTCTTATAGATCTACCTCTCGTCTCTCGTCGTATGATTTATGAGGCCGACTCCATTTTGTGTGACGTCACATTAGACAGGGAGAAACGTGCCAAACCATAGATTTTATTGGCTTTCGCATATTTTGTATGCCATCTTATTTACAGGTACTACGAATATTTTCAAAGAAAGTTATACGGGATTAAATTAAAAGGAGTGCGTTTATTCAAAGAGGTAATCAGGTGCGTAAAACTGAACAGCTTTCCCCAGGGAACATAGATCGAAATCTTAAAATGGAAAATGAACTTTCCATACAAAGTGACAGGTCACGTGACTTATATTGTATTAAAAAATATCTAAATATACTAGTCTCCTTTATACAAAAACAAAAACTCATATAGATACGCGATAAATTCACTGAATTATTATTTTTCGTTATTTACTCAATTGTCAAGTTACCTACTGATTTTGTATTCTTGACAAATATCGGATTCCTATTTGCTTTGGAACCATTTTCAAACAGATCAGTAAATATCTTAGAAATTATTAGTAGACTTCTTTGTGAAACCGGCTCTCGAAATTTGTATCTTGTATCTTTTTGAGGTTATGAATATTCGAATGAACTGCTATTTCCCAAGAAATATCAAATAATAAGTCCCCAGTCCTGTCCTTGAAATTTTAATTTACAAATTGTATACAAAGTAGGTACAAGTGCCTTAATATTCCCAGAATCAACAATTCAACAACAATAATACTCGCCTCAAGAAGCCATCTTAACGTAATACCGCCAAATGTCTCCCTTTCATCTTTTAATCATATTACAACTCCCATTAGTTTAAAATGTCTACCGCTATGTGACGTCATAAAGAATTAATTACTCTAGCTACAAACATTAATTATGAGAAAATGAATACCAGGCGACGCGCCATACAGCCTAAAAACTGGTTAAGTATGAGTTGAGACTCTAATTTGAAGGATTCCGTACCATTTTAACTTAAGAATTATGTAAATTTCTGTTTAAGATATATTTTAAATTAAAATGTACACTATAAAACACATATTTGGTCCAATAAATAAATTATTATTATTATTTTTTTTTCGTAGAGGCACTGTACAGGAGACTAAATTGACAATTGCAAATGTCAAAACTGAAAAAAGCTATTGTAATCTATGTCATTTTGGCATTTGACCTTGTCAATTTAGTCTCCGGATAAAAAAAAAACATTATTAAGATATCAACTCTTTTCCTCCGGTTCATGGAATACAGCATTCTGAAAAACAGACAGACGGAGAGAGCACTCCTTTACGCTCTCCTTTTTCTGGAACTCTAAAAATCGACTAAAAAGAAGTTCGTTAGTCGATTTATAATTGAGAAATGATTTGAATGGAGTCGCCAGTAAGGAAATTAGTGTCTGGGTTTTGATGATAAGAAATGGCTTTATTATTTTACCTCTTTGAGGTGAATTCTGTTGTATTTTGTTCATTATTCACAACGTACAGAACACTAATTAACAATAAATAATAATATAGTGATAAAACTAGGTTTATTTGATTGTAAAAGTATTTTAGTTGTTTAATAGCATACAAACATGACTGCGAACATCAAAACGCAACCAGCAATTACACAAAACAAACAACGCACAATAAATCGTTGAATATTTATTACTGGTAACTCTGCGAGCGGCCATTTTAGACGCATCTGTCAATGACACGCGGGAACTGTAACGTTTCCTTTTTTAAAAATTCCTTCCTGTTCGTTGGCGCGTAGACGTCAGCTGTGTTGGCGGGAACGGTGTTCGTAAAATAAAAATCTTTATCCTTTAGTTAAAGGAAAGAATTATTAGTTCATTGAGTGGAAATAAGGAATATATAATAGTGAGGAAAATCAAATCTGGCTTCATCTTCTGCTTTTCCCATGCTATGTTGGGGTTTTTTTTTACATGAAGCGACTTCCACAACCCATTTTACTGAGTAAGACTGGTTGTCAGAATCGCAATGAATTAACGACTGTCCAAGATCACTGTATGACAGTCGGGTCCAACGGCCGTACTTTCGAAGACACGAAAGGTCACAAATGGTCACCCATCCATAGACCGACCGCGGAAAACGCAGTATAAACTTTAGTATCGGTCAAACCGTGCGACTTACACTTAGTCACGAGCTTTTGCAAACAGAATAGTATATCATTTAAAGAAACATGTAAAGCGATCGTCAACCCTTTGGGCTTAAAGCCTTAATTGATTTTTTTTTATCTAGCCTTTGCATTCCCACTTCTGGGCAAAGGACTTTCCAAGTCTTTCCATTTAATCTTATCCCGCGCCACCTCGAACCAGCCCTCACAGTATGCGTCATATTTTGATGAGACTTTGTTTGAACATTAATTGACTCATGTCAATAAATTCGACGAAAATTTCGACGATCTCCGTGGTCGAGTGGCGTATACACCGGTTTTCTAGGTGTCGCCAGCTCTGAGGTCCCGGGTTCGATCCCCGGACGGGTCAATGTAGAAAAACACTTTTCTACATTGTCTCGGTCAGGGTGTTTGTGGTACCTTCGTTGTCTATGATTCCATAACACAAGTGCTTTAGCTACTTACCTTTGATTCGGAGTAATGTATGTGATGCTGTCCACATTTATTTATTTATGAAATAAAATCATCTTAACAAGTCAGATCATATCGATATCCCTAATTTGATACAGCTTATTAGTAGCACTTCGCAATCCATTCGCGAGCCACTTACCAAACCTTTTTCATTTCCGCTACTACGGCTTATCCCTAATGAAGCGTGAATTATAATGGGTATTAATACGATATAGATGACAAAACGTACCTAATATATCCTACTAATATTATAAATGTGAAAGTGTGGATGTTTGTTACTCAATCACGCAAAAACGGCTGAAGGAATTTGGATGAAATTTGGCATGCAAGTAGCCTTTGACATGGAAAAGAACATAGGCTACCTTTTATCTCGATTCCTTAAGTAGTTCCCGAGGGAAAATTTAAAATTGTTTACGAGCTAAGCCGTGGGCAGACAGCTTATAAATTTAATATTTTTCTGCTTATAAATCTGTCACTGTCATGTAAAATTTACAAACTGGCGTCGGACTCGCGATCATGTGTTTGACGGTTCAAAACGCACCGATTGCACTACCGACGTGAACCCACTCGTAACACAAGCATTGAGCTTAGCACGAGGGGTTAACAAGAATACTAGTAATGTAGGACCAACATAGATAGAAAAGTGAACACATTAATGAAATTTGTCAGAAAATAGACTGGATTATGTTGGATACTTTTTATCCCTAGTATACTGGAACCGGAATGACGCGAGTGATCCCGCAGGGCTTAGCTAGTACCGTCATATTCACACAATACTTGTCTACAGAACAAATGCAACTGTAACGAAAAAGACGTAATCTCATCTTGTTTGTGCTCGATAGATTTCTTTTCTGGAATATGGTGCGATTCAAATTTAATGGCAGCTGTGAACATGAGGCGCTGCGCGGAGACAAATTTATCCTCCAGCGGGGGTGTGGGGTGAGGTACTGCGCAGTGTGTATTACAGTGTTGTTATGGATATCCATATCCGTAACCGAAACTATCGGATATCCGAAATAAAAAAATATCCGTAACCGTAACTGAATCCGTAATAAAAGTTTTGGATAGTTTCGGATAGGGTGGAGTCTAACTAAATACTACACTCGTACGAATTAACTGTGCACTCCGCTGGAATGCGACACCTCTCCCGCTACCTAATAACACAGCTAATTCGTACGGGTTATACTTTATAATTTTATAGTAAATATCAGTGTTGCTATGAATATCCATATCCGTAACCGAAACTATCGGATAATCCGAAATAATTTAATATCCATAACCGTAACCGAAACCGATATTATTTTTTACCAATATCCATATCCATATCCGGATCCGAAATTATATATCCATAACATCCCAACAGTGTGTAACACACTTCAAAGTTGCCATTAAGTTTGAATCGTAGGAAAAAAGGCTGTCTATTCTTCTTCCATCTCTCTCTCTCTCCCGGTCTGTGGTGTACCAATTTTATTGAAGGAGTCCAGATCCACTCGCCATCTCCGTCTGGACCTACTGCTGTCACTACTTTTTAGGGGGTCATTTTAAAATTGTATTCTATGCAAATGACTGCACGGTTAGCCGAGTGGTTTAGGTCACCACGCTAATAACCACTGTGCGCGACGTGCTGCGGGTTCGATCCCCGCATGGGACAAGCATTTGTGTGATCCACAGATACCTGTTCCAAGTCTGGGTGTTCTTTGTGCATGTGATTTGAATGTTTGTGAAACCCCCGCGACACAAGGATCAAATTCCTTAGTGCGGGCGTCGTTTTTAAAATAACGAAAATAAAATCTGTTCCTTTGCGTACGCGCTCTGTATATGTTCATACTGCAAAGTAGTTTTGCACGTATCGATTATCAATACCTACCCTCCCACACCTCGCCGCTGTATTTAATTAACACTGAACTGTTAAAATCATGTTCATTTATTAATTACAATTTTAATGAGCTTGTTTGTTTTATCACGGCGTTTCGTGTTTATTGTGTAGGCTCCATTGCGTTTTCATTACGTGGCTTAATCCGATGACTGCTTTTAAAGAAGCAATGTATGTTGTTGCGTAATTTTCATGATTTTTAGTCATTTGAGTGGATTAAAGTTTATAGCTTTTTAAGCTCCATGTTTTTTTTTATTAATTATCTTTTAAGTATGTTTTGGGAGGTCTGCGATAAAACCTATATTTTGTGTAACTTTAGGGACCTTTGTTGTATCCTAAAAGTCAGTCGGGTACAAACATTCAAAGCGTTTAATCATTTTAAGCAAAATAAAAAATCCATTACTTATAATATTACATCTAAAAATAAATTAATCATTGAGGAAGGATACCTAATTTTTATTTAATTCCTTTGCCTCAATATTATAGTATTTAAGAATTAAACAACCATAAATAAGAGAGAACGACCTTCCCGCCAAAACGGAACCATATTTTTGAGGTTATTTATAAATTAATCTTGATTACTAAGGGTTTAAAAGGGAAAATGAAAGTAAATTGTTGTTTGAAATTTAATGGAGTATACTGTTGCGTGATTAAATAAGATATTTATTTAATGGACGCCATTCCAAGAAATATTTTCATTTATCGTAAATAATTGTTTGTTGTTTTCTGTACGGCTTGGTACAAGATGTTGGCCTATCGATATCTATATGTACAACACTTTGATTATATTATAAATATACAACAACACTTCGCCAAAGGTCGGTGGTCTGGGGATACTTTTTATACTGATAAGATTTTCAGAAAAGTATGTTAGGTTTTAAAGAAATCTACCAAAATTCATTCTATTTATTAAATACAAAATTGATCAATTTCTTATGGAATTTCATCTAATAGTATTACGATAAATTAAATCCATTATTGAAACTATGAGCTGAATTTATAAAAAGCGTTTGGTTTTGACAGTCCCGTTCTGATATAATTACTGTCAAATAGCGAAAAAAAAAAAAGTTTTCAGCTCTTTTTTAAGATACTTTTCGGCTAAGACTATATAAGATTGATCTCTTTCTATGATTTTTACATAGTTCTTCATTTGTCACTTTACAAATCGTTTGCATAATAAACACAGTATCAAACAAACTCGTTCACGATGTCTATACGCTAAGATCTTTTTATAAAAAATACTCAATATCTTTTGATGCAGTTTTCTGCAGTAGCTAGATTCAAGATGATGGTTTTGTGTATACCTATAGGTAATTTTTACTGTGCTACTGTTTGAAGCCCGGGTCCGCTAGTCTATACTATCTGGATTATATTTATTATTCAATAGTTTTAGGTTATATTTCAGTAATGTGGTAATCGCGTGTACAAGGGTCGGTCGTATCTTAAATCTAACCTAATTCTAACCTCACCTATTGTAACAGAATCATTACCCAATCATACTAATATTGTAAATTTGTAAGCTAGTTGTATCCATCGGTTTCCCTCGCATTGCTTCGAACTATTCTCAGAAATACCACAAAAACGGTGATGTCGTTTCGGAGGAGTTAATAACAAACAGTGATACGAGATTTTTATAAAATGAAATATTATACAGTGTGTAACAAAAACCCTGTCCGATCCCTGAGAGTATTATTCGGTATCGTACTGCTAACACATATAAGTAGCCATTAAATGGATTGGAGATTATTATTTTTCCCCAGTGAAAATAATTAAATAAAAATAAAAACTGATCCAAGGCAACAGCAACACTGACCGCTCCTCAAAGTTCACGTAGGTACCTACTACCTACAGTTTTAGGTCAAAGAAGCCGCCTGTGCTAGACGGTGTATGAACTTGCTTTGTCGCATGCCGACAAACAAACAAACTTACCTATAACGAAATAAACCTAGGTTACGTTATACCTTTACCTACGCGTACGGCGTAGGTATCAGCTGATATTGGTTTGTGTATATTAGGCGTAGTGATCCGGATTTTATAATTTATTGACTCTCTTTATAAAGAAACAAATAATTGAATTAATTGTAGCCCTGAAAAGGGCTTTTTTATAAAAGCGATTTGCTTTTGGCAATTTACCTACCAACTGACTGCAGATATCATTATTCATCAAAACATTCACTTATTGTTGCTGCACATTTCGGCGATCGTGTTCCACATGTCCACCACAACACTAATGCACATTCGTCACCTTTTTACTAAATTTGCATGTACTTTTAACAGCGCACTTGTGTCCGATTTAAGACTTCGATTTCCGAATCACACACCTTTTTTTTTAATACGACACTTGTTCCTCGATTTCCTCGTTGTCTTCTTCTCTCGTGGTCTTCCAGCATCCATGGCAAGACTCGTACCCAAGAACACTGCATGTGGTGAACGCGCGGTTATACAGGCGTTGAAAGGCTCACTCCGACGGAACTGTCACACCTGGCGCACCTCATAATTTCTTATTATGATCTTATATCACAACATTAAAATATTCGTGATTGGAATACGATATTTTTGCGAAACAATAGCGGCACGCGTTAGGTACGGACGTCCGATCGAAAGCTATCTCCACGAAAGACTAATAGTTGGTAGGTAACCTGGCGGCGGCGAGCCGGCGCGGCGGCGGTATCATCAAAGAGTCGGCGGCTAGTTGAAAGAGTGCCTACAACTCGGCGGTGCCTTTTGTCGGCTTTTGTAATAAAAATAAATAAAAATAAAACGCATTTTGCCATTGGGTGGAGTGTTGTCAGCTTACGAAAATTTCCCATATTCAGTGTTAAATCTCGCAATGATTATAAAAATAAAAATACAATAACTTTTGGATTTAACGAGTTACAATTTTATAACATTTTTTTTTAATACGTATGTTGTACCACGGATACGCCGTTATTGGATCGGACAGGGTTTTTGTTACATACTGTATATTAATTATGTACATAAAATTCGATAAAAAAAATGGGAAATAGTACCTACACCGTAATTTAGAACAGTTAACGTTCAGTTTTAACTTGGAAAAACATCCACTTATCCTCAAACCTAAAATGATCCCAGAAATATGATGGAATAATATTTCTTTTAACTTATCTATACATAAAAAGCTGAAGGGTTTGTTTGTTTGAACGCGCTAATCTTAGGAAATACAGGGCCGATTTGAAAAATTCTTTCGCTATTAGATAGCCCACTTATTGAGGAAGGGTATAGGCTATAATTTCCTGTGGTGACCGTAGCGGAGCCGCGAGCAAAAGCTAGTTATAAATAAATAAGAAAAAAAAAATCGGCTCTTATCACCTGGTGGCCAAATATGGAACTAATGTTAATTTACTAATTTCTTAAATTAAGATTTAATTTGCGTCTGTATACTCGGGTGAGGTCATTATTTTAACCCTAAAAACTACGAACATTCTATAATAAATAAATAATAATAAATGTGGACAACATCACATACATTGCTCCGAATCCAAAGTAAGTAGCTAAAGCACTTGTGTTATGGAATCGAACACAACGAAGGTACCACAAACACCCAGACCCGAGGCAATGAAGAAAAGTGTTTTTCTACATTGACCCGTCCGGGGATCGAACCCGGGACCTCACCACCACCAACCAGCGGGTACGCCACTCGACCACGGAGGTCGTCTTTAGAGTTAAAACACTAAATTCAACGACAGTGGCGCCATCACCGTGTCAGATAATTTTGTGGTACTATACGTTAGTGAATCAGTAACATCAGGCTCTCATGACACTTAACAATGGTTAAATAACAATAGTCGTAGGTCAGCCAGCAGTGACGGCCTACTTGCGCTATTGTCAGCAAAAAAACGACATTAAATTACGTATGCCATGAAAACAATGTCAAAATGTATGTTATTTTGTCATGTGAACTTTTTTGGGTTAAAAAGTAAGTTACGCCGGTTCTCACTATATGGACTGCATTAGTTGATTCTTGACTTGACAATAATCTATTATCACAGCTATTATATATAATTCCAGTGTCACGATGTTTGTCCGGGATGAACTCCAAAACTACTTAACCGATTTAAATCATATTTGCACACCGTGTGTAATTTGATCCAACTTAAAAGATAGGATACCTTGCATCTCAATTATATAAAAAAAAAACAAAGACCGCGGACGGAGCTGCGGGCAACAGCTAGTTATATTATAAATTTGACAACTTGTCTTCACCAATCACCCAGTAAATGTGCAGTGTTGGCGAGATAATTTGTTTGCAACACTGGTAAAAGACGAATCACAACAAACGTAACAAAAAATGTCCGCTTCAAAGTTTTTACAAATCTTGAAATCACAATTAAACAGTATTAATTACTAAACAAATAAATAAAACTATTTGAAAAAGTCATAGAATTTTATTTGTAAAAATTTCCCAATAAAAAACTAGGACTTACGCCACTTGCCTTTGCCTTGCCGCCATGTTTGCGCGCGAAGTAACTGTATTCGCCGTTAGCGCAGGTTAAAGACCCCACCCGCCATTTTGTATTTGCATCTTACATAACCTCTACGACCTTTGTAATAAAGTTCAATTTGCATTGTTTAATGAGACTTAATTTTGTTAACCTTTGTTTGCAAATTGCTTTTGTAGGTTATGTTTAAAAAAAATGAGATCTGAATAATGAATATTGCGATTTTTTATGTTTTAAAGCATTTTTACGTTAATTAGCTCACTATGTTAGTATTAGATGAAAAGTGAAATTTTAAAATTCAAAGAATGGAAAAATATTATCGCTCACTTAATAATCAAAAGGTCAAAACGTATAGTTAACTTAATTAAGAAAGTTTAAAACTTAAAAAATATTTAATTATCTACACAAAACTGAAAAAAATCATTACTGAAAGTACAACATTCTTGGTTAAAAAAAATATTCAAAAACAAACCACAACAAATTAGTTTTAAAAACAGTCGAATTGAGAACCTCTCTTTTTGAAGTCGGTTAAAGATATTTAGTAGTAATGGTTGAACTTATCTACTAACTCCAAATGAAATTTAAAGTTTACGTAGAGTTATAGTAATTGAATCTATCTGATATTTCACTTAAGCCTTTAAGATAAATTGAAAGACGTATTTTTTGCTAAATATTCGTGACTTGACTAACTTTATAATTCTATTTCTATTAAACTTAAATGTGTTTTTGCTACTTGACAACTGGATAATTTTGAAAATAGGCGTGTGAAATACCTATGTTTTTTTTCGTCTATCAGGTAGATAATTGAAAAGTATTGGACACTTAATTTTTCATATTTCACGTGTTCAAAAAATGACGGAGATATATTGAAATTTGGCATGCATGTAGCCTTTGAGATGGAAAAGAACATAGGCTACCTTTCATCCCGATTTCTTAAGTATTTCAGAGGGAAAATTGATTACGAGCTAAGCCGTGGGCAGACAGCTTTGAAATTTGGTATTTTTCTCTATTACAGCGCAAGCTATAACACGGGTGAAAATGTTATTCCATTTTTCATTACTTTCACATTTTTCATTTCTTTTTGGACCCAATTCTGAAGTCCACGCAGACGAAGTCGCGGGCAGAAGCTAGTTGAGTAATAAATGCAGGGTCTTTTCTTGAGTGACCTTTTTAAGAAAGAAACAGATCTACCTGAGCAAGCCTGTGCCAACAGATGGCAAGCATGCCTTGATGGTATAGATAATAATAGAATTGTGATTATAATTTCACGGTTGTTTCAAAAGCATACGGTTATAATTTCCTTTAAATCACTCTGAAGTGACCTTTGGTATGAATATTTGGAATTAATGAGTTTTATAATGACTTTCTGATTGCACAATTATTAAAAGTTCATGCTTATATTTTCCAAGACATCACTGTTGAAGAGTGAATGAAGACATCGTGAGGAAACCGTCATACCTAATTGGAATCTGAATTATCTGATCTGAAATTGTCAGGTGAACGAGAATGATTATCAATGTCATTCATTCTTTGTATGATAAAATCCTATTGCCCAACACTGGGACTATAAAAAGCCGTAAATATTAATAAATAATTTATCCAAGCCCTAAAAATAGTTTATTTTAAGTATTAACAAATTGTAATACCAGCGCAATAACAATTTAATGAAGTAATTAAAATGTGCTTTAGTAATTTGAAAGGCGTCTTCTGAAAGAGAGCTTAATTAAATACTATTAATTAACAAACGAGGTATTTAGACATGACCTACATGATTATTAAACTTGGTTGTGAAATCCTAGTGACTGTATTCTTATACTTGAACAACTGAATGTTGTAGAAACGGTAACTAGTTTATTTGTTGTGTCAAATAATGTCAATGTTTTTGTGCTAACTATGCTTTGTTTTTGTTTTTGTTAATGCGTCAACAGTGTAGATTTTCAAAATTAGCCATTGAATGCTTAGCATGTCTTCCAACGCCGAAGATGTAATTTTTATGTTTTCCATTACCGCAGGTTACGCTTTTGACGCATATCAGTGTCTAATATTATAACAATATAATTTTTTAAACAGTAACCTATGGAGTTTCTTGCCGGTTCTTCTCCATGGGAAGGACACTTTGGAACCGCGCACCTAGAGTCATTAGATTAGTATTTAACGTTTCTTGAGAGCCTTTTTGAGGTTTATAAGAAACTAGCTTTTGCTCGCGACTTCGTCCACGTGTACCACCGTTTATTAATTTACCACCCTTTTCTCTCCTTTGGGGGGGAAATTTCCAAAAATCCTCTCTTAGTGGTAGCCTACTCCTCCCAACAAACACACATGCCAAATTTCAGCTCTTTACGATCAGTAGTTTCGGCTGTGCGTTGTCTGTCAGTCAGTCAGTCAGTCAGTCAGTAACGGAAGAGTTTTATATTACAACAAAGTTTTTATCTATCTATATATTTTGTAGCTTTGTTTAGTAATCTGATGTATATTTAGTTGTTAAAAGTAGTTATTACCCTTCCACCCATCTCCACTTCGGTATGTAAGAGCGGAGCCTCCTACAACAGGCTTTAATACTTAAATGGAAGCTCCACCAAGTAACTTTAAGGAAACTATTGTGAAAGTAATAAATGAATTTGAATTTGTAGAAAGACTGCCTATCTGACTTCCACAACCCATTGCTGAGTAATACAGTATCCCATAGTAAGACTGGTTGTCAGAATCGTCAACTGTGATTGAACTGATTTATTTTTCACACTGTTTGACATTCTACAAGAAAGGTAGCTGGGTCGGACTGGATGCGGAAGGCGGAGGACCGGGTGTTGTGGCGGAACTTGGGAGAGGCCTATGTCCAGCAGTGGACCGCGATAGGCTGAGTTGATTGACTGATCGATACCTAGCCAAGTGCCCCCCTAGCCAAGTGACATTTCTACAAGCGATAACGATGATAGAAATCGCTTAAATGACATTAAATGTATGGAAATGACATTTGCTTTCGATAAGTCACGTGACTTAGACTTGTCACTTTCATATTTTAATGTCAATTAAGCGATTTCTATCATCGTTAACGCTTGTAGAAATGTGACTTGGCTAGGGGGGCTGGCATAGACTCAGTAGATACGACCTAAAACGGTGAAACCACAAACGTTAATCTTCTTCTGCCTAGCCTTTTCCCAAGCTATGTTGGGGTCGGCTTCCAGTCTTACCGGATTTAGCTGAATACCGTATTTTACATAGAGCGACTGCCTATCTGACCTCCACAACCTATTGCTAGGTAATACAGTATTCCATAGTAAGACTGACATAGTAAAACCACAAACGTTAATAACACCTAGATATATAATCTCCATACAAGCGAGTAGCTAATAGTGAAGCCAAAAATATTGATGTGTGCATCGAGCATTATGTATCTACTTTCGTCGTATACATATTCATTACAAACTAGCATTGGTCGCGGCTCCACCCGCGTAGGTGTTGTTTATCATGAAAAATTATAGCCTATAGTCTCCCTCAATAAGTGTGCTATCTAACAGTGAAAGAAATTTTCAAATCGGACCTGTAACTTCTGAGATTAGCGCGTTCAAACAAACAAACAAATAAACATACATACAAACAAACAAACTCTTCAGCTTTATAATATTATATTAAGTATAGATCAACACTATATAATTCACAACTCAAACTGCCATTAAACTTACAATTAAGGAGATACTTGCACTAGCGCTAGACTGACGACTGGCGGTACGTTCAGACGTACCAAACTGTGTTGATATGACACAGTGTGATCGGCTTCACAATTCGTGCGCGTATTCATTTTCTAGGCAATACAGGTCTTATCTTAATCAAATCAAAGCAAACACAACAAACTAATGATTATGACTTATGGCCTACTAAATAACCCTATTTTTAACGTCACGACCTACTTGAACTACAATAGTGGACCATAACTTTTAATAAATGGTTGTACACCCGACTTTACTTGTTAAAGAGATTTAGATGTGTTTTTAATTTGATTCCTATAGATGCGGGTTGTATTGTACACAGTTATAGTATTTTTGTTTCTTTTGTGTAAATCTACATTGTTGAAAAAAGAAAATGTTTTTATTTGTAGTAAAAACGTTAACTTTAAAACTATATGACTCTAGGTGTGCGGTTCCAATAGTCACTCGGGATATCCATTATTGTTATAATTATACTAAAACCTTCTCCAGAATGTAACGAACACTTTTTTTAAAAACGCGAGATAGTCGCGGACAAGCATACATACATAAGTACAGGTCGAACTGAGACCTTTTTTTTTCAAGTCGGTTAAAAAACCTGAGCCCAGCGTCCAGAATTTACGATGCGACGTCGCACCTAACTTTTGATCCTTATGTAGGGAGATATATTTTTTTGATCTTAGACTACATAGGTGGCTTTCCTTAAAGGAAGAGTCATCTTTACTTACTACTTGTTAGATGCTTGTTAGCCATTATCAAATTTATCAATCAATTTTGGTTGATAATGGAAAATAAGTTTTCTATTTTTTTATTTAGCTTCAACTATTACTAGCTTCTTTCTGCTCGCGACTTCGTCTTTGTGGACTTCAGAATTCGATCCAAAAAGAAATGAAAAATGTGAAAGTAATGAAAAATTTTCACCCGTGTTATAGCTTGCGCTGTAATAGAGAGAAATACCAAATTTCAAAGTTGTCTGCCTATGGCTTAGCTCGTAAACAATTTTTAATTTTTCCTCGGGAACTACTGGAATCGGGATATAACATAATAAACATAAAAAAGAACATAGGCTACCATGTTCTTTTCCATGTCAAAGGCTACATGCATGCCAAATTTCATCTAAATCCGTTCAGTCGTTTTTGCGTGATTGAGCAACAAACATCCAAACATATTATCTACTAATATAATCTTCTTATCAATAAATATTTCTCCCAACTAGAGCTAGGAAGACTAACCGCCACACAAATTATGTTATACTAGTTGTTGCCGGCGGATTTTCCCGCGTCGGTTATCTCGGCAAAAAACCTGTGTACTTTCTTGGGATCCCAGCAAGGCCATCTTCTCTATGGAAGTTTTATCAGAATCTATTCAGGGACTAACCGTGAAGGCCGACATAGTATTTTAATTTATAATATAAGTATATTTTTTTATACTTACCTAGTACCTACAAATGTGTGGAATTAGAAAAATAAACCAAAAAAACTGAACCAATTTACAGGGTCCATTCCGGGAACTCTAAATATAATAAACAAAAAATTTAATCCAAAAAGGTTGTAACAAAAAGGTTCGATGGAAAATTAAAAGAGAAAAGTCGACTTATTTCGTACAAAGATAATTTTATTATAAACTTGATAGACTTCCTATGTATTTTTATCTAAATTCCTCTCAATTTTAGCGAAATTTTAATAAATTTTGAATACATTTTTTGCTCAAAGAGATATTACACGAAAATATTATTATATTAATAATTAACTGTTTAGTTAAATATATTTTTTTTTTGCGAAAAGTACTGTTCAATAAAAAACTTGAAAATGTTACTAGGAATCCCATTAATTACGAAACATCCGCAATTCTTAAATCAACTACTTTTTAGTATGGCAACACTACACCAAGGTCGTTTTACGTCGCCATTCACTACCTATTTGTAGTTAACTTCAACTTGTTTTATTTCTTAATAATCCGGACTATAATCACTTCAAAAACACTTGAATTATGGTTTACTGTTAAATTTCATTCTATTCTATATTAATGTACCTAAATGTGAGTTTTGCTAAATCACGCAAAATCACCCAATAATTAACCAAATTAAAAACAAACCCAAGAGCAGACTTCAAGACACAGTGAGCTCACGTAGGTCGGAACACAAATAATTAATAAAAATAAATGAAGATAGAAAAAGCCTTAGAATAATAACTTGCTTTAGTTTTTTGCAGAGGAACAAATAATATCTCATGTCAAGACAAATACCACCTCAGTCTGCCCGTGACCATGACACCTGCAAAGGCGTTGAAACTTCGGGAAGTAAAAAAATATAAATCGCGATAGAATCCGTATAAAAGTAGTTTTAATTTCAATGTAGATGTTTGTAACGTGGACTGTCTACGGTAACAAGAACTACTGCGAGGCGAAACTATATCCTACTAATATTATAAATGTGATGATATTTGTATTAGATATACTAATGTTAGAAGTGTGGATGTTTGTTACTCAATCACGCAAAAACGGCTTAACAATTTGGCATGCATGTGGCCTTTGACATGGAAAATAACATAGGCTACCTTTTATCCTGATTCGTTAAGAAGTTCCCGAGGGTGAATTGAAAATTGTTACAAAGCTAAGCCATCGGCTAAGACATACTTGAAAAACTTGACAGACAGCTTTGAAATTTGGTATTTTTCTCTATTACAGCGCAAGCTATAATACGGGTGAAAATTTTATTCAACTTTTCATTTCATTTCTTTTCGGACCCAATTCTGAGGTCCACGCAGACGAAGTCGCGGGCAGAAGCTAGTTATAAATAAGTGTATTGTAAGTCCTTGTAAAACTGTAGTTTAGCGAGTTAAAACAAAACTTACCGTAACCTTAATTAGTTAACGTTTGTTCGGCTGTTGCGAACTCCAAACGATGGTTAAAGTAGTCCAAGTTACAAACCTTTTTGTTTTAAAGCGACAGCTTAGGATGGCAACATCGTGTTCTATATTCGATGCGAATTTTCAACGGTTTTATTTCGTGGCAGTTGTAGATTGTAGAAAGATTTGCTATCTATGTATTTGAAGTTCTTCTTTGAGTTCCACTCCAATGAATGGTGGTCGGCTACGAGTTGCTGGAATCTCTCCATCTTTTGCAAGGCAGCACAGATCCCGTCCACTCCCGGATGTTGCGAAGCCACGATATCCTTCTATGTGAAGTTAAGAAGTTTTATTTCAGGACTTTTTCAGTTAGTTTTTTCAAGTTATTACACACTAGCAGACCCGCCTGGCTTCGCTTGGGTAGCACAGTAATCAATGCCTATTCCTCTTAAATCACTCTATCTGTTACTGAAAAGTGCATACAAATCTGTTGAATAGTTTCAAAGTTTTGCGTACAAACTGCGGGAATCGTTAAAAGAAAACAGCTGTTGAAGTATTTTAATAATATGTTTACAATGATATAATATGTATTTAGTTCTGTAGGTCACCGACACTCTTGATAAATGATCAGTGATAAGATAACAGTGTATCATTATGTGCGTTCAAAGAGTCGATGTATGATATCAACGGCTGACACAAATACATGGAATACACCCAATCATTCCACGGGATCATACATGGATTAATCTAATACTACTATACTACTAATATTATAAATGTGTGTGTGGATGTTTGGATGTTTGTTACTCAATCACGCAAAAATGGCTGAATGGATTTGGATGACATTTGGCATGCATGTAGCCTTTGACATGGAAAAGAACATAGGCTACCTTTTATCCCGATTCCTTAAGTAGTTCCCGAGGGAAAATTGAATTTTTTTTTCGATGTAAGCCCTGGGCAGACAGCTTTGAAATTTGGTATTTTTCTCTATTACAGCGCAAGCTATAACACGGGTGAAAATTTTATGAAATTATCATTACTTTTACATTTTTCCTTTCTTTTTGGACCCAATTCTGAAGTCACGCAGACAAAGTCGCGGGCAGAAGCTAGTACAGAATAATATTATAAAGCGGCAGTAGCCTAATGGCAAGGGCGTCGGATTTGCGATTATGTGGGTTCGAATCCATACAACCAGCATTAAGCTTGATACAAGAAGTTAACAAGAATACTAATAATGTGCAACCCCTATTGCTAGCAAGCTTTTGTTTCTAGAAAAAAAGGACGAAAGTTCTTGAGTGCTTTTTGTTACCTCTTCAAGCTCAAACAGCTGGACAGTTTGGGATAAAATTTGGTATGGAGGTAGATTAATAAATAGGCTTTTCATCCCAAAAAATATTTTGATAAATAGCGGGTAACACCGCGTGGCGCAGCTAGTAATATAATGTTGCGGAAGAACTTTTGTATGTATAAACGCGTTAACCTATGGAACTATTAGTCGCATCAAATTGTCACTTAAATATGTAACCATGGCGAGATTTTTTTTTGAAAATGTCAGTGCGTTGTTCCTAATAATATGTAAACTAATTTTAATAATAGGTAATGATTAAATCGAAGGTAGGCACATCATTAAGGTTCCTGACCTATAGGGTAATATTTTTTGTGGCAACATTCTAACAAGATGGATGACCCTAATTGCGCGGGAAATTGTGATACAAGGAATAGTTAATCTCAGTAAATTGTGGATAGTTTAATGTTTTTGTTTAATAATTTATTCTAGGAATTGATAAACTATCTTTGTAGTTACGTGGTTGTTTTTATTTTATACGGTTCAAGGATATTTGATAAAACACTGGTGGTTGATGTAAAGTAGGTACATAATATATTTCGGGACAACTCACACACGGCCATGTGATCCCAAACTAGAAAATCTATAGTATGGCAACCAGACAACTGATAAACATACTTATATTTTTCTTACATACACACATTTTATAAATTAATTGCACCCAAACACCGAACAAATTTTAATGATCATTTAAAAAATATATCTTCTTATAACGTTATGAATGATACGGCCATTTATACAATCAAAAACAAATTGAAACTCAGTGTAAGCAAAATTTTTACTTGCAATTTTGTAATTTACGATTACCTAAATCATGAAATTCGGCAAATACTTTTATTTGAGTAAAAACTAAATTTTTTATATAATTATAAAAATATAGTCTGCACGGAACCCCGGTAAACGACAGCGACTCGCACTTGTCCAGTTTAAATAACTGCCGCATAAAAACTACCAAAATAGTAAACTGCACAACAGACGCATTAACATGAATCTCAGTTCCCGATCTTAGATGCGCTTGCGCCGGTCGCCTTTCACTCACGAAGGGCAACTCCGATTGCACGCCGTGTCCTACTGAGCCAGTAGTTAGTGGCCACTAGTAATAGTAATATTAGTAATATACCCCCAAACACTTAAATGCAACGAACTTTAACTGACGGTTTCGAATTGAGAATTCCAATTTTAAAATATGTATCTCAATAATGTTATGTGATCACGTGATTGGCTGAGCAATTTCACACGCTGTCATGCGATTGGTTGATCAAAGGTTGAGATGTTATCAAGTTCATATTCTCATTTTAAAACAGTCTGTAAACCGTTGTTGTCTGGTCACGAATTTGTACCTTAAAAACCTAATTATTTTATTTAAAGGAAGCCTTTTGAAGCACTTGACAAATAATATCTTGATTTTTTTTTCAATTAATGCTATTCAAAAAATATCAATTCAATGTTGAATATGGCTCCGTCGGGGTGTCGACGATTCTGCCAATGTCAGGGTTGGGAAAACAAGTGTTATCAGCGGGGAAAATAAAAAACACCCTGAACGAAACTTAAAATTAAATGGTCGAATACTGAAATTAGTTTGAAGCCGCCGTTAAGTCTCATGCTGTCTCTGTCACTTTAAGGTGTGAAGTAGCAACAGATAGATATTTAAGCACGTGTTACCTATAGTTAATTATTAAAGCGGCGGTCCCCTAATGGCTAGGGCGTCGGGGTTGCGAGTTCGAATCCCACCCATTATACTACCGACGTAAACCCACTCGTAACACAAGCTTCTGCCTGCCTAGCCTTTTCCCAAGCTATGTTGGGGTCGGCTTCCAGTCTTACCGGATTTAGCTGAATACCGTATTTTACATAGAGCGACTGCCTATCTGACCTCCATAACCTACTTTTTTTTTCCTTTTAAAACAACGACGCCCGCACTTCGGAATTTAATCCTTGTGTCGCGGGGGTTTCACAAACATTCAAATCACATGCACAAAGAACACCCAGACTTGGAACAAGCATTTGTGGATCACACAAATACTTGTCTCATGCGGGGATCGAACCCGCAGCACGTCGCGCACAGTGGTAATTAGCGTGGTGACCCTCGGCTATCCGTGCAGTCAAAAAAAGCAGTATTGCTAAGTAATACTGTATTCCATAGTAAGACTGGTTGTCAGAATTGTAATGACTTAACGACTATCAAAGATCACTGTATGACAGTCGGGACCAACGGCTTAACGTGCTTTCCGAGGCACGGAGGGGTCTCGGTATGTTTACAAATGGTCACCCATCCACGGACCAACCGCGGAGAGCGCGGCTTAACCTTTAGTATCGGTCAAACCGTACGGCTTACAATTAGCCGTTACACAAGCCGCTCGTAACACAAGCATCTTAGCTTAGCACGAGGGGTTAACGAGATTACTAGTAATGTGCGACCCACATTGCGAGAAATGTTTTATATAAATAAAAAGGGGTATTATTATATTACTTTTTGAGTAAAATAAATGGACTTTGCTTAGGTATATAGGTCTCAGATAGACCTACTTAACTTACTTGTAAGTATGTTTATAGCAGCAACAATAAAATACAAATCAAAGTGAAATGTCGTTAATTTGTAGCTTGCAGATATGAGTTATGTGGTTATGGCTTGTAAGTAGGTCGCAAGCACTAGTGTTGGACCGCGGGTCTGCTTTTTTATATGCAAATTTCACACAAATATGGAAACAAAAACGAAGATACAGCGTTTTTGTTTTCGAAATAACAAAACATGTGTAATAATTTTCATTAATTAACATCTTAAAACACTGAAAAACCATTTAGTTATGATACCAAGTCATTACTGGGCTTTAGGCAGGTAAGCCGCCCACGTGACTCAGGTATCAGCCTACTTAGACAAGGTATGTACACCCACAAGCGTGAATGGAAAATTCGTGTGACGTCACTCAGTTCTACATTTTGGCTAACGTTGTGTCTTTACAAGCCCCAACTCCTAGTGTACTTCAAACTTTAAAAAGCTTATTTTCGTCAACTTTTATTCTTTTGTAAAATACAAAAATACGTACCTATCCAATATTTTTTTATTATCTAAGTGACGGACTCGATAGGTTTACTTTTTAAAATTCAGTATACAACATGTAACAAAACCCCTGTCAGATCCAATAAAGGCGTATTCGTGGTACAGTTCATGAACCATCTCGCTTAAGCGGCTTCTTTGACACAAAACTGTAGGTAGTAAGTACGTGAACTTTGAGGAGCGATCAGTGTTGCTGTTGCCTTGGATCAGTTTTTATTTTTATTTAGAAATTTTCACCGGGAGAAATAATAATCTCCAATCCATTTAATGGCTACGTATACATATGTGTTCGCAGTACGATACCGAATAATACTCTCAAGGATCGGACAGGGTTTTTGTGTTACACGCTGTATATGTGGGCATTATTAAAGAAATGTCTCATTCCGGAAATCGGCTACCATTGTAACATGTGGCGCTAACAGCAACTACTGCAGTTCTCAAGGAACAGATGCATTGTATCCAGATGACACATTATAAAGAATGTACAGCATACATGTGTGTGAAAAGAAAATAAACCTAACTTTTGTCACTGAGTTATGGTGTACCGTCTGTTGGATTGCAGTCGAACATCCACGACCAGGGAACCTTAAACCTTAAGGATGTACCTAATCCTGAATACGAAATACACGTCTGCAATGGGACAGATGCAGGCTGGTGTTATTAACAGCTTCTGTAATGGCACCCATCGCAGGCCAGCTCACGAGTGTTGATCAATGCTCGTTCTCTGTATGAGAGGTCTGCAGTGGGACAGTTACAGGCTGGTGTTATTAACAGCTTCGGTAATGGCACCCATCGCAGGCCAGCTCACGAGTGTTGATCAATGCTCGTTCTCTGTATGAGAGGCCTGCAGTGGGACAGTTACAGGCTGGTGTTATTAACAGCGTCGGAAATCGCACTCTACTGTGGGGCAGCTCACAAGTGTTGATCAATGCTCGTTCTCTGTATGAGACGCCTGCAGTGGGACAGTTACAGGCTGTTTTTATCAACAGCTTCGGTAATGGCACCCATCACGGGCCAGCTGACAAGTGTTGATCAATGCTCGTTCTCTGTATGAGACGCCTGCAGTGGAACAGTTAGAGGCTGGTGTTATTAACAGCTTCTGTAATGGCACCCATCGCAGGCCAGCTCACGAGTGTTGATCAATGCTCGTTCTCTGCATGAGAGGTCTGCAGTGGGGCACTATACTTTGGTAACAATATGACAATTGAATAGGTAGGTACTTAACCTGGGTTAAAGTTGACCACGAAGCTCTCTACCAACAGTTATCTCCATAAATCTAAGTACTCTCAGCTTAATGCGTTTTGTACGACAGTAGTTGTATAAAGTTATGCGTCCATTCGTAGCTAATGTTTGGTAAACCGTTATTTAACTGTAAACGACATTATTT